>SJXQ01007576.1:0-12325 GCA_006408695.1 Aepyceros melampus | reverse complement strand
CTAGCGTTTCTCATGATGTACTCTGCGTAGAAGTTAAATAAGCAGGGTGACAATATACAGCCTTGACGTACTCCTTTTCCTATTTGGAACCAGTCTGTTGTTCCATGTCCAGTTCTAACTGTTGCTTCCTGACCTGCATACAGATTTCTCAAGAGGCAGGTCAGGTGGTCTGGTATTCCCATCTCTCTCAGAATTTTCCACAGTTGATTGTGATCCACACAGTCAAAGGCTTTGGCATAGTCAGTAAAGCAGAAATAGATGTTTTTCTGGAACTCTCTTGCTTTTTCGATGATCCAGTGGATGTTGGCAATTTAATCTCTGGTTCCTCTGCCTTTTCTAAAACCAGCTTGAACATCAGGAAGTTCACAGTTCACGTATTGCTGAAGCCTGTCTTGGAGAATTTGAGCATTACTTTACTAGCATGTGAAATGAGTAAAATTGTGTGGTAGTTTGAGCATTCTTTGGCATTGCCTTTCTTTGGGATTGGAATGAAAACTGACCTTTTCCAGTCCTGTGGCCACTGCTGAGTCTTCCAAATTTGCTGGCATATTGAGGGCAGCACTTTCACAGCATCATCTTTCAGGATTCGAAACAGCTCAACTGGACTGTGCAGTAAGCGGGGGAAGCTTCGATGACCAGGCACACTAAGCGCGGGCGGTGGCACTAAGCACGGCCGAGAGGAGTTACCCCATGCCCGAGGTCAGGGGCAGCAGCCAAGATTGCCAGGCTGTGACATCGCAAGAAAGGCCGAGAGGAGCTGCCCAAGTCTGAGGTCAGTAGCAGCCGGGAGGAGACACCCAGCGTCCGAGGCCAGGGGCGGCGGCCGAGAGGAGCTATTCCCTGTCGGAAGTCAGTGGCGGCCGGGAGGAGCCACCCCGCGCCCGAGGCCAGGGGCGGAGGCCGGGACTAGCAACCCGAGGAGCGGTGGCTGTGCGGGTGCAGGAGGGCCTAGAGGAGCCATCCCACGTTGAAGGTCAGGAAGGGCGGCGGTAAGGAGATAAAAGTCCTTAACATTGTATAATTCAACCAACTTTATTTTTAGACAAATAAACTGATATTAACAGATGACTTTTTTTTTCCCCCACTGTTAATGATTTAGCCACACTAGGACTAGAAACAGAACTAATTTCTGTTTAGTGCACTTTGCCTAAGAGCATATTGACTTTTAGTACTGTCATGTCAAGAGTTGCTTGGAGGAGCTTTATTTCCTGATGTGATATAGAACTGAGTTTAATTGGTACATTAAAGTGGAACATATGATCAGGTACCTAGATGTTCTCTAAGTCTGAAAGTTCTTTCTCTGGTGCTGTTACTGCTAAGTCGCTTCAGTCGTGTCCAACTCTGTGCGACCCCAGAGACAGCAGCCCACCAGATTCCCCCGTCCCTGGGATTCTCCAGGCAAGAACACTGGAGTGGGTTGCCATTTCCTTCTCCAGTGCATGAAGGTGAAAAGTGAAAGTGACGTTGCTCAGTCGTGTCCTACTCTTAGTGACCCCATGGACTGCAGCTCACCAGGCTCCTTCGCCCATGGGATTTTCCAGGCAAGGTTACTGGAGTGGGGCACCATTGCCTTCTCTGGTGCAGAACATTCTAATTCTTTCCTCCTCCACATTTTATTTGCTACTTAGTATCTGTCCAGTGGCTCAGATTGTAAAGAATCTGCCTGCAATTCAGGAGACCTGGGATCAATCCTTGGGTTTGGAAAGATCCCCTGGAGAAGGGAATGCTTACCCATCACAGTATTCTTACCTAGAAAATCCCATGGACAGAGGAGCCTGGCAGGCTACAGTCTTTGGGGTCACAAAGAGTAAGGCGAGACTGAGCAACTAACACTCTCACTTTTATAAGTGCCTGGCATAGAAGTTGCTCTAAAATATTTACTGAATAAATAAATGGTGAGGATCAATTCACTTTGTGGCATTATATTCTATGGTGAGGTTCTGAGATGACATAAAAACATGGCACACTAATAATAATCTTTGTCATTTGTGTAATTTCCTTACTTAGCATTGACAGTATCATGATCTGCAGAAAAAGGACAAACCTCGAGAATAGAAATATGTGTTGAACAAATGATCTCTATGTGTGTGTGTGTGTGTGTGTGTGTATGCATTTTTCAAGCAGGTCTACAAATGTGCATGCTTTCATCTGGGCCTGCTTTTGCTAGGCCCTTACACTGTCATCTTTCCCCACATCTTCCCTGATTATTGGGAAAAATGAAGCAGCTGCACCAGAGAAGTCTTTGGTCCTTTCTAGCTGTTGTGTTCCCTGTGATTCTCATATGCTATGCTTCTAATTAAACTTCTTGATGCTAATTAAAAATGAGAATAGAATAAATGCCACTAGCTGAATCCAGACTATCTTCTGTTAAAACTGAGTATATTCTTCAGGGTTGGGTTTTGGATTTTACTCCTAATTAAGATTCCATTGGCACCCACACCCTGTCATTTGTACTGTATCATTGGCTCCATAAAAATAATTCCAGATAGTGGATCAGAACATACCTGTCTTCTCTGAAGTACTCATTTCAGAAGACTTTTTTTTTCTGCAGTGCTGCGGCATCCTAACCTGTGGTTTGGCAGATGGCGTGATACAGCGTGTAATTTGGCATGCTCTGTGTATCAGCCTGTGGTAACCCTTAGGCATTTTATTTCTGCAGGAAACAATGATGATGGCAAGGACAACATGTGGTGACCCACAGAAAAAATAATCATGTTAACTCCTGACTCTGCAAAAACTTAACACGTGGCATGGTGATTAGCGTTTTCTAAGGATACAGCATCTATTAAGCAGACATTTGTTTGACTGTGTTAGATTGCTTCTGGTTGGTTGGTTCTTTCTTCCATTAAATTTACCAAAGAATGCACTGTGTAGCGGTGTGAAATTGGAGGTCTGTCAACCGATCAGCATCACCTCTGTGCTTCATGCACTAATAATTTTACTGCATATATTTGCTAGTTTTTCTTTTCTCCTCTGCAATTAGAAGACAAGTTTTGGGTTAATATTTCATATCATGTATCTATGACATTTTATTTCATTTCAAATGAGATAAGAAATATTAAGAAGGCAAACTTACAGGGCTTATTTTGTGGCAAGAATGGCTTATGAGGTAAAAACAGAGATATGTAAAATAGTGAATAGTTAAAAGGTTTGATTAAGGAGACATCAGGCTATATTTCTTTTTTATGTTGAAAAATGAATGATATTTTCAGCTGACTCAAATTCAAGTTTTTAAAAATATGTGTTATATTTAAAGAGCAAAATGTAACAATGTTATTTTTCCATTTTGTTTAAAGGAAGAGGTATAAGATATTCTTTCAGGGGAAGAATATCTATACAATCAATGATCAACTATTAATTTAAAACCTCTAAATAAAAGACAAAATCTATAAGTCATAATTTGTGTGTTACCACTTCTTCCTGAGGAGATGATTTTTTTTTCTCCCTCCAGGGCGATTTTATAGCAAAATTTTAGAACTGAAGTAATATCAAAGCATTTTTTCATATATCTTTCCAGTGAGAAAAATGAAGGCTGAACAAGTTGCTTGAAATAATGTAAATTCTTGAGCTCATCTTTGTTCAGTTCATGAAAGGGTTGGGGAACTTGGTTAAAACTGTAGTAAGAATGCCAGCCCTTTTTAACCTAGTAGGTAGAAGGAGGACTTCTTAACCTGAAGCTCTGGATAGTGATGATACATCCCTTCCATTGTGCTTATCATGTGCTGATGAAAAGGCTTGACCTTCAGAACTCACTAACTCTAAATTGCAAGTAATTTGTATACTTTATTTAGGAATATTATCTATTTTCATAATAGAAATCTCCAAATAACTTAAACACATGTAAACAATTATCTACAAATAAATATGTAGGTGAATATTGTATAAAATAAAGACCATAAAAACTTTTAGGCTAAATGGTCTAGCTCTGTCAAATAAAGAGCTGAAGAAGACACATTTTTGAATTTCTGTTCTCAGTCTATTGCAGTGTTATGGATCTGGTATGTGCCTCATTCTTCAATACTTATTCAGACATTTTCCAAAGAGAATAATATCCTTTCACAATGCCTTCCAGAAGCTTGAGTTTAAGCACAACCACATTAGTAGGCAGCTTTGGCTACGGATCCAAGGTGTGAAAATTTGATCCTGGATGATCCTCAGAAACTTAAGAGGTAAAACATGAGCCTCTCTAAATTTTATTATTCCATTATTGACTTTTATTTCTCCATCATAGCAGACAGACACTGTGAAACATGTAATAGAGTCTCAAGTCTTAATTAAAGTTTATTTCAGAATCGCTAGGTTGCTAAAAAGCCTTTGGACACATGTCTTAGCAGGACACTTTACCTGAGAGCCACATAGTTATATAAAAAAAAATTCGTGTTCCATTTCCTTATCCTCTTATATCAAGTAAGTCCTTATTTAGTTTGCCTTTTCTTATTATATATTCTCAGTAGAGAACTTTGGGAAGTGTATGTCCTCAAGATAGAAACTCAAGCTTTTCTCCTAAGTATCTATGGAAAAGTAAGAAGAATTGGCTTCTACATTTTTCCTCTTCATGTTACCTGAGCATAGATAGGCTTCCATTGAAGACATTACATTTTTAGAGACCACTTGAAATGTAGGGGTCCTTTACAATTATTTGGAATGACTGCAGTGCGTAGGAGTCCCGAGAAAGGGCAGAGAGAACCCAGAGATGACAGAGATGACAGTGGCAGTGTCCTGGGAAGACTACTGCTCTGCATGGAAATTCTGCAGCTGTTCCCACCTAGAGCAGCTTCTTTCCCTCCTTGTGATCTTCCTGGTGTACTTTGAATAAGTTTACTGCTTAGGTTAATCAGACAGTATTTCTGTGGTTTACAATTAGGAATCCTGATGAGTAGAGTTCAACAGAGGAGAAACCAGGAAAACTATGAGATTCTTCAGAGTTAGTTTGTTGGAGCCCGAAATAAGATGCTGAAAAGAGCTATCCATAACTCAGCATAGAATAAGCAAAGTGTCAAAAAATAAAAGGCATACATATTAAGGAAATGGCTGCTTCTAATGTCTATGAATTCATAAGAATACTTAGATATTTATTTATTCAGTGCCTTCTTTGTGCCAATGAGAGTACCTCATGGAAAGACCAATAATAATAATTAATACTGAATTTAAGTCACGTCTCTGTAACCCGGGGAACAAACTAACTGATAAAGTGGTCATAATTCTACAACTAGCTCACCACCTCACAAGGGTTAGTAGAGATAATCAACATTTTAAAATGCATGCAGAACCCTTTACAGAAGACTTTTTTTTTTTTTTTTTGGCTATGTTAGCATTTTTAGTTTTATTATATAAGCAGTAAGAAGGCAGGATGTCCATTCTCAAGCAGCTTAAGAAACCAAAGCTAAGCACATAGACAACCATAGTACAAGGTGGAAAATGTGAAATGACACAAACAAATCTCAGAGCATAATGGGAACTCAGAGGCTCAGAAGATTCGCTGTCAGACATCTGATCTAGGTCTTAGACAATGGCAGAATTCCTGTTTTGAGGCTGGGAGTGAAGATTGTATGTGCTCTGCCTCTGGTTTCCACATTTCTTTTAGTCAGCATGCAACTATCATATTGGTCTAGTATAGTCCAGGATGTCAGATACATTGGATTCTAAAACTGGTAATAGTTTATTTGCCATCTACTTGCTTTGAAAATTTTTAAATACTAAAATAATTCTGAATGATTGAAGTGGTGACAGATTTCAAGTCTGCTATAAAATACTTATTTTACTTAATATAAAATAATTCAAAATAATTTAAAAATACTTTTTTTATAATAAGTAGACATAAGTTTTGTTAGGTCCATTGTAAAATAAATGTCTAAACATTAAATGAAGAACCAAATAAGGCCTCAGTAGAAGGAAATGAGTTATGTTTTTCTTATAAAAAGGGTCTTAAAATCAATAGCTTTAAAAATTCTCAGAAAGCTTGATTTTTAAACAATTTATCAAAATTCTATTTTTTTAAAGACTCACTTGGTCTATTTATCAGTGCTCTGAGGTGCTTGTTCTGCAGCGACATCTTATGGAGTTGGTTAGTGAGCACAACCATTTAATAATGCCTGGCAGCAGTGATCATTGTTCTAACAGATTTGATGCGAATCTGCTTGTGCTTTGAATGTGGAAGTAATTAAACTGATACGATGAAGACATTCTTTTCTTTTCCTGTTGTTGCTTATCTAAAATTTTCTTATCATGGCAACTGAATGATTTTAAAGCACTCTAAAATATGTATTGAGATCTGAAATTCTCACAACATATTTCCAAGCTAGGATAGAAAGGGAGAAAGAAGCTGCTGAATAGTGAAATGAGTCAACAGTGAAGGATCACAGTACAGCTGGTGTTTGTTGGCAAGAGTTTCAACTTAAATTTTGTAGCAGTGCAAATGCTTCTATTATTATTGGCGTTTTCCACTGATTGTGATCACCAGGAGTGGGGGTGGGGAGGGAGAAGAAAATAGGAAATTGAAGTATTTAAAACTCAGAGAAATAAACTGTGAAATTCCCTTTACCACATAAATTTAGCTGTTTCTTCTTCCAAGTGTGTTCTTTTGACAGAATAACACTGTACTAAACTCTAGAAGAGAAAAAGTGATTCTGGTTTCATATTTTATGACTGGATTTATATTCTCAAAAGAAACCTAGATGTGTAATCTTTTCACAATCTGCCAGAAGGAAAAATTCAATGACTTATAAATCATCTCTGAATTAATAATTTTCTATACTTTGTTTCATATTTACTATTAGATATGCTAAGAAGATAAAATTAACACAGGCAGAAGGCTTACACACAGGAAAATTTCACTCAATGTTGTTTAATATATGCAGAAAAAAATAAAGATCAGTATAGGAGTACAAGCTGGTGCTAAGTAATTTCCATGTGGCTACACAATTAAGCAGTAACAAAGAGGGAAAATTATCAAATATATGAGACAGAAAATGTTATCAAATCTTGATGTCAGTGAATGATCATTATTTATATCAAACATAATGTTCTACCTGAACAAGAAGAGGAATTTCCATTGTGCATTTTGGAAAATTGTAGGCTGTATTATGAGAGGCATGGGTAGTACACTCTTCTGGATAATGATTTTTGCCTCACACACAACTATAAGCCAATCAGATTTACTACCTTTAAGTGAATATTGGAAGAATTGCTAGAAACATAAAAATTAAAAGTTTGACTGTGTTTGATGGTGGTGGGGAGCATGGTGACATTAATTCAAGTTATATGACTTGAGGTAGTGATCACTCATCCAGGTGGACAAGTATAGTAAGCAGTTAGCAACATGGAGCTGAATTTAAGGTATATGTGAGGAATCAGTCATATAGATTTGAGAATATGCCAAAGAAGAATGTCACATAAAGTGGACTGTGGTAAATTCTTAAAGGACATAATAGAGAAAGGGGTGGCAATAGCATCCATAGCCTAAATAGTGGACTATGTCAGATAAGAAGTCTTTGCTGTATTTATTAATATTGCTTTTGTAAAAGTACCACATCATTAGTTTGAAAATGATCTATCTCATACCTGAATTAGATTCAATACTTATAAGAAAAATTTGTTCCAATTCTGAAACATAAAGGTAACTACTTGTAGGAATAGAAGCTCATAAATGTTTATGGGCAAACTGACATCTCGGTATCCAGAAAATAAAGCGACTGTACACATGGATGGTAGCTTATACCAAAGGGGCATATGCCACCAATATGATATCAATATAAGCAAATGGACTTTAAAGCTCTATAGATATTTAAACAGGAATTTTAATATATAAAATACTGCATGCCATTTAAATATACAGTTATTGATGACTAGGAGAATTTGGCTACCTACTACCATTACTGTCTGGTGACTCAGATGGTAAAGAATCTGCCTGCAATGCAAGAGACCCAGGTTCGATTTCTGGGTCCCCTAGAGAAGGAAATGGCTATCCATTCCAGTACTCTTGCTTGGAGAATCCCACGGACAGAGAAGCCTTGTGGGCTACAGTCCATGGGGTCACAAAGAGCTGGACATGACTGAGAAACTAACACACACACCTCCCATTATAAAAATCATAAGGAAAGTAGTATTTCACTGTGTGTGTGTGTGTGTGTATGTGTGTGTGTATGTATGAGTGCATGTTAGTAGCATATTTTGGCAACTGATCTGTAAACTGTATATTTTTAAAATGTAGCCTCCTGATCACAGTTTATCTTTTAACTTTAAATATGTTTCTTATTTTTAATTAAATAAGTAAATTTATATAAAAATTCATAAGGAAAAATAAGTTGGAGTAACAGGGAATATTAAAATACCTGAAGGATCTATATTGTTGTTTGAGTAAAAACAAGGCTTTACTACTAGCTTAGGGTACAGGTATAGGAATTTTTTTTTTTAAGAAGTATTATAAGATTGAATCAAGTGGAGAAAAGTGACAGCATACTCTATGGCAAAATATTTTTTTTTAAATAAATAGGAATGCAATTGGAGGTAACACACATAAACTGATGGGTTCCAACATTCTGTTTCTAATTGGCTAATTTCATATTAGCAGTTTTACATCTTTTCTTCTGATGTGAATCATCATGGGGGAAGAAAACAAGGCAAATGATTTCCTGGCTGAGAGAAACATCTTTGCTTCATTACATAATTTTAATTTGCTATGGTTTCTATTCTGAGCACTAAGAACTCAATAGAGAAAATGTTGCTTTTTAACACATAACTATGTTCATTTACATAACTATGTACATTTAACATGTTAAAAAGCCAACTTCCACTTCATCCCTTTTGTGGCATCCTGCTTCCCCAAGCCTTTCAAAGTTGAAGTCTGTGATGCCTGTCATTGGAGATTCAGTCTTATCTGTTACTGAGAGACTCTTTTCAAGGAACATATTTGTATATATTCAGCACAGTCTCACAAAGAGAAGTCAAGTGAGCCTTAGGAAGTGTTACTACGAACAAAGCTAGTGAATGTAATGGAATTCCAGCTGAGATAATTCAAATCCTAAAAAAATAATATTGTTAGTGTGCTGCATTCAATATGCCAGCAAATTAGGAAAACTCAGCAGTGGACACAGGACTGGAAAAGGTCAGTTTTCATTCCAATACCAAAGAAGGCCAATGCCAAACAATGTTCAAACTATCACACAATTGTACTCATTTCACAGGCTAGCAAGTTAATTCTCAAAATCCTTCAAGCTAGGCTTCAACAATACACGAACCAAGGATTTTCAAGTGTACAGGCTGGATTTAGAGGAGGCCAAGGAACCAGAGCTAAGAGTCGGACACGACTGGCAACTTCACTTTCACTTTTCACTTTCATGCATTGGAGAAGGAAACAGCAACCCACTCCAGTGTTCTTGCCTGGAGAACCCCAGGGACAGGGGAGCCTGGTAGGGTGCCGTCTATGGGGTCACACAGAGTCAGACACGACTGAAGCAACTTAGCAGCAGCAGCAGCAAGGAACCAGAGATCAAATTGCCAATATCCATTGGATCATAGTAAAAGCAAGGGAATTCCAGAAAACCATCTACTTGTGCTTCACTGACTACACTAAAGCTTTTGACCGTGTGGATCACAACAAACTGTGGAAGATTCTTAAAGAGTTGGGAATACCAGACCACATTTTCTGCAAAGTCACAGTATTTATCTAATTAGGCAGAAGTAAGCCGCAAGTACCTATGATGTGTCTGGTACTAACACAAGCTCTAATAAGTGCTACCATTTAAGAAGTGTTTCTGATACATGGAAACTCATCGAACATTTTCTTATGGACAGGGTTAGGAGAACAAAAATTATGATATTCCAGTTATAGGGAAAAGTCCCCAATAACAACTTAAAATTTAAATTGTTCTCTAGAGGCCTACACACTGGGAATAAGGGAGAACTGGAAACAGATCAATTCTCACAGGGACTAACGCTCTGATTCCAATTACTTAATCCTTTACTTGATTAAAATGATTATTGCCTTTAGGCAAACAGGCTGGCAAAAGTAAATTTAATTAAACTTTTAAGGAAGAGATCATCATAGAGAACCTCAAATTTGCTTTACACTGTTACATTTTTCAGTGATGGTTACCCAGGAGCAAAACCAACTAAGTATAGAGGATACAAAAGTCACATAACCACAAATGAAGAGAAACCATGGATAACAGGAAGAATCCCAAAGGGAATCAGTGAATCATGAACTTTACATCAACTAGGTTCAATGACTTCAAAAATATTAACAGAAAAGAATGAAAGTTTTGGAGAGTTGGATTCAAAAAGAAAAAGCAGCAAATGGAAATTCTACAGTGAAAAATATAATATATACAAAATGAAATAAGGGTTCAAAGGACAGTGTAACAGAAGATTACACACAGTTGAGGAAACAATGAGTTAGTTGGTCTGTAGGTCAGAAGAAAATATTAAATTTGAATAAGAGAGAAAAAAGGATAAATTATGAATAGTATAATGTACAGTAAAGAAGCTATATTTAAGAATAAAAGAAATATGATTTTTTTTGCCTATTTCAGTCCATTTTCTTTTTTTGTTTGTTAATTTACATTTATTTATTTTAATTGGAGGCTAATTGCTTTACAATATTGTACTGGTTTTGCCATACATCAACATGAATCCACCACGAGTGTACACGTGTTCCACATCCTGACCTCCCTCCCACCTCCCTCCCCATACCATCCCTCTGGGTCATCCCAGTGCACCAGCCCCAAGCATCCTGTACTCTATATTGAACCTGAACTGGTGATTCATTTCACATATGATATTATACATGTTTCAGTGCCATTCTCCCAAATCATTCCACCCTTGCCCTCTCCTACAGAGTCCAAAAGACTGTTTTATACATCTGTGTCTCTTTTACTATCTCGCATACAGAGTTATCGTTACCATCTTTCTAAATTCCATATATATGCATTAGTATACTGTATTGATGTTTTTCTTTCTGACTTACTTCACTCTGTATAATAGGCTCCAATTTCATCCACCTCATTAGAGCTGATTCAAATGTATTCTTTTTAATGACTGAGTAATACTCCATTATGTATATATACGACAGCTTTCTTATCCATTCATCTGTTGATGGACATCTAGGTTGCTTCCATGTCCTGGCTATTATAAACAGTGCTGCAATGAACATAGGGGTACACCTGTCTCTTTCAATTCTGGTTTCCTCGGTGTGTATGCCCAGCAGTGGGATTGCTGGGTCATAAGGCAGTTCTATTTCCAGTTTTTTAAGGAATCTCCACACTGTTCTCCATAGTGGCTGTACTAGTTTGCATTCCCACCAACAGTGTAAGAGGGTTCCCTTTTCTCCACACCCTCTCCAGCATTTATTGCTTGTAGACTTTTGGATTGCAGCTATTCTGACTGGTGTGAAATGGTACCTCATCGTGGTCTTGATTTGCATTTCTCTGATACTGAGTAATGTAGAGCATCTTTTCATGTGTTTGTTAGCCATCTGTATGTCTTCTTTGGAAAAATATCTATTTAGTTCTTTCACCTATTTTTTGATTGGGTCATTTATTTTTCTGGAATTGAGCTGCATAAGTTGCTTGTATATTTTTGAGATTAGTTGTTTGTCAGTTACTTCATTTGCTATTATTTTAAAGCATGACTCTTAAAACTGCTTATTAAGTATTTTACTGAGCTATATAGCCAGTACAATAAGATCAAAAATATGTGAATTGAGAAAGAGGTCATAAAAACATCATCTTCATATATGACATGAGGATATCATGAAAAATGCAAAAGAAAAGTAAAGTATTAGAATTAATACATACATTATAAAAAATATGCAAGATCTTTCATGTAAGGTCAATAGAAAAAAATTTTAAATATAACAAATTAGCTACCATCACAATATCATAAAAGTATAAAATATTTATGCATAAATTTAACTGTAAACATATAAAACCTTTACACAGAAAATTTTAAAAAATATTGAGAGATTTGTTAAAAACATATAATTGAAACAATCTAAGTTGTAAGTTACCTCTTGTCCAAGGTAAGGAGCAGTGGCTGTACTTTGCTAAAGCAGCCTTGAAGAGATACTCCACACCCAAGGTAAAAGAAAACCAAGTAAGATGGTAGATGTTGCAAGAGGGCATCAGAGGGCAGACACACTGAAACCATACAGAAAACTAGTCAATCTAATCACCCTAGGACCACAGCCTTGTCTAAGTCAATAAAACCAAGCCATGCCTGCGGGGCAACCCAAGATGGGCGGGTCATGGCGGAGAGGTCTGCCAGAATGTGGTCCACTGGAGAAGGGAATGGCAAGCCACTTCAGTATTCTTGCCTTGAGAACCCCATG
>SJXQ01007575.1:190292-412164 GCA_006408695.1 Aepyceros melampus | reverse complement strand
AAGGGAAATTGACAGTTAAAAAAATTTTGTATTAGAAGAAAAGAAAGATTGAAAATGAACAAGCTAAGCAGTGAACCTAAGAAATTAGAAAAAGAACAGAACTACTGTCAGTTGTGTGATGAATAAGGCTGAAGATTTAATGTATAACACCATGACTATAGTTGGTGACACTTTATTATACAAATGAAATGTGTTAACAGAGTAGAACTTCACACACACACACACACACACACACAGAGCAGAATGAAAATTTTAAAAAGTGAAAGTAGGATAAAAATGTAATGGTGGAACTTAATAAAACTAGAAACCAAAGATGATATAGTCTCAACAACACCTAAAGTTGGCTCTTTTGGAAAAAAAGGAAAATCTTTGTAGAGTTTTAGCAAGAAAACTGCTAGGAAAAATAGGGTAAAATAAGGGAGATAAAATGGGTATAAATGTAATTTACTGTAATTTATTAAAAAGAAATAGCATGAATACTTCTATAACCTTCATAAAATTGATGTTATAGTTTAAAATTTTCTCCCAAGGTAAACACTTGCACCAGATGGCTTTATAGCCTGACTCTAATAAATTCTTGAGGAACAGAGTATTATAATCTTATAAAAATTATTCTAAAGAGCAGAATAAGATGTTGGGAGCCAGAGTGAGGAATCCCACCTGTGACAGAGTCACGTGGCAGACTCAGATGGCAGGGCAATTTGAGTCTTCGGATTTTTCCCTGGTTTTTCCTCAGCATGTACCCCCCAAAATAAGAATTTGTCTGTTTTCCCATTATTTTCTGACTTTCTCTGGAAAAAGTTAATTCAGGGCTTTAGTTTTCTGCATTTAAAAGAGTGTTTCAGCCCAACCCCTCTTTGATAATGCTCTAGCCTGCCTAACAAGTTCCCCTGACCTTCTACAAGCTTGTAAATTACTCACAACCTCCCAACTGTGAGGGGCACAAAAGCCTTAAAGTATCTTAAAGTTTCAGAGCCTTTTCAAATTCATATTGGTGACAGGATTTCACGGTTAACTCAATGATTGCTGCCAGACCTCCTTATTTTTTATCTATCAGGCACCCGGGAAGATGTAATCAATGTAAATGGGATATGGAAAAGGATATATAGTAGTTTTGATGTTAGCAATACTAAACTTTTGAGTAAATTACCTTTTCTTTTGCTATAAATCACTGTACTTCCTTTTATTACAGATTGCTGTATTTTTATTTAGTGTTTTCTGAGAGTGGCATTCAGACTTTGGAAAGATTAACACAAATGAGTCTTCTGGTTAACAAAACCTCATCAGAAAGAGCCATAAAAATGTTAACAGGCCTCTTGGCCAGAAGATAATGTAAACCACCTGAGACCTTTTGTAAACGGGAGGGTATGCAAAAAAGAAAGCCTTATCTCAATGAGGGTCAGGACTGCTGCCCCTGCATAACTCTGCATATTCCATTATGTACAACTTGGGGTATATAAACTGATTTTGAAAAATAAAGTTTGGAGAGTCTTGCACTGATGCTGGGCTTCCCCCTTGTCTCCTATTTTCTCTAATTTCTGGCTGAATTCCCATCTGGGGCGTGGAGGCTTGCCATATCTACTTACCTGTCCCGGCTGCTAAGATCTGTAAGAGAGAGAGCCCAGGGCGGGGCACTCTCCGATATTCAAACAGACGCCGGTGGCCTAACGTAGATGGTGCAAACTCCTTGTCTGGAACTTTATTGGCTTTCTACATAAACCAAGTTATTCAGCCTTCTTTTCTCCATCTAATTTTCCTACTATACTATTTCTTCCTCATCTAATCTTATATTTCTAAATAAATAAGTTTTCCTCGCCGATGCCGTCTCCCTTTCGAATTCCCTGGATCCACCGGGGCTGGACCCCAGCAATAAGAGAAATGATCTCCTAACTCATTATTTGAATCCAATAGAAACTTGATTTTCACTTCAGACAAAATTACAGACCTATCTAACTCAACAAGACACAAATTCCTCAGCAAGATGTTAGCAAATAAAACCACAAACAAATTGAATTTATCCTAGGAAGACATAAGTCTCTAGAAATATCTTTTACTATATTAACATAATTGTAAGGGATTTAATTGATGGATTTCCCTGGCTCAGATGGTAAAGTGTCTACCTGCAATGCAGGAGACCTGGGTTCGATCCCTGAGTCAGGAAGATCCCCTGGAGAAGGAAATGGCAACTCACTCCAGTACTTTTGCCTGGAAAATTCATAGACGGAGGAGCCTGGTAGGGAGCAGTCCATGGGATTACAAAGAGTCGGACATGACTAAGCAACTTTGCTTTCTATTGATTTAGGTCATACCTAACGGTCTAGTGGGTTTCCTCACTTTCTTCAATTTCAGTCTGAATTTGGCAATAAGGAGTTCATGATCTGAGTTACAGTCAGCTCCCAGTCTTGTTTTTGCTGACTGTATAGAGCTTCTCCATATTTGGCTGCAAAGAATATAAGCAATTTGATTTAGGTACTGACCATCTGGTGATGTCCATGTGTAGAATCTTCTCTTGTGTCTTTGGAAGAGGGTGTTTGCTATGACCAGTGCATTCTTTTGGCAAAACTCTATTAGCCTTTGCCCTGCTTCATTCCTTACTCAAAGGCCAAATTTGCCTGTTACTCCAGGTGTTTCTTGACTTCCTACTTTTGCATTCCAGTCCCCTATAATGAAAAGGACATCTTTGTTGGGTGTTAGTTCTAAAAGGTCTTGTAGGTCTCCATAGAACCGTTCAACTTCAGCTTCTTCAGCATCACTGGTTGGGGCATAGACTTAGATTACCTTGATATTGAATGGTTTGCCTTGGAATCGAACAGAGATCATTCTGTCATTTTTGAGATTGCATCCAAGCACTGCATTTTAGAATCTTCTGTTGACTATGATGGCTACTCCATTTCTTCTAAAGGATTATTGCCCACAGTAGTAGATATAATGGTCATATGAATTACATTCACCCATTCCAGACCATTTTAGTTCTTTGATTCCTAAAATGTTGACATTCACTCTTGCCATCTTGTTTGACCACTTCCAATTTGCCTTGATTCATGGACCTAACATGACAGGTTCCTATGCAATATTGCTCTTTCCAGCATCAGACCTTGCTTCCATCACCAGTCACATCCAAAACTGGAAGTCAGTTTTGCTTTGGCTCTGTCTCTTCATTCTTTCTGGAGTTATTTCTCCACTGATCTCCAGTAGCTTGGGTACCTACCGACCTGGGGATTTCATCTTTCAGTGTCTTAACATTTTGCCTTTTCATGCTATTCATGGGGCTCTCGAATCAAGAATACTGAAGTGGTTTGCCATTTCCTTCTCCAAATGACCACGTTTTGTCAGACTCTCCACCATGACCCATCTGTCTTGGATGGCCCTACACAGCATGGCTCATACTTTTATTGAATTAGACAAGACTGTGGTCCATATGATCAGATTGTTTAGTTTTCTGTGACTGTGATTTTCAGTCTGTCTGGCCTCTGATGGAGAAGGATAAGAGGCTCATGGAAGCTTCCTGATGGGACAGACTGACCAAGAGGGAAACTGGGTCTTGTTCTGATGGGCAAGGCCATGCTCAGTAAATCTTTAATCCAATTTTATATTAATAGGTGGAGCTGTGTTCCTTCCCTGCTATTTCAGTCAGTTCAGTTCAGTTCAGTTCAGTTGCTCAGTTGTGTCCGATTCTTTGAAACCTTATGGACTGGAGCAAATCAGGCTTCCCTGTCCATCACCAACTCCCAGAGTTTACTCAAACTCATCTCCATTGAGTCGGTGATGCCATCCAACCATCTCATCCTCTGTTGTCCCCTTCTCCTCCTGCCTTCAATCTTTCCCAATCTTTCCCAGCATCAGGGTCTTTTCCATTGAGTAAGTTCTTCACACCAGGTGGCCAAAGTATTGGAATTTCAGCTTCAGCATCAGTCCTTCCAATGAATATTCAGGACTGATTTTTTTTAGGATAGACTGGTTGGATCTCCTTGCTGTCCAAGGGACTCTCAAGAGTCTTCTCCAATGCCGCAGCATCAATTCTTTGGTGCTCAGCTTTCTTTATAGTCCAAATCTTACAATCATACATGATTACTGGAAAAACCATAGCCTTGACTAGATGGCCCTTTTTTGGCAAAATAATGTCTCTGCTTTTGAATATGCTGTCTAAGTTGGTCATAACTTTTCTTCAATGAAGTAAACGTTTTTTTTTTAATTTCATGGCTGTAGTCACCATGTGCAATAATTTTGGAGCCCAAAGAATTAAAGTCTGCCACTGTTTCCACTGTTTCTTCATCTATTTGCCATGAAGTGATGGGACCGGATGCCATGATCTTTGTTTTCTGAATGTTGAGCTTTAAGCCAACTTTTTCCACTCTCCCTTTCACTTTCATCAAGAGGCTCTTTAGTTCTTCTTCACTTTCTGCCATAAGGGTGCTGTCATCTGCATATTTACCTGGGACCAAACTGTGGAGGAAGTAATGAAGATAATGGTGATCTCTTTCAAAAGATCCCATGCAAACAATACTACCTCAGTGCCTCCAATCCTGCAGCAGGCCACCACCAACCCATGCTTCTACTGGAGATTCCTGGACACTCCTGGGCAAGTCTGGGTCATTCTCTTGTGGGGTCACTGTTCCTTTCTCCTGGGCCCTGGTGCTCACAAGGTTCTTTTGTGCCCTCCAAGAGTCTCTTTCCCAGTCCTGTGTAAGTTCTGGCAGCTCTATGGTGGGGTTAATGGCGACCTCCTCCAAGAGGGCTTAAGCCATACCATGGTAAATAGATGGGGAAACAGTGGAAACAGTGACAGACTTTATTTTGTGGGGCTCCAAAATCACTGCACATGGTGACTGCACTCCTTGGAATAAAAGTTATGACCAACCTAGACAGCGTATTAAATAGCAGAGACATTACTTTGCCAACAAAGGTCTATCTAGTCAAGGCTATGGTTTTTCCAGTAGTCATGTATGGTTGTGAGAGTTGGACTATAAAGAAAGCTGAGCACCAAAGAACTGATGCTTTTGAACTGTGGCATTGAAGAAGACTCTTGAGAGTCCCTTGGACAGCAAGGAGATCCAACCAGTTCATCCTAAAAATAATCAGTCCTGAATATTCATTGGAAGGACTGATGTTGAAGCTGAAACTCTAATACTTAGCCACCTGTTGTGAAGAACTGACTCATCTGAAAATACCCTGGGAAAGATTGAAGGTAGGAGGAGAAGGGGACAACAGAAGACGAGATGGTTGGATGGCATCACCGACTCAATGCAAATGAGTTTGAATAAAGTCTGGGAGTTGGTGATGGACAAGGGAGCCTGGCATGGTGCAGTCCATGGGGGCGCAAAGAGTTGGACATGACTGAGTGACTGAACTGAACTGATATTAACATATTAAAAAGGAAAGATGTATGGTCATACTGATACACAGGAGAAAAGCATTTGATCATATTCCACATCTACTTACAATTATCAAAATAGAAAATAGGACTTCCTTTACTTGATAAATGATCTCAAACATAAACCAAAAGCAAGCATTCTTAATGATATAACATTTTAAAAACTTGTTTTATTTCAGGAATGAGACAAAATTACTGTTATACTGTAAGGCAAGAGAATATTACAAAATTAAGGTATGAAGATTTAAAAGGAAGAAATAAAAATGTACTTTTTTGTAGATATTCTATTATTTCCATGTAAAACTTAAAGGTTATACTCAGAAACCATTAGAAGAAATAGGAGTTCATTAACATAGCTGAATGTAATGCTAATATATATTTAAAAAAATCACTGCACTTCTAGGCATTAGCAAATAAATTTGAAAGTAAATTAGTATGCCATTTAAAACTAACATAAAAGTTACTTACATTTAAGTCTAAATGGATATACAAACATTATATTAAAAAAGTAAACATTTTCTGGCAAACTGTCAAGAAAATAGAGAAAAGTATTATACTATTAGTCTATAACATGTTGATTCTCCCCAAATTGATCAGCCAGTTGAATATAATTGAAATAAAAATTTCAGTAGGGATTAAATCTGTATGTGTGTGTTTGTCTGTGTGTGTGTGTGTGTGAAATTTAGCAAAGTATTTAAGGTGATAGTTAGAAAATTGCCCTACCAACCTTTATATAGATATGATAGTTAGATTTGTGTAGCATTGGACTTAGGAAAGACAAATTGATAAACATATAAACAGAGATATGAGAAATGGAATTGTAGAATAGGAAAAATTTAATTGACTATGTTGTGAAATAGATTAGAAATGGGAAAAATTCAAATTGGACCACATATCACACACAAGAATTGATTTTAGGTATATTAAAACATTAAGTGTAAAAAGAAAAATAAAAAGAGAGAAAATGAAGGCTGAACCTGCATGACTTTTGAACAAAAATTAAAAAAATGATATTAATAAACAAAACAATAAAAAATTTCCCCAAATTAAGTTCAAGCACTCTGTTCATTAAAAGACACTTTCTAGTAAAAAACAAGTTATAGAGACAGAGAAGACATTTGAACATTTTCTGATCAAAATTCAATAAAAATTAATTTACTCATAGAGAATTAAAGAATATGACAATATTCATTTAAAAAAATTGAAACAACATATAAACAGAATCAACAAATAAATCTCTCAAGGAATTTTTTGGTAAAAGAGAAAGTCTATATTTTAAAAATAAATATAGTGAAAAGAATACATACCTGAACCTACATACCTAAAAGAAAAAATTGAAAAGAGTACATATGTTATATAGACAGAAGAAAATAGCTTTAAGTAGATAGTCAAGAAAGGTGAAAAGAAAAAATTAAGAATGGAACATAAAAATTTAGAAAAAATAAAATAAATCTAAAGAAAACAAGGAAGAATCAAATAGGAGTAAAAGCAAAAAACAATGAATTGAAAGTGAAAATCATTGAAAATAATGAGTAGATTTCATTGTTGGTTTTTAGGGAATGAAACAAGACCATAGGATTGCTATAACTGTTAGCAAAACCAATAAAGGATAGAGAGGAGAATTTGACAGTAAAGAAGAACAAAACACGATGAGGAAATAACAAAAACTACAAAGGAAATTCACAGATGCAAAAGAGATGCCAATACGATGCAGTTTAATTTGATGAAACGCATTTTCTACAAGAATGTATACTAACCAAATGCCCCCAAAAGAGAGGAAAAAATACTACTCGGTGTTGTTTATCCTGTGCCAAGCACTGTTCTGAGAGCTTTACATACCTTAATTCTTTTACTTTTCACAACAACCATATGAGGTAAGAATTATCATTAATTTTTTATCATTCCTATTCTTCAATGAAGAAATAGAGGCATAGAAGGATAAATGCTTTGCCTAAGGGCACGCAGGTAGGAAGTAATGAAACCAGTATTCTAACTGTGGGCTTCTGGCATCAGAGTTCATGATTTCAGCATTTACTACATCTCTTCTAAGAAACATGAGCAATCCAAATGCCACGGAGGAAATAGAAATTGCTTTCAAAATATTGCTTACAGAAAAGAACATCAGGCTAAAGAGAGGAAAAGAGAATTCTATCTTGCTTTGAATGATTTAATGAGTATTATTTGACCAGTTCTAAAGAAGAGCAACAAAGTATTTCCAATTTATTATATGAAACAAACATAACATTGATCTTGTGTGTTGTGTGTGTGCTCAGTCGTGACTGACTGTTTGAGACTTCTCAGACTGTAGTCTATCAGGTTCCTCTGTGCATGGGATTTCCCAGGCAAGAATACAGAAGAGGGTTGTCATTTCCTTCTCCGGGGGATCTTCTGAGCCAAGGGATCGAACCCAGGTCTCCTGTGTTTCCTCCACTGGTAGGCAGTTTCTTTACCACTTAACCACCTAGGAAGCCCAACCTTGATTTTAATGCCCACAAAATATAGCACAAAAAAGTAACTCAAGCTCACATATGTAGACTGATAGAAATAGTCTTAACAGATTGTAAGCAAACAGAATTGAACAACACATTAACAGTGCAATAAACTTCTTTTTATTCTAGTTACATAACAAAGGTTCAGCACTAGGAAATCTAGTGATATAATTCACCAATGAATACATGAATTTGTAATTTTACATATCCAGAAATGCTGAAAGTAATATAGGTAATTATTATTATTTTTGTGTGGACATTTTACTTGTTAAACAATGAGGAAATCAATTTATCCATACTGTATGCAATAATAATCTGTATGCAATAACCTTAGTTGTGACACTCAAGGCAATGTTCGCCTCAAAAGAATTGATATAGAAGTCAGAGAAATTAAGTCAAATATTGCAAAAAAAGAAAAAGGATGAATACAATGTGATTGTATCTCATTCATAAAAATGGCTATAATTAAACAAACCAACAATATAAAATCTGGGTAGGTATGTGGTGGAATTAGAACTCTCATATATTGCTCTGTGAGCTTTCCTCGTGGCTCATTGGTAAAACAATTCACGTGCAATGTAGGGACATAGATTTAACTCCCAGTTTGGGAAGATTCCTTGGAGAAGGAAATGGCAACCTACTCCAGTATTCTTGCCTGGGAAATCCCATCGACAGAGGAGCCTGGTAGGCTACAGTCCATGGGGTCACAAAAGAGCTGGATATGACTTAGCGACTAAACAATAAGAATACTGCTCTTTGGAGTGCAAATTGGGACAAACTCTTTGGAAATTGGTTTTGCAATATCTGCTAATACTAAATATATTCACACCCTTGAGCCACAAATTTTATATATACTTATGTATGTAGGTAATATAGGCAACTAAGCATACACACAATATAGGTTGCATAAAGATATTCAAGAAAAATAAGTTTATATATCCACTTGAAGATGTGTACAAAATTCTTTGCATAATATGTAATACCTTATTGATAATAGTCCCAAACTGGAAACAACCTAAATGCTTATTAGCTGCTGCTGCTGCTATGTCGCTTCAGTCGTGTCTGACTCTGTGCGACCCCATAGAAGGCAGCCCACTAGGCTCCTCTGTCCCTGGAACTCTCCAGGCAAGAACACTGGAGTGGGTTGGATAAACACATTAAGATATATTTATATATAACCACATAGATACTAAATATAACTTCTGCCACCCACGACAACATGGATGAATCTCATTGTCATAATGATGAGTAAACAAAACTAGACAAAACGAGTATGAAATGTATGATTTTATTTGTATGAAGTTGAGCAAACAAAACTAATATCTGGTTATGGAATGCCTTATTTAACTTATATGCAGAGTACTTCATGAGATACGCTGGACTGGAAGAAACACAAGCTGGAATCAAGATTGCCAGGAGAAATATCAATAACCTCAGATATGCAGATGACACCACCTTTATGGCAGAAAGTGAAGAGGAGATAAAAAGCCTCTTGATGAAAGTGAAAGAGGAGAGTGAAAAAGTTGGCTTAAAGCTCAACATTCAGAAAACGAAGATCATGGCATCTGGTCCCATCACTTCATGGGAAATAGATAGGGAAACAGTGAAATAGTGTCAGACTTTATCTTTTTGGGCTCCAAAATCACTGCAGTTGGTGACTGCAGCCATGAACTATATATGCAGATGACACCACCTTTATGGCAGAAAGTGAAGAGGAGATAAAAAGCCTCTTGATGAAAGTGAAAGAGGAGAGTGAAAAAGTTGGCTTAAAGCTCAACATTCAGAAAACGAAGATCATGGCATCTGGTCCCATCACTTCATGGGAAATAGATAGGGAAACAGTAGAAATAGTGTCAGACTTTATCTTTTTGGGCTCCAAAATCACTGCAGTTGGTGACTGCAGCCATGAACTAAAAGATGCTCGCTCCTTGGAATAAAAGTTATGACCAACCTAGATAGTATATTCAAAAGCAGAGACATTACTTTGCTGACTAAGGTCCGTCTAGTCAAGGCTATGGTTTTTCCTGTGGTCATGTATGGATGTGAGAGTTGGACTGTGAAGAAGGCTGAGCGCCGAAGAATTGATGCTTTTGAACTGTGGTGTTGGAGAAGACTCTTGAGAGTCCCTTGGACTGCAAGGAGATCCAAACAGTCAATTCTGAAGGAGATTAACCCTGGGATTTCTTTGGAAGGAATGATGCTCAAACTGAAGCTCCAGTACTTTGGCCACCTCATGCGAAGAGTTGACTCATTGGAAAAGACCCTGATGCCGGGAGGGATAGGGGGCAGGAGGAGAAGGGGACGACAGAGGATGAGATGGCTGGATGGCATCACGGACTCAATGGACATGAGTCTGAGTGAATTCCAGGAGTTGGTGATGGACAGGGAGGCCTGGCGTGCTGGGATTCATGGGGTCACAAAGAGTCGGACACGGCTGAGCGACTGAATGGATGGGACGGTTATGGAATGTTTCCTATATGGTATATGAGGTAGAGGAATAGGTTTCATCTGGGAAAAGAAACAATGGGTTTATACATGTATGCTGCTGCTAAGTCACTTCAGTCGTGTCCGACCCTGTGCGACCTCATAGATGGTAGCCCACGAGGCTCCCCCATCCCTGGGATTCTCCAGGCAAGAACACTGGAGTGGGTTGCCATTTCCTTCTCCAATGCATGAAAGTGAAAAGTGAAAGTGAAGTCGCTCAGTCGTGTCCGACTCTTAGCAACCCCATGGACTGCAGCCTACCAGGCTCCTCCACCCATGGGATTTTCCAGGCAAGAGTACTGGAGTGGGGTGCCATTGCCTTAAACATCATCAAACTGTACACTCAGAATTTGTGTTCTTTATGTATATTTGATCTCAATAAAACCTTAAAAAATAAAATGTGCCAAATGGATAAATATAAAGGCAAAGTTCAGGGTATTTGAATGCTTGTTTGTGTTATTCACTCAGTCATATTGGACTCTGTGACCCCATGGGCTGTATCCTGTCTGTCCATGAAATTCTCCAGGCAAGAAAATTGGAGGGGGTTGCCATTTCCTTCTCCAGTGAATCTTCCTGACCTAGGGATCTATCCTGAGTCTCCTGCATTGAAGGCAGATTTTTTACCTTCTGAGCCACCGAGAAGTTGATCTCAATAAAACCTTTAAAAATAAAATGTGCAAAAAGAATAAATATAAAGGGAAAATTTGCAGTCTTTGAATACAACACAAAAATTTCTGTTATGCATAGCATCGGGGACAAACAACGGATATGCATAGGCTTGGAGATGATCTTGGCACAATATACCACTAAAAAGTGTTAAAATCTTAAGCATACAAGAAATTATTTCAATTTAGAAAAAATAAAACAGGAAAACTGCTAGTTAGCCAAACAAGGAGATACTAGATAAATTACATTTGGAGAAAGAAACATGAAAAGCTAAAAGATTGTGAAGATTGTTCAATCTCACTAGTGAGGATAATTTTCAAAGTTAACAAAACAAAACAAAACAGTGATGTATGGCAAAACTAATACAATATTGTAAAGTAATTAACCTCCAATTAAAATATATAAAATTTTTAAGCACATTTATTTATTTATTTATTTAAATTTTTATTTTTTAGTTTGTTTTGCTTTACAATATTGTATTCATTTTGCTACACATCGACATGAATCAGCCATGAGTGTACATAAACTCCCCCCAAAAAATAAAAATAAATAAATTTATATTTAAAAAAGAACAGTGAACTGCCAACCATTACTGTCAAAATTAAGATGGGATGTCAGCTTGGAGAACTGAATCTCTCCCCACTTCTAGGTCAACTATTCACCAGGGCGATTTGCATTCAGTGCATTTGTGTATGTACATCATAACTCAGCAGCTCTACTTCTTGAGAAGTGATCTTGAGAAAAATTATCCTATACATACACAAAGGAATTTGCATGATTGCTGGTAAAATCAAAGAGTGGGAAACAATCTGAATGTCCACTCACAGGAATTGGATAGGTAAACTGTGGTATCGCCAATGGTGGAATACTAAGCTGCAGTGAAAAGGAAACTACTGTGTCTGCAGGGCACAGGATGGGGACTCACAAGAGTATTTTTGCTACGAGTGAAATGACATAGAGACAGACAGACAACAGGACAGACACGCACACACACTCTGGCCAGAGGAAAAAAGGACCATGCGGGCGGTCCGCGGTTTATTTATACAGCTCTCCGTTTTTGCATTCCAATCTACATGACTAAGCCCTTTTATTACAGCGCATGTGCAGAGACGTGATCCAATAGCAGAGCAGAAGGGAGTGAAGCTTTTGTTTATTCTTAGAGTCTGTTCAGGGCCTCCTTTCCTCCAGATCAGGAGAGAGGTTCCCTCGCTCTGCAAGGGACCATTAATCTCAAGGCTGTGTCCAGACTCCATAGCAGAAGAAGCCCCACATGCAGGAATCTTCCGTGTCCGAGTGGAGGGTTGCTCACGTGGGAACATCTCCACTTCCCTATCATGGTTACATTAGCTTCCTTCAATTTTGAATGATAATTTTGAAGTAACATGAAGAGTTGAATAGGTACTTCCCTGGTGGCCCAGTGGTTAAGAGTCTATACTCTCACTGAAGGGGGCAGGAGTTCAATCCCTGGTCAGGGAACTAAGATCCCACATGCCATGTCACACAGCCAAAAAGTAAAAAGTTAAAAAATATTGTTGAATAAACCCAAGCCATTTGGTAAATTGTATTTACATAATTTATGGTGATAAGGTGGGTTAGGATGAAGATGAGGTGCTACTAGAGATGATACAAAGGGGATAATGGTGAAGAAAATTAAGGCAGATGCAAATAAATATAAAAATAATAAAAAGCAAGTATGATAGTGTGCCATAAACCACAGCTAATTGACCACACTCTATGCACTTGAAGTCCAAAAGAATAAAATAACCTCCCAGAAAACACAACAAAATATTAGCCATTTCCTCTTTCCTTTAAGTTGCAATTTATGCAGCTAAATCATATCAAAAATGAACAAACTAGACAAGGCAAGAATTACATCAGAATAATATTCCTTGTAACACATTTTCCTGCAGGATCTTGTTGAAGCTCTATCTATGCTTAACTTATGTAATATTTTCTTAGTTTTGGGGTGTTGGACTGAAATTAAAATGTTACATCTGCTTCAGTTAGAAAGATAAGCCATGTGGATTCTCTGATTTCTAAAGTACCTCAAGGAAATGAATATTCATTGGAAGGACTGATGCTGAAGCTGATGGGCACCTGAGAAGAGGCAACTCTTTAGGAAAGACTCTGATGCTGGGAAAGATTGAGGGCAGGAGGAGAAGAGGGCAACAGAGGATGAGATGGTTTGAAGGCATCACCGACTTGATGGACCTGAGTTTGAACAAACTCCAAGAGATGGTGGAGGACAGGGAAGCCTTGCGTGCTTCAGTCCATGGGGTCACAAAGGGTCAGACATTACTTAGTGGCTGAACAACAACAGTAGGTGTCATAAATGTTCACTAGATATATTTTTACTAATCTAAATTTGCTAGTATATAGTTCCAATAAAGTAATTATGGATTTTAAGGAAATCTACAGCTACCCATGAAATCAGATGCTTGCTTTTTGGCAGGAAAGCTATGACAAACCTAGACAGTGTGTTGGAAAGCAGAGACATTACTCTGCTGACAAAGGTCGTATAGTCAAGGCTATGGTCTTCCCAGTGGTCACATAGAGTTGTGAGAGCTGAACCACAAAGAAGGCATAACACTGAAGAATTAATGCCTTCAAACTGTGCTGGGGAAGACTTCTAAGAGTCCCGTGGACAGCGAGGAGATCAAATCAGTCAATCTTAATAGAAATCAACCCCAAATACTCATTGGAAGTACTGGTGCTCAAGCTGAAGTTCCAGTACTTTGGTCATCTGATGTGAACAGGTGGCTCATTGGAAAAGTCCCTGAGGTTGGGGAAGATTGAGGGCAGAAGTAGAAGAGGGCGTCAGAGGATGAGATGGCTGGATGGCATTACCAATACAATGGACATGAACCTGGGCAAACTTCCAGCAATGGTGAGGGACAGAGGGGCCTGATATGATGCAATCCACGGGTTCAAAGGAGTTGGACATGACTTTGTGACTGAACAGCAGCAACAACAGTAATACTCCTTTCAATAGAGTTTACGTAATCAGATTAACTAGCCAAAACTTGATAAGACATTTAGAAAGTGCTTGAATAATAGTTCTTAGAAAGGCATTGCTTTACATGATCTGTGATTTCCTTAGTATAGATTTGGCTTTTTTTAATTGTTACAAGAGAATAGGGAAATAGCATTGCTAAAATAACATACCTAGTTAAGTTCCAATTTAATGAATGAGCAATTCTGGCAACTAAAATTCTACTTGCCTCACCCTGAAAAAAAAAAAGCTATCCAACACAATTTTATTGTTATAATTAATGCCATATTCAAACACTGAAAATTTAAGTTTTCTGAAAACTACAACTTTAACCATCACCATTTTTACGGTGTCATTCTGAGATATCAAACTGGTAGGCATCTAGTCTCCTCAGTTCATTTTGTTCATCAAGGAAGACCCAGAATAATGATGTGTTACAAAAGGAGATTTAAATTTTTTTTAGTGCAAACTGCAGATGTTTACCATCTGCATATAAACTACAGGATCATTATTATCAACACAACATATCCATTCTTTTCATTTGTGCCACTTTTGTTTTGCCTTGAGAAAAATCAATGAACATCTCTAGAATGTGGAGTGCCAACTATGGAGCCAGATGCACTGGTTTCAAATCCTAACTCCTCACTTAGCAATCTGTGTCACTGTGCATAAGTCATTTGATCTTTCTGTGCCTCAGATTTCTTGTGTGTTAAACTGAGTGAATGTCATTGTGACCTCCTGTTTCAGTCTAGTTAACTGGTGCCCAAGACAGGCTGAAAAGAGTCATAGATTCCAACCATATGGAGCTTAGCCAAACATATCTTATTGCCAGTGGCCTCTGCCTTTGCATGAAGCTCCTGCAGATCTCCTTGCAGCAGGCAGGTGAGACACTCAAGTTCTCTGCAGTTGATGAGCAACATCTGGCACTAATGACTTCAGCGCCACACACTGCTGGTATCCACCACCTTGACGGGTTCATTAGTGGCCAGCTGCAGAGTATGCTGTTGCCCATCAGGATCCAGGGGTCTATGAATTGCTAGCAGGAGTGTTACCTTGGGAGTCCAAGTTTAATGCATGCTGTTGGTGTACTGTATCGAGCTAGCCAGGGGCTCTTGGTGGGTTGTGGGCTCTTGTTGTTTTGTAGTCATTAAGCTGTGTCCAACTCTTTGAGACAGGCTTCTCTGTCCTTCACCATCTCCTGGAGTTTGCTCAAACTCATGTCCGTTGAGTCGGTGATGCCATCCAGCCATCTCATCCTCTGTCATCCCCTTCTCCTCCCGTCTTCAATCTTTCCCAGCATCAGGGTCTTTTATAATGTGTTGGCTCTATGCATCAGGTGGCCAAAGGATTTGAACTTCTGTTTCAGCATCGGTCCTTCCAATGAATATTCAGGATTGATTTCCTTTAGGTTTCACTGGTTTGATCTCCTTGCAGTCCAAGTGACTCTCAAGAGTCTTCTCCAGCACCACAATTCAAAAACACCAATCCTTCAGTGCTCAGACTTCTTTATGGATTGACTGTCACTGCCTAATATCTGAATTTAGGTTGTTACATATATTGGCCACTTTTATCCCTTTGTGGCTGATGTGTCTCTTTTACACTGTTTATGTAGCTGTAGAATGTTGCTCTAACAATGCATGAGCATTTTGCAAATTAGACCTTCATCAGACATTTGGAATAGTTGAGTTAAAAATGTTTTTTTAATATAAATTTATTTATTTTAATTGGTGGTTAATTACTTTACAGTATTGTATTTGTTTTGCCATACATCAACATGAATCTGCCTCGGGTGTACACATGTTCCCCATCCTGAACCCGCCTCCCACCTCCCTCCCCGTACCATCCCTCTGGGTCGTCCCAGTGCACCAGTCCCGAGCATCCTGTATCCTGCATCGAACCTGGACTGGCTATTCGTTTCATATATGATATTATACATGTTTCAATGCCATTCTCCCAAATCATTCCACCCTCTCCCTCTCCCTCTCCCACAGAGTCCAAAAGACTGTTCTATACATCTGTGTCTCTTGTCTCTTTTGCTGTCTCGCATACATGATTATTGTTACCATCTTTCTAAATTCCATATATATATTATATATATGTTAGTGTATTGTATTGGTGTTTTTCTTTCTGGGTTACTTCACTGTGTATAATAGACTCCAGTTTCATCCACCTCATTAGAACTGATTCAAATGTATTCTTTTTAATGGCTGAGTAATACTCCATTGTGTATATGTACCACAGCTTTCTTAGCCGTTCATCTGTTGATGGACATCTAGGTTGCTTCCATGTCCTGGCTACTATAAACAGTGCTGCAACGAACATTGGGGTTCACATGTCTCTTTCAATTCTAGTTTCCTCGGTGTGTATGCCCAGTAGTGGGATTGCTGGGTCATAAGGCAGTTCTATTTCCAGTTTTTAAAGGAATCTCCACACTGTTCTCCATAGTGGCTGTACTAGTTTGCATTCCCACCAACAGTGTAAGAGGGTTCCCTTTCCTCCACACCCTCTCCAGCACTTATTGCTTGTAGACTTTTGGATCGCAGCCATTCTGACTAGCGTGAAATGATACTTCATTGTGGCTTTGATTTGCATTTCTCTGATAATGAGCTCTCTAGTCTTTTTCATTCTATTGTTTTCCTCTATTTCTTTGCATTGATTGCTGAGAAGGCTGTCTTATTTCTCCTTGCTATTCTTTGGAACTCTGCATTCAGATGCTTATATCTTTCCTTTTCTCCTTTGCTTTTCACTTCTCTTATTTTCACAGCTCTTTGTAAGGTCTCCTCAGATAGCCATTTTGCTTTTTTTGCATTTCTTTTCCATGGGGATGGTCTTGATACCGGTCTCATGCACAATGTCATGAACCTCTGTCCATAGTTCATCAGGCACTCTGTCTATCAGAGTTAGTCCCTTAAATCTATTTCTCACTTCCACTGTATAATCAAAAGGGATTTGATTTAGGTCATACCTGAATGGTCTAGTGGTTTTCCCTACTTTCTTCAATTTCAGTCTGAATTTGGCAATAAGGAGTTCATGATCTGAGCCACAGTCAGCTCCCAGTCTTGTTTTTGCTGACTATATAGAGCTTCTCCATCTTTGGCTACAAAGAATATATCAATCTGATTTCAGTGTTGACCATCTGGTGATGTCCATGTGTAGAGTCTTTTGTGGTTTTGGAAGAGAGTGTTTTTTATGACCAGTGCATTCTCTTGGCAAAACTCTATTAGCCTTTGCCTTGCTTCATTCCATACTCCAAGGCCAAATTTGCCTGTTACTCCAGGTGTTTCTTGACTTCCTACTTTTGCATTCCAGTCCCCTGTAATGAAAAGGACATCTTTGTTGGGTGTTAGTTCTAAAAGGTCTTGTAGGTCTTCATAGAACCATTCCACTTCAGCTTCTTCATCATTACTGGTTGGGGCATAGGCTTGGATTACCGTGATATTGAATGGTTTGCCTTGGAAATGAACAGAGATCATTCTGTCATTTTTGAGACTGCATCCAAGTACTGCATTTCAGACTCTTGTTGACCATGATGGCTACTCTATTTCTTCTAAGGGGTTCCTGCCCACAGTAGTTGTGGGACCCAATTCCAGCTGGTACGTTTCCACTTCCAGTGGCACTCCCTTGTACAAGGGTTGAAGACTATGGTCCAAAACTTGTTTTGGACAAACTTGGAAGTTGAAGATGGTTTTTGCCCTTTTACATATTTGAAAAGATATTAAAAAGGAATAATATTTTGTGGTATATAAAAATTTTAGTGTCCAGAAATAAAATGTACTGGAACCCAGCCACTGTAATTTGTCTACCTGTTGCCTGTAGTTGCTTTCATAAGAGCTGTAACAGAGTCAATATTTTGCCTGCTGCTGCTGCTAAGTCGCTTCAGTCGTGTCTGACTCTGTGTGACCCCATAGACAGCAGCCTACCAGGCTCCCCAGTCCCCAAGAATACTGGAGTGGGTTGCCATTGCCTTCTCTAAGATACTTGCAATTAGACCTTTTCAGACAATGTTTGCCAACCTAGAAGACAGAGAAACACTCACATAGTACTGTGGAACCAAATCACTGCTTCCTGATCTAGAATAACATTGTCTGTGTGAGTGTGCTCAGTAGTGTCCGACTCTTTGTGAACCCATGGATGTAGCCCACTAGGCTCCTCTGTCCATAGAATTTGTCAAGCAAGAATACTGTATTGGCTTGCTATTTTATACTCCAGAAGATCAGCCCAACTCAGAGATCAAATCCACATTTCTTTCATCTCCTGCATTGGCAGGTGGGTTCTTTACTGCTAGTGCCACTGGGGAAGCCCTCAGAATAACATGAAGTGCCTCTATGTTCACACTAAATAATAAGTCTTTCAGGAAACATTATTTTTAAATTGTCTTTTTGAAGTCTTAAGATTTTATACTTTATTTTTTTAAAATTAATTATTTTTACTTTACAATACTGTATTGGTTTTGCCATACGTTGACACGAATCCACCACAGGTGTACATGAGTTCCCAACCCTGTATACTATCATGTAAGAAATGAATCATCAGTCTAGGTTTGATACAGGATACAGATTTTACACTTTAAACTGCTGGAATAATACTTACCTTTAATAACAAATCAAAGGATTGAGATTCTTTTAGGAAAAAGATAATATCTTTTAACCAAAACTGCAAATCTCTCTACCAGGAATAAAAAATTGTAACAGTTTGATGTATGTGCTCACAAATTGCTGTATGATTAATCAAACAGAAACAAGCATTCATGGAGTATGGGTACTGTGTTGTGTATGTGTGTAAGAACCATACATTATATAGCAGTCTGCAACTTGGACAGTTGCAGGTAGAGCTTACATAGCCCATTGCTTTCAGCAATTCTTAGTAACTTATAGTTTGAATACACCATAATTTATGCAGCCGTTCACTTTTGGATGTACATGCATTGTACTTTCAATCTTCTAACTCAGCTGCAGCAAACAATGCTTTATACAAATCCTTGAGTAATGGAGTTTTTATTTCTGTAAGACAGATTCCTGGATGTAGAAATGCTGTATCAAAAAATTTGTATAATTAAAAAACTTCTTTTCTTTTTATTAATATGAAGAATGTAAACTCCCCTTTAAGAATATTTTAAAAATTAGGTACATTTTGTAATATCTGGCTTTTTAAATGAAAGTCCATATAGATTTAGTGCCCTTCTTTGATTTATTTCAGGTCATCTGTTTTGAATTCAACATCAGTTGATTCTGTTTTTTCAGTTTCAATATTTTTTGTTATCATTTTCTTGATTTAATACTTTCATTCTTTTACTTAATTTTTCTGAGACACAATTTTAGTTGTGTTACTTGTACAGAATAAATAGCTTACTTTGGTTTATTTAACCAGGTGTGAATCTTTAATAGGTTACTTCACCTTCCACTTAAAAATTCTGATTAAACTGAAATAACAAGTAAATATTTTAAAATCTTATTTTCTGTTTAGGATGCTTCCTAGACTCTATATTTCCTCGCAGAACTTTGTAGTTTTTTGTTTTTGTTTGTTTGTTTGTTTGTTTGTTTTGCTTTGTTTTATGTAGAATAGGGTGAACATGGCTGTGTTTAAGGTTTCTAATTTATTTTTACTTCTCCAGTGATAATCTTTATAACACTTAACCCTTTATCTTGTTGTATAACCAAAGTGATTGCCTCTACTAATGTCTTATTTTGAAAGATAATAACATAAACATTAACTTCCAATTAAAATAAATAAATTTATATTAAAAAATATAAAAGTGGACATTTCCAAAAAAAAAAGAGCATAAACATAATACTACTACATCTGCCTTCTTCCTTTTATAGATTTGTTGTTTAGTTGCTAAGTCGTGTCCAACTCTTTGAGACCGCATGGACTGTAGCCTACCAAGCTCCTCTGTCCATGGGATTTCCAGGCAAGAGTACTGGAGTGGGTTGCCATTACCTTCTACAAGGGGTCTTCCGACTCAGGAACCGAACCCACATCCCTTGATCCCCTGCATTGGCAGGTGCAGTCTTTACTGCTTGAGTCATTGGGGAAACCCAAAGGAAGCCTTAGTATATTCTAAAGAACTTACATTGTACGTAAAGTTTTTCTGTTGGCATTGTGATAAATTTAGGAATCGATCACATCAGTTTAGCACAAGAAATCCCAATAGTTTGAAAGCTAATAAAATTAGTTCTACTAATGCATTCATCTTTGCATGAAATGTTCCCTTGGTATCTCTAATTTTCTTGAGGAAATCTCTAGTCTTTCCCATTCTGTTGTTTTCCTCTATTTCTTTGCACTGATTACTGAGGAAGGTTTTCTTATCTCTCCTGGCTATTCTTTGGAATTCGGCATTCAGATGCTTATATTTTTCCTTTTCTCCTTTGCTTTTTGCTTCTCTTATTTTCACAGCTATTTGTAAGGCCTCCCCAGATAGCCATTTTGCTTTTCTGCATTTCTTTTCCATGGGGATGTTCTTGATCCCTGTCTCCTGTACAATGTCATGAACCTCCATTCATAGTTCATCAGGCACTCTATCAGATCTAGTCCCTTAAATCTATTTCTCACTTCCACCGTATAATCATAAGGGATTTGATTTAGATCATACCTGAATGGTCCAGTGGTTTTCCCTATTTTCTTCAATTTCAGTCTGAATTTGGCAATAAGGAGTTCATGATCTGAGCCACAGTCAGCTCCCAGTCTTGTTGTTGCTGACTGTATAGAGCTTCTCCATATTTGGCTACAAAGAATATAATCAATCTAATTTGGGTTGACCATCTGGTGATGTCCATGTGTAGAGTCTTTTGTGTTTTTGGAAGAGAGTGCTTTTTTATGACCAGTGTGTTCTCTTGGCAACACTCTATTAGCCTTTGCCCTGCTTCATTCCCTCCTCCAAGGCCAAATTTGCCCGTTACTGCAGGTGTTTCTTGACTTCCTACTTTTGCATTCCAGTCCCCTGTAACGAAAAGGACATCTTTGTTGGGTGTTAGTTACTGGTTGGGGCATAGGCTTGGATTACTGTGCTATTGAATGGTTTGCCTTGGAGACGAACAGAGATCATTCTGTTGTTTTTGAGATTGCATCCAAGTACTGCATTTCGGACTCTTTTGTTGACCATGATGGCTACTTCATTTCTTCTAAGGGATTCCTGCCCACAGTAGTAGATATAATGGTCATTTGAGTTAATTTCACCCATTCCAGTTCATTTTAGTGTGCTGTTTCTAGAATGTCAACATTCACTCTTGCCATCTCTTGTTTGACTACTTCCAATTTGCTTGATTCATGGACCTGACATTCCAGATTCCTATGCAATATTGCTCTTTATAGCATTGGACCTTGCTTCTATCACCAGTCACATCCACAACTGGGTATTGTTTTTGCTTTGGCTCCATCCCTTCATTCTTTCTGGAGTTATTTCTCCACTGATCTCCAGTAGCATATTGAGCACCTACCAACCCGAGGAGTTCCTCTTTCAGTATCCTATCATTTTGCCTTTTCATACTGTCCATGGGGTTCTCAAGGCAAGAATACTGAAGTAGTTTGCCATTTCCTTCTCCAGTGGACCACATTCTGTCAGACCTCTCCACCATGACCCGCCTGTCTTGGGTGGCCCCACATGGCGTGGCTTAGTTTCATTGAGTTAGACAAAGCTATGGGACATGTGAACAGATTTGCTAGTTTTCTGTGATTATGGTTTCAGTGGGTTTGCCCTCTGATGCCCTCTCGCAACACCTACCATCTTACTTGGGTTTCTCTTACCTTGGACATGGGATATCTCTAAATGCTGCTCCAGCAAAGCACAGCTGCTGCTCCTTACCTTGGATGAGGGTTATCTCCTCAGGGCAGAGATACCCCTTCAAGGTACCCCTTGGCCAGAGTGATACCCCTTGTCCAGAGATAACAGAATGGGAAAGACTAGAGAACTCTTCAAGAAAATTAGAGATACCAAGGGAACATTTCATGCAAAGATGGGCTCAATAAAAGGCAGAAATGGTATGGACCTAATAGAAGCAGAAGATATTAAGAAGAGGGTGCAAGAATACACAGAACTGTACAAAAAAGATCTTCATGACCATGATAATCATGATGGTGTGATCACTCATCTAGAGCCAGACATCCTGGAATGTGAATTCAAGTGGGCCTTAAGAAGCATCACTACGAGCAAAGCTAGAGGTGATGGAATTCCGTTGAGCTATTTCAAGTCTTGAAAGATGATGCTGTGAAAGTGCTGAACTCAATAGCCAGCAAATTTGGAAAATTCAGCAGTGGCCACAGGACTGGAAAAGATCAGTTTTCATTCCAATTCCAAAGAAAGGCAATGCCAAAGAATGCTCAAACTAATGCACAATTGCACTCATCCCACATGCTAGTAATGCTCAAAATTCTCCAAGCCAGGCTTCAGCAATACATGAATCATGAACTTCCAGATGTTCAAGCTTGTTTTAGGAAAGGCAGAGGAACCAGAGATCAAATTGCTAGCATCCACTGGATCATGGAAAAAGCAAGAGATTTCCAGAAACACATCTATTTCTGTTTTATTGACTATGCCAAAGCCTTTGACTGTGTGGATCACAATCAACTGTGGAAAATTCTGAAAGAGATGGGAATACGAGACTACCTGAACTGCCTCTTGAGAAACCTATATGCAGGTCAGGAAGCAACAGTTAGAACTGGACATGGAACAACAGACTGGTTCCAAATAGGAAAAGGAGAACGTCAAGGCTGTCTATTGTCACCCTGCTTATTTAACTTATATGCAGAGTACATCATGAGAAACGCTGGGCTGTAAGAAGCACAAGCTGGAATCAAGATTGCCGGGAGAAATATCAATCACCTCAGATATGCAGATGACACCACCCTTATGGTAGAAAGTGAAGAGGAACTGAAAAGGCTCTTGATGAAAGTGAAAGAGGAGAGTGAACAAGTTGGCTTAAAGCTCAACATTCAGAAAATGACGATCATGGCATCCAGTCCCATCACTTCATGGCAGATAGATGGGGAAACAGTGGAAACAGTGTCAGACTTTATCTTTTGGGGCTCCCAAATCACTGCAGATAGTGATTGCAGCCATGAAATTAAAAGACGCTTACTCCTTGGAAGGAAAGTTATGACCAACCTAGACAGCATATTAAAAAGCAGAGACATTACTTTGTCAACAAATGTCCGTCTAGTCAAGGCTATGGTTTTTCCAGTGGTCATGTATGGATGTGAGAGTTGGACTGTGAAGAAAACTGAGCGCCGAGGAATTGATGCCTTTGGACTTGGCATTGAAGACTCTTAAGAGTCCCTTGGACTGCAAGGAGATTCAACCAGTCCATCCTAAAGGAGATCAGTCCTGGGTGTTCATTGGAAGGACTGATGGTGAAGCTGAAACTCCAGTACTTTGGTCACCTCATGCAAAGAGCTGACTCATTGGAAAAGACTCTGATGTTGAGAGGGATTGGGGGCAGGGGGAGAAGGGGATGACAGAGGATGAGATGGCTGGATGGCATCAGTGCCTCGATGGACATGAGTTTGAGTGGATGCTGGGAGTTGGTGATGGACAGGAAGGCCTGGTGTGCTGCAATTCATAGGGTGACCAAGTTTGGATACGACTGAGCGACTGAATTGAACTAAACTGAATGCATTCATTTTTTTTTTTTTCTGTGATTGTTGCTTTGCAGAGAACATTACTTGCTTGCATTATTATTTAAAAGTAACTTTTTTAAAAAAAGTATCTTTGCCCTGGTAAAACTACATCTTTTTTTTGTAAGGTAAGACTCACAATTTACAGTTCTTTGGAAGAAATACTAATAATACTCATTTATACTGTCCAGTTTCCAAATGTTTCTACCTTAGTAGTGGGCTATAAGAAGTGAGTCTTTATCTATCATTTCAGTTAGATTGGGAAGGAACAACCAGCCTGGGGAGTGTTTGTGCCAGGTTATACATGAATGTGTATTTTTTTAGACTGAAAACTTTATGTATATTAACAAAAATATTTAAAAATAAAAGGCACCCATTGCTTTTTAGAAATATAATAATCAATTCTAGTGCTTAGTTATTACAATCACTATTTTAATGTATTATTATGTGCTATGGAAACAAGGTAATTATGAATAGAACTGTATTGCTCTCAAATAATTATCATTCAGTCTAGATGTCTAATTGGATATTTTTTTATGATGGAGATTTGGAAATTTCTCTTCTCAACAGGTAGCCTTAATGCATCATTAGGGTATCTTGTGATTTCTTTCAAAATAGAAATTTTTACATTTGTTTGTTTTGGGGTATATATATCCTAAATTCAAATCTATTGCCTGAGTTTGATTAATGAAACACTCAATAAAAATCTCAAGCATAAAGAGGATATATTGATATCCAATTCCATCTGGGCCCTGGATTTCTTGAATGAGGGGCTTCCCTGGTGGCACTGATATTAAAGAACCCACCTGCCAATGCAGGAGAACAATAGTTCAATCCCTGGGTCAGAAAGATCCCCTGGAGGAGGGCCTGGCAACTCACTCCAGTATTCTTGCCTGGAAAATCCCATGGACAGAGAAGCCTGGCAGGCTATAGGGATTACAGAGAATCAGACATGGCTCTTGAATGAATAAGGTGATTTTGAACAGCAAAGCATTCATCAAGTATTCGCCCCAAATTGTTTCCTATTTTGGGCATCAAGATTTCCAATTGCCAGAGATAACTGTATGGGATTGTTTTACACCACAGTGACATCAGTGGTAATGATTCTGCATGCAGTGTAGGAGCCACAGGAGACATGGGTTCAGTCACTGGGTCAGAAAGATCCGCTGGAGAAGGAAATGGCAACCCACTTCAGTATTCTTGCCTGAAAAATCCCATGGACAGAGGAGCCTGGTACAGTTCATGGAGTCACAAAAAGTTGAACACGACTGAAGTGAATGAGCGCAGAGAACAAGTGACATCAGAGCTTTCAGCATGATTATGACAAAAGTTGACACACAGGAAATTAAATTTCATGGGAATATGAGATTTATTTTATGAACCAATTACCAAAGTAGGAAAACTCACACCACTTCAAGATTTACAGTGAAATGAAGTTTCCATTTAAGGAAAGCAAAGGCTCATGAGCATTCATTGAATGTTCATTGGAAGGACTGATGCTGAAGCTGAAGCTCCAGTCCTTTGGTCATCTGATGTGAAGAGCTGACTCATGAGAAAAGACCCTGATGCTGGGAAAGATTGAAGGCAGGAGGAGAAGAGGATGACAGAGGATGAGATGGTTGGATGGCATCACTGACTCAATGGACAAGAGTCTGACCAAACTCTGGGAGATGGTGAAGGAAGGGAAGGCTGGCATGCTGCAGTCCGTGAGGTGACAGAGTCAGACATGAGTGAGAGACTGAACAACAAAGTCTCATGAGAAAAGGAGTCACATTTCCCAAGAATACATAGAATTCTAATTCACATTTTCTTTTAGTGTTAACCACGAAAATGAATAAAATGAAATGAAATGAAAAAAAAATGATCAAGGAAATATTTCTAGCAGTTTTCAATCATTGCTCTGGTTCATTTTATGGATTAAATTAGAGCTTTAAAATAGCTTGCTCCAGATAGCTATCTATTAATCATCTACCTTTCTCTCTAATATCAATCTATCTATATATAAGTGATGAACAGTTTGCAATGCATTCCTATTAGATGATGGGCTTCCCTGGCGGTGCAGAAGTTAAAGCATCTGCCTGAAATGTGGGAGACCTGGGTTCAATCCCTGGGTCGGGAAGATCCCCTGGAGAAGGAAATGGCAACCCACTCCAGTATTCTTGTCTGGAGAATCCCATGGACGGAGGAGTTTCATGGGCTACAGTCCATGAGTCGCAAAGAGTCGGACACAACTGAGCTACTTCACTTTCACATGATAAAGGATAAGACAAACTCCACTGTTCATTCTCCAGTTGCTAATTGTTATTATTATTTCATTGTGAATTATTTTTAAAGCTCTCTTGATTTCCTCTTTGAGTCCTCCTCATGTAATATGACAATTTCTAAAGACAGACAAGCAAGTATTCTTATGTGAATTTATGGGAAATGATTATTTTGACTCACTTGCCAACCATTATTTGAGGAGTAATTCATTCTTGTTTTGGAAAAGAGTAATCCGTAAGCACTTTACATCAGCATCAGTATTTTCTAGTTTACCTGAGAAAGGTAATATTATGTTAGTATTAATATTATAATATTAATCTGAATATTACATTGATCTGAATATCTTTTAGGCCTGACCCAGCAATGTACTATACAGGAATGCTGTATAATACAATGTGAAATATAATTAGGGGCTGTCAGATAAAGTACAGGATGCTAAATTTGAATGGAATATACATATATGAAGAAAAATTTGTTGTTCATCTGAAATTCAAGTTTAATGGGGCCCCCTGTATTTTGATTTGCTAAATCTGATAACTCTGTGCACAATACCAATTTTAAAGTGGTTTCTTCAGAGCAAAATTACTAAACCTGATTCCAGGTACATGATGAATGTTTGATACATGTTATTAAGTGAAATTAGAAATGATAATTTGCAGTACACTGACAAAATATGGAAATAGCTCTCCAGTGCACATAATATATATGAAATAGAAGGGTAAAAAAAATAGCACCCCAAACACTATCGAAAATAATATTGATTCTCAAGGACTAGTCTCAAGCTAGAGGTGTATACTTTATTGCTTAGGTGTCTGTGAAGAAAGGTTATTCAAGAATCAATAAAAGGCAAAAATTTTCATAAAACAGATGAAAATAGAAAATACTACGGAATCCAGCCATGTCAATAGGTATAGCCTGCTAATTAAGATGCTTTATAATATGTTATTTCTTTAGGCACATTAAGAGAACATTTAAAAGAGAGCTTTGAAATGCAATTTAAGGATTTATGGTAACCAAATTTTGCTAATTATATATCTTGTAATTTTTTAAAGTAGTAATCAAGGTTAAGTATTACAAACTTGAGCTTATTGGTCAACTTCCAAGTTGCCCTCTTAGAGTGTAAATACATAAGCTTAAAAAAATAAAATCAAAACACTCCCTTATAAGATCATTTCAAACCTACTCTCATAAATAAGCACATAATTTGAGAAATATCATTCATCTATCTAACAGAATTTCTAGGACTCAGTCTCAGTTTATCTGAACTCAAAACTTAAGTTTTTTTTTCATAATAGAGTGATAAATAAGAGAAAAGATTCAAATTCAGGGATAACTTAGTGTTGAAGGGTTTATTAAAAACACTAAAGCATGATATTTCATATCTTCTATGTTATCACTGCTTTTTCCCATCCATCTTAAGGCTCCAGCTAAAAGTTGTATTGAGGAATTAGCTAATTAGCTTCGGAAAGCTGGTGCCAATGAGTTGTCTAGTTTGTTCTTGAGAGATAGATAGGAAATAATATTTGCTAGGAATCTCAAGTCCAGAAAGAATGAGATTGTCATGTCATGTACCAGTAGCTAGCAGGGAACTATTCATTCAGAATTTCATCTTTCTTGCCCATTTATTTGATAAACATCAACTCAGTTTTCACTTGTGCCTGGTTTTCAGTACACAGCTTTGCTAAGCTTATTGCTCTTCATGATTTAATGATCAAATTTTGGTGTCCTATACTGCTATCTTTTTTCATTCTTTATATGACATATCTAATTCTTAAGTATGTTTCTGTCAGCCTAACTAACTGTTTGAGTCTTTCTTTCAACTAAGAATTGTTGGATGCTTTTTCATTTGCTACCACATTATAGCACAAAGATAAACTGCAAAGAAAATCTTGACAGTATTTCTAGTATATTAGCTCCCAGGTGGTGCTAGTGGTAAAGAACCCACCTGCCAATGCAGGAGAGGCAAGAGACTAGGGTTCAGTCCCTGGGTTGGGAGGATCCCTTGGAGGAGGGCATGACTGACTCCAGTATTCTTGCCTGGAAATCCCACAGACAGAGGAGCCTGGTGAGCTACAGTTCATTCGATTTCAGAGTTGAACATGACCGAAGTGACTGAGCACACACATCAAGTCTTCTTGTTGTGAGAAGGGAACTGGAAGAGAAAGAAATTGAAGAAGGAAGATCCCTGATCTTGGAGGGATCTAATCCATATAATTGGAGAAGGAAATGGCAACCCACTCCAATATTCTTGCCTGGGCAATCCCATGGACAGAGGAGCCTGGTGGGCTACAGTCTATGGGGTTGCAAAGAGTCAGACACGACTGAGGAACTAAACAACAACAAAACAAGACAGAGTCTTTGTAGCAGCTCACTGCCAATTTCATGGTAATGTAATGTAATGTAATGTAATGTAATGAAGTCACTCAGTCGTGTCCGACTCTTTGTGACCCCATGGACTGCAGCCCACCAAGCTCCTCAGTCCATGGATTCTCCAAGCAAGAATACTGGAGTGGTTTGCCATTTCCTTCTCCAGGTGATCTTCCCGACCCAGGGATCGAACCCAGGTCTCCGGCATTGGAGGCAGACGCTTTAACCTCTGAGCCACCAGGGAAGTCAATTTCATGGTTAAGACCTTAAATTAGAACTGCAGCTTTGTAAGGGAAATCACTTTAAGAATATCTATTTAAATCTTTTATATCATGCTCTTCTTACTGCATGTACACCACATGGTCTTTCATCACAGACGTGGGCACATTCAGCCTCAGGAAACCCTGATCACTGGAGGATCAGTCTACCACCTGCCAACTCTGACCATTTACGCTCCCACTTAAACTTGGATCTTAACTTCTATTTCTGTGACCTTCACTCTTTCATAATAATTCCTTTAATAATCGAAGCCATCAGGTCCTCTTGACTCTTCTCTCCAGCGTGAACACTCTAAACTCATTCAAGAATTCTGGGTGACTTGGTTTCCAGGCCCACCACCCATCTGTTTGCTCTCCAGGTTGCTGTAGCTTTTGTAAGTGTGTTCTAAAGATGGAATATAATTATTCAGGTTAGTCCCATCAGTACATAGTAAATGTGATATCTTCTTCATGTCTGGAAATTATGCATTTATTATAGGATTATATTTGATTTTTGATTATTCTCATATTTTTGGCACATATTCATTTTAATGTAGGAAAAAATAAACTGAATTGGTTTCATGTAAGCTACTGCTAAGTCAAAATAGCTCAAAACTAGAATTTAATAAGTTGGTCTATTTGGATATGAATACAGCCTATATAATTACATCAATTAAATTCAAGCATGTTAGACATATGTCAATTATTTCAGCCTTGATAACTTTTTTGATATGAATTATTTTCTTCAACTGATTCAAACTTATGTCATTTCTTTTCATCAACATATTTGATAAATATTTTATTTATACTTTACTTTATTCCAAGCCCACTTCAGTGAAGTGAAAATCATAGAGATTTAACATTTCAATTACTCATTCATTCACAAATATTTATCTAGCTTTCACTATGTACCAGGCTTGGTCATACACCAGAGAATAACAGAAATGAACAAAATGGACTTGAGTTTGAAGAACAGAAAGATTATCTCTAGGCAAAACTTGAAGCAGGATTATTTCTGGTAAAATGATCAGCAAGAACAAAAGACGTAAAGGCAGAAAATCCTGGTCTTGGCGTGGAGATCTATGTCATTCTCAAATGCAATAATGTAGGTGTTTTGTAACATCAGTTCTTATGGAGTACTTCTTAAGACAAATCACCAACAGAAATGCAATTCTGATGTTCAACTGGATGACCATTCATAAATTTCATTTCTATTAGGTAAGATAGGAAAGTGTCTTTACAAATACATCTATACTCATACAACTCTATCTTGACTTCTGTGCGTGACTTATGTTGACCAGTAGCTTCCATGTTGGCTAGTTCTCATCAAACTCATAGTAAAAAAGTTTGTATTGTGGTTTTGATGGATATTTATTTATTTTCTATTTATTATTGAAGTATAGTTGATTTACAATGTTGTGTCAGTTTCAGGTGTATAACAAAGTGATTCAGTTTTACATGTATATATATTCTTTTTCAGATTCTTTTCCCATTTACGCTATCACAAAATATTGAGTATAGTCCCCTGTGCTATACAGTAGGTCCTTGTTCATCTATTCTATATATAGTAGTATGGCTACTGGAGAAGGCAACGGCACTCCACTCCAGTACTCCTGCCTGGAAAATCCCATGGATGGAGGAGCCTGGTGGGCTGCAGTCCACGGGGTCGCGAAGAGTCGGACATGACTGAGCGGCTTCACTTTCACTTGTCACTTTCATTCATTGGAGAAGGAAATGGCAACCGGCTCCAGTGTTCCTGCCTGGAGAATCCCAGGGACAGGGGAGCCTGGTGGGCTGCTGTCTGTGGGGTCGCACAGAGTCGGACACGACGGAAGCGACTTAGCAGCAGCAGCAGCAGCATGACTACATTACTTCCAAATTCCTCATTTATCCTTTCCCCCATCTTCCTCTTCAGAAAATTTGTTTTCTATATCTGTGAGAATGTTTCTATTTGTAAATAAGTTCATTTGTATCATATTTTTAGATTCCACATATGAGTGATATCATATAATATTTGTCTTTCTGTGTCTGAGTTACTTCACTTAGTATGATTATGTTCAGGTCCATCCATGTTGCTACAAATGGCATGATTTCATTCTTTTTATGGCTGAGTAGTGTTCCATTTTGTGTGTGTGTGTGTGTGTGTGTGTGTGTGTGTGTCTTAAATCTTCTTTATCCATTCTCTGTCAATGGACATTTAGGGTACTTCCAGGTGTTGGCTATTGTAAATAGTGCTGCAGTGAACATTGAGGCACATGTATCTTTTTAAATTATGGTTTTCTCTGGATATATGCCTAGGCATGAGATTGCAGGATTATATAGTAGCTGGTTTGAAAGGATAGCTCATATTAATGCACCCATTATTTTTACTTTACTTAGGATTCAGGCATGGTTTTGTGGATTTGAAAACATGGGACTCTTTGGTATCCGGCTCATCAGACTGAGGTGCAATTTTTTTTTTAATTTATCAGTTGAAACATTGTGAGGTGTTTACTTCTTGTTCTTATTCCCAGAATATCTAGTGCTGGTATAAGGCACTTATTTTTATATAATTTTTAAATGTTGTATGTATTCATTATAAAATATTTAAAAATAAAATGAAAAAAAATTATAATACCATAATCAGAGATATCTATAGTTATCATCTTGATGTATTTTAAAAAGTGGATTGTGGTATAATCACCTTTCATTTGCTTAACATATTTTCTAAGTATATTTAGAAGCTGCCAAATGCACTTCTGTATTATGGCATGAAGGCTGAATTATGTCCACTGTAAGGATATTTCATCAGCATTTTAACCAATCATCATTATTTTACATATATCTTTGCATAAAACTCTTATGGTTTTACTAGAGCAATTTTCAAGAAATAAGACCATGCTAAGACTTTGTGAAACTTATTCTAAATAACCTACATAATTCTTTCAATTTTTCCTTTTCATTATATATATATAAAACATTACAATACAAAGTTGAAAGGCTTATTTTCCTTATAATCATTAATTATTATTTGATATTGCAGCATACTAATAATTACTGTTGCAAAAAAAAATACTAAACAAACTTCTCAAAGGCAGAAACTATATATGACTCAATTTTGTGGCCTAAGTACTCAGCCAAAGTCTGAAGAGTGGTAGATCTACTTTTTTGTTTAATGATTGAACATGAATGAATGAAAGCTTAAATGAAAGCTTAAATTTGGGAAAATAAGCTGAAATTAGCATTTCTAAATCACTGATTATATATCATAAAAACTAATACAAAGGAAAATTATCGGGAGCATTTATTGAAGTGGACATTTATTTGAGATCATTCTTTTTTCCTAACTGACTTCTTAGTGAGGAATGTAATCAGTGTTGAAAATTATCTTCTGCTATTTTCTCATGATGAGGATAGAAGAGAAATGGACATGGCACATGATATCATCATGATGCTGAAAAGCTAGCAAAAACAATCCCCAGCTGTTTTTAAGAGTTGTAGCTCATCATCATTCTGAGGAGACACTTCCTAGTTCTCCTCCATTAGCATCACAAAAGTCAAACATGGTGAATATAGTCAATATTTTATAATAACTGCAAATGGGGTATAACATTTAAAAATTGTGAACCACCATAAAGAAGGCTAAATGCTAAAGGATTGATGTTTTTGAATTGTGGGGCTGGAGAAGACCCTACAATTCCTTGGACTGCAAGGAGATCAAACCAGTCAATCCTAAAGGACATCAAACCTGAATATTCATTGGAAGGACTGATGTGAAACTGTAGCTCCAACACTTTGGCCACCTGCTGTGAAGAGCCGACCCATTGGAAAAGACTCTGATGCTGGGAAAGACTGAAGGCGAAAGGTGAAGGGGCAACAGAGGATGAGATGGTTAGATAGCATCACTGATTCAATGGACATAAATTTGAGCAAACTCTAGGAGATTATGGAGGACAGAGGAGTCTGATGTCTGTAGTCCATGAGGTTGCAAAGAGTCAGATATGACTTAGTCATGGAACAATAGCAAAAACTTACATAATGTTGTATAGCAACTATACGTCAATTAAAAAAATTCAAATCCACAATTGGAAGAGGATGCTATTTCTAACATGCCTAATACCAATTTAGGGAAATTACTCAACAGGAATTACAAATTAGGCAGTTAAGTAGGTTTTTTTTTTCTAATACAACTTGGTTTTTACTTCCTTTTATGAAACTAATATTGAAGACATTGCATCACATAACATATTGCTTCAAATTTCCATCTTCTTTCCTAAGATATTTACATAGAGGGGATACAGTACCATTTTGATCTCCAAATGGATTTTATAAAAGATAATATATTAGGAAGATAATGTTCATAGTTACTATTTCTTTTCTCTTTAGGTAATAGTGATGCCAGAGACATTTGTCTTATTACAAAAGTCACAGTATTTTCATTGGAGAATAAAAGAAGGAGTCAATTTGCATCTAGTTGTTTTCTCCTAATAATTGCTGTTCCTGAAAAGTGTGATAGCAGAAAGTGTTTCTGAGTTTCATTAATTTGGCACAGTGTTAATCTCCATGTCATAGCAATTTCTCCATCTGAAATAAGTAAATGTCAATGAATATGACTTAGTCAATATATGTTCTTTTGTCATAGACATTGGAGCGCAAGTGTGCACTGTTTGGTTAAGAACATCGTGTTCCCCTCTAGGGGGACAAATGGGTAGAGAAGCAGTAGTGCTTCTTGCATAAAAGAGACTGTCTGTGTCTAAACAGCAACATGAAAGAAAAAGTAATATTTTTCACCCTCTGAGTGTATGAAGTTATATAAAGAACCAGGTGTCAAGTTTATGTTCTCAGAACAAGGGTTTGTTCCTGAGTCCACCCAAATATTATTTGCAGGAATTTCTATCTTTCCTATCTTTTTTACTATTTCCATTTCTCTCAGACATTGCAAAGTTCTCAGTCTGTTAAGCACTTGGCACACTTGTAACGCCTAATGAAAGGCTCTAGTGATAACTCTACTGCTTATTTATTCAGGAACCTGTCTGAATAAATTGGTTGAGTGGAGTATTGCATCTGCTGATTTTTGAAGCTCCTGAACAACACATCAGAAAGTATGACCTGTAGTGACAATTTTAGATCCAGCAAGAGTTATCGCATAACAGTCCTCTGAAGAGCCAGGGAAACTATGGTGACACCACACGCCAAGAACTTGAGAAATTTGGAAACCCTTTAAAGGGTCGACCTCAACTGCTGTGTGCAATTTGAGAGTCGAAAATGAACTGGCTCAAATCCATGTGGGGAATAATGCTTGTTACTTTGGTAATACATTCTTGGTTCCACGTTACATTTTTTTTTCTTTGAAGAAGAAAGGAGTCAATTGCCATCTAGTTGTTTTCTCCTAATAATTGCTGTTCCTGAAAAGTGTGTTAGCAGAAAGTGTTTCTGAGTTTCATTAACTTGGCACAGGGTTAATCTCCATGTCATAGCAATTTCTCCATCTGAACAGCTTGGGAAACGCATGCAGAGCTTAAAGCAGGGAATGTCAACTCTGTACAGTACTGTGTCCCACATACATGCGCATTATATGTAGGATGGTACCACTTCAAGTGATTCCGTTTCAGTCAGAGATCTGGACACTGATTTACCTATGACAAGGGAGACAGGCACAACAAAGAAGAAGAGGAGGAATTCTGGATTCCTCTGAAGAGTTCATCTATTGCTATGGAAACAGAAATAGCCTAGCAACAGCTGCTGTGTACGTAGCTGACATGCAGAGCTTAAACAAGAGCAAAATGAACCATGAAGAAATCTCTAGTATCTATAGCATTGATGCTTTTAAAGGTTTGAAAGGGATAGTGGAAAATTCATACATAAATATGTCAAAAAATATAAAGTTACAGAATCCAACTTTATTTCCCTTCCATCATAGAATCCATATGATTACTTAACACATTGTAATAGATACTATTATCCTGATTGCAAGACCAAAACGCCACATATCAGATAACTGGTACTAATTGAACTCTTTTGATAAGTTTGGAAGATAATATTCAACCATACTTTAGTATGCATTCTTTGTTCTCAACAATTCTTAGAATATCATCAGTGTAAAATATTTGGAAACATCCCTCTGTAAAAGGAGAAAATTCAGAAAATGACTTAGGGTTTTATTAAATCTTGAAAAACATAATTGTATCTCTCTTATTTTAGTGACCAGAATAGTTTTTTGTGCTTTAAGCATCTGGGTCAGTGCTTCAGTTGTTCATTGTACCTGTTTAAATAAATTTTTATTTGTATAAAATGAAAATAACCAAATATATTTATCATAATTTCACTTTGTATAAGTGGTGTGTTTGTCTATGTGCATGTGTCTATAGTTAATAGTTTTTAGGAAGTAGAGAATATTTTTGTGTAACTTTAAATCATGATGTAAAAGGTAATGAAATAAACATTAATTAAAGGACTTTTTAAAGCTGTACTATCAAATTTCCTGGATCACAAGTTACATCTAGAGTAGATCAAATTCTTATTCTGAAGGAAGTCAATTCTCAGGAGGGGAGTGGTGAACATGTTCAGTACATAGCTAACATTTTCTGCTGTAGTTTTTCTTTTCCAAAGGAAATATAATACTTCCTCCCTCCCTAGATGTTGGACTGTACTTTCAAGGATTCTTATGTCAAATTCTCATCAAGCATAGTTATAAAGTAAAGAATCCCCTTAGGATTAATCACTTGCTAAAGTCAACACCTCAAAAAGAGTGAGAGAAAGATAGTTTATACATAAACTGTAAGAAAAAGGAAGCTTTGAGGCTTTCCCATTAAGATAATTTTATTGCTTTTAAGATCTCTTAATTAAGGGTAAAATAACTGGGAGCATAAGTCATTTTAGGTATCTGGTCATGAGCCGTGAAGGTTTGTGAATGTCTTTGATTTGCATTGTGTCATTTAATCAAGAATATTTTCTGTTCTTTGTACTATCTGTAACAGGGAACCAGAGAAGGTGTCAAATACTTTCTGCCCTCTGCAAAAATTCTCTTACACTTGATGATACCAATGGAGAGAAATTGGAGCTTATTTCAGTGTTTATATTACATATGCCTTTAAGGAAAAAAAAGAATATCAATCAATTCACTAAACTAACTTTAAAGCTTCAGATTCATCCACTGCTTTGAACTGCACTGACTCTTAGGAAGTGGATGCAGCTAACTCTGATCAGGGGGCCTCATGCCTCCCAGGCTTGCAGTCATGTGCACTGGGGTTGTGCACAAGCTATGACACCTTGGTTGGAAACTACCTAGCAAGAGAGCCAGCTCTCTGCCTCCTTGGCTTTAGTGAATTGAGGCAAATGGGCATCTTGAACTTGAAGACCTTCCCTGGTGACCAATGACAGAAGCAAGTGTTAGCTGGGTTTTAAGTTCTCTCAGTTACCACCAGTTCCTAACACCACTGCAAACGAACATCAAATACAAGCATCACACTTTATACCTGACTGTAACTTCCAGATATGTGGTCCTCTGGACTTCCTCTTCCCTGGTGTTTGGGGCCATCAATGTTAGAGACCCCTCCCACCACCCCTGCCCCAGGGAATCAACCCCATTGCTATAGCCTTTTGCAGAAACTTATGCGGTTTTAATATCTCACTTATCTCTTGTAACTTCCAGTGTCATAATTTTAATATTTAAAATATACTTTCATACTAATCTCAAAGGAACGGACCAGAAGACAGCTATTTAAAACCTACCTTTTACAGAGAGCAACTCAGAAAATTATGGTAAATGGGTGAAAATTTTTTAATACAAAAGAACCTAAACTTTTTTGGTATGTCTTTGCTAGATGATTGGGAAGCAAATATTATTTTTTTAATTTATTTTTAATTGCAGGATAATTGTTTTACAATGTTGTTGATTTCTGCTGTACGACAATGTGAAATCAGCTCTAAGTATACATATATTCCCTCCCTGTTGAGTCTCCCTCCCTCCCAGTGCATCTCATTCCTCTAGGTCATCACCGAGCACTGAGCTGAGTTTCCTGTGTTACACAGAAGCTCCCTGCTAGCTATCTGTTTCATCATGGAAGTGTATATATGTCAGTGCAAATCCCTAAATTCCTCCCCATTCCTCTTCCTTTGCTGTGTCCACAAGTCCGTTCCCTTCATCTGCTCTCTACGGAAGCAAATATTCTTTAGCTGCACTGTGAAAATTGCCAAACTCTGGCTCAGAACACTTAAATGTCTATTTGCCATCGTGTAGAGGATCATTTGCATGATTCAAAGAATCATGCTACGTACCTGTCAGTTTTCATATTCAGTGGACACTTGTGTCAGAATTGCCTCTTAGCTGTGATTTGCAGCTCTTACTTTGTAATACCCAGATAACACATTAGCTCAAGATACATTGGAAGTCTCCAGAACCCTGAAAAATTAGTTCTATTTTATTTTAATTTGATGATATCCTCATCCATTACAGGTCACAAAACCGAATCTCTAGGACTCATCGTAGACATTTTCTTTATTTCTGATCTCTTATATCCAGTGACTAAGTCCTGTCAATTTTATCTCCATTAAAACATGTTTTTTCTTGAAGTCCTCTAACAACCTGCTCTGCTCCCGTCTGCTTTCCCTTCATCACTTGTCACAGGTGCTATTTGCGGTTTCTAAATCTGATTCCAGGGATGCTCTATCCTGCTTAAAAATTTTCAATGGTCCCTTATGCCCCTCATAATACAGCACATAAGATATAAAGTACCTGATTTCTGCCTACCATTCCAACCTCCAACCTTATATTTCCTCTGCTTTTTCAATTCTAAGCACTCTTACAGATGAAGTCTGTAACGTTACTTGCTTACACCTCTACCATTTGTTATTCTAGCTGAGAATCCTCTTCTTAATCTCTAATTTGTTTCATTTGTACTTCAAGTGCCCCAGTTATATTGTTCTAACCTTTTTTTTTTTTTTAGGGGGAGAATTGTAAACATATATAAAACTGGACAAAAGAGTACAATGAAATTTCATGTAACAATTACTCATGCTCAACTCTTAATTTGTGGCCAATATTTTTCAGATATACCTTATCCTTCCTTCATTATTTTGAACAATTTCATTAGTCATACTATGTCTTCTATAAGGAGAAGGCAGTGGCACCCCACTCCAGTACTCTTGCCTGGAAAATCCCATGGACAGAGGAGCCTGGTAGGCTGCAGTCCATGGGGTCGCTACTAGTCAGACACGACTGAGAGACTTCACTTTCACTTTTCACTTGCATTCATTGGAGAAGGAAATGGCAACCCACTCCAGTGTTTTTGCCTGGAGAATCCCAGGGACGGGGGAGCCTGGTGGGCTGCCTGCCGTCCATGGGGTCGCACAGAGTCGGACACGACTGAAGCGACTTAGCAGCAGCAGCAGCAGTCTTCTATAAATGCTAAAAGATAACTCTTTTCAACCAGGTCACTACTTCATTATCTAGAATAGCTGCTAATAATTCTTTAATATTACAAAATGTCCAGTAAGAGTTCAGTTACCAACATTGCATGTGTTATCAGTATTAGAAAATTTCTAATTTTTATATGTTCTGTGGTTTGCTCTTTGGATCTGGACTGAAATAAGATTAAAACAGTGCAAATGTCTTATGTATCAATTATCTACAGATTGTCTCTCCAACCTTTTTCCTCTTATAATTTATTTGTGGAAGCAGTTATACTATTTATCCAGGCAAGTTTCCAACTGTCAGGATTTTGGTGATTATATCAATGTTCTCCAATGTTCTGAAATCTCTTTTGTCTGTATTGGTAATTGGATCTAGAAACTTAATCCTACTGAAGTTCAACTTTTTTGACAAGACTCCTTTAGAAGTTGTATGATTTTTATTCCATCAGAGCACTTACTGTTTGGTTCCCTCTTTTTATCATGCAAGGACCTGTTTACAATCTTGATTCATTAATCCATTAGGGGCTGCCAAATGGTGCTGCCACAACTTTATCCATGCTTCCTTATTTAATAGATTACTTTGATAAATAGAAGTGTTTCTTCATCTACAGTTTGGCTATCAGTGAGATACAGCTTATCTACTTTTATGACAAGTTTCAATTATTTACTATTTTTCAAAAAATAATTGAGCTCCCTGATGGCTCAGTGATGAAAGAATCCCCCTGCTGTGCGGGAGACACAGTTTTGATCCCTGACTCAGGAAGATCCCCTGGAGAAGGAAATGGTAACCCACTCCAGTACTCTTGCTTGAAAAATATATGGACTGAGGAGCCTGTTGGGCTACAGCTATGGGGTCACAAAGAGTCAGACATGACTAAGTGACTAAATGCAAAGCAATAATTGACCAACAAATTAAAAACACTTTTGTTTGGAATCTTTATGAACTAATGACTGGACACATAGTTTATGCTTTTCAGTCCACTTTAGTTATTTTTCTTATTGATGTTCACATTGGTCAATAGACATTTCCTTAAGTTGGGTTATGAGCTCTTTTGATTAACATACAAGTCTTTTCTCTTCTTTATGTCTGGTATAACAAAATGTTTCAAGCTCAGCTTCATTCATTTCCTGCCCAGAGCTGCTTAATGAGCTATTTTACTTCTCTGAATAAAAGATAAGGAATATCATTTGCCACATTTATACTCCCAAATCAAATTTATGACCACAGAGATTGTGCTTAGTTCTTCCATCTTCTCTCTGTATGTTATTATTTGGCACTGACAATCCTGGTTCTAAAGGATATGACTATGTTAGAATAACTGCTATTTATTTATCTCATAATATAGATGAAGATTGTATTAGAATTACAATATAAGCACTACTACTCACAATGTGATTTCTTGAAATAGCTTAATTTATTTTTCTAGTTCTTTTATTTTTGTCCTTAGGGTACATGTATTGATGGTAAATTCCTAATATATGTTAAAGCCTCTTAGTTCAGTTTCTTTCTGTGTGAATATATCACCACCAACTGCACATATAGTTAAGGTTTATTTATCTCATTTTCTTAATTTTCTTTAAGATATTTTGAAAATTTAAATTTTAAAAATTATAAAATGTTTTCACAATTTAATAATCAAAGCAAAATATATTTAAAAAATCTATTGTCCACAACTATGTGTTCATTTTCTTTCAGTTTTTACTATTAAACATTGCATACATATATAAGTACATTAGTTTTTTTTTTTTAAAGATAAATCATAGCATATTATACCAACTTTTTTTCCCCTGGCTTTTTTCATTGAAAAATATTTCCCTGAAATCTATTCTTAGAATACATATTTCATATTAATTTTTATAGCTTCATAGTAATCCATTGAGTGGCAGTATCATGTAATTCAATCAGATCCCCAGTGATGTACCTCCAGATTTCTCTACAGACACTCCTGCAATGCATCATCTAATGCAGAAGATTTGTTTTTGTTTTTGCAGTATATCTATCTGTAAGACAGATTCAAGCAAGTGAGCAAGTGAGATATTGCTGGGTCAAAAGGTAATTACTACGTAATTTTGCCAGATATTTCCCCATTATTTCCCACAGAGATTGTTCCATGTTACATTCTCTCTGAAGAGAAATGAAAGTGTCTCTTTTGCTACAGTCTTGCTAACAGAGTATGTATTTTGATTTTGAACCAAAGGAATAAATGTGAAAAAGGCTCTTTTGGTGTAGTTTTAACTTGCATATTTTCTTATTCTGAGCAAGATTGAATACTTATTCACATGGTGAAGCCATTTGAGTTTCTTATTTTTGTGAATTGACTACTAATTTCTACTACCCATTTTATAGGCTCATGGTCCATCTTTTCTTTTAGAAGCACATAATATATGAGTGATATTAATTATTTCTCTATGGTTTAAGTTGAAAACTATTAACACTACTTTGCTTATGGTGTTTTGAACCATTCAAAAATTTTGAATCAAATTTTGGTGTACTTTTTCTTACCTCTGGAGTTTGAATCTTAAAAACTCAGCTTGGTGCTCAGATGGTGAAGAAACTGCCCGCAATGCTGGAGACCCAAGCTTGCTTGCTGGATTGGGAAGAGCCCGTGGAGAAGGAGGTGGCAGCCCACCCCAGTATTCTTGCCTGGAGAATCCCATGGTCAGAAGAGCCTGGAGGGCTACAGTCCATGGGGTCGCAAAGAGTTGGACACAATCTCATGAGTAACATTTCCTAAACTTTGAATCTTAAATGGGTAGGTTATTTTCACTGCAAATTATTGAGTACTTCATCCAATTTTCTTCTAATACTCGTATGATTTCACTTAATTTAAATATCTAATCCACTTGAAACATCCTATTGTATGATGTGGGTAATGGAAATTTTTACTTATATACTATCCAGCTATCCCAACATCACATATTAAAAAAGCAACATCCAAAAATCTAAAATAGTTGTTTTATCATATTCTATTCAGGTATATATTTCAGAGTATTTATTTTTTGTAATGGTTCTGTCTGAAAACACATGAACCACACAGAGTTTTAAGATACGTGCTTTATCGATTGAATCATTTTAATATCTGGTGAGGTTAGCTCTTCCTCTCCCTCTTCTTGAGTTCTTCAGGATTGTCTTAGGTTTTAAGTTCACTGATGGGTGTCTTTAACCTGACTGGCTAGGCAGGTGTCAGTTATTAACTGTCTTCCAGTTCTAAGCATGGAGCTATTATGATGCCGATCTATCTCGAAATTCTGAGTTTCTTTGTTGTATTTTTAAATTAAATTCTGAAAAATAAATTTGTAAATCAAAAATTCTGCTAATTTCTAGTTCCATTCATTGACCATTGAAGTAGAGGGCATGTTCTTGCAAATTCCTTATTTCCTGGATCCTTATCCTGGTACAGAGAAATAGGCTTTATCATTTTATGTTATGAAAATATATCTACAATTTATTTTTGTTCTTAATACATTTTTATACTGATCAAGCATATTTCTGCTTAGAATTTATGTCATTGCTTAGCATGAGAATTTTTTTTTTTTGGTCAACTTTCAAATATACATCTAGATGTCAGAACCTTGACTGATAAAATATAACCTACAGTTATATCATGGAAGTAGTCATCAAGTTCTTTAATAGACAATAACAGACCATATTCCAGATAGATAATTTGGATAATCAGTATTCCTCTAGATTAAAAAAAAATTCTGGAAAAGCACAAATAATTAGGAAAGTGTTAAAAAAATTAAATTCCTAAAATTTAAAAAGTAATTGTGCAGACATTATCTCTACCATCCGTTAAGTTCAGTTCAGTCCAGTCACTCAGTTGTGTCTGACTCTGCGACCCTATGGACTGCAGCATGCCAGTCTTGTCTATCACCAATTCACAGAACCTGCTCAAATTCATGTCCGTAGAGTTGGTGATGCCATTAAACATTCTCATCCTCTGTCATCCTCTTTTCCTCTTGCCTTCAATCTTTCTCAGCATCAGGATCTTTTCCAATAAGTAAGTTCTTTGCATCAGGTGACCAAAGGATTGGAGCTTCAGCTTCAGCATCAGTTGTTCCAATGAATATTCAGGACCAATTTCCTTTAGGATTGACTGGTTTGATCTCCTTGCAGTCCAAGGGACTCTCAAGAGTCTTCTTCAACACCAGAGTTCAAAAGCATCAATTGTTTGATGCTCAGCTTTCTTTGTGGTCCAACTCCCACATCCATACATGACTACTGGAAAAACCATAGCTTTGACTAGATGGACCTTTGTTATCAAAGTAATTTCTCTGCTTTTTAATATGCTGTCTTGGTTGGTCATAGCTTTTCTTCCAAGGAGCAAGCGTCTTTTAATGTCATGGCTGAAATCACCATCTGCAGTGATTTTGGAGCCCCCCAAAATAAAGTCTGTCACTGTTTCCATTGTTTCCCTATCTATTTACCATGGAGTGATGGGACGAGATGCCATGATCTTAGTTTTTTGAATGTTGAGTTTTAAGCCTACTTTTTCAATCCTCTTTCACTTTCATCAAAAACACTTTAGTTCTTCTTCACTTTCTGCCATAAGGGTGGTGTCATCTGCATATCTGAGGTTATTGATATTTCTCCTGGCAGTCTTGATTCCAGCTTGTGGCTTCATCCAGCCCAGCATTTCTCATGATGTACTCTGCATGTAAGTCAAATAAGCAGGGTGACATTATACAGCCTTGATGATTATTTTAACTTCAGTCAGTCAGTTCAGTTGCTAAGTCGTGTCCGACTCTTTGAGACTCCATGAATCGCAGCATGCCAGGCTCCGTATCCATCACCAACTCCCAGAGTTCACCCAGACTCACGTCCATCGAGTCAGTGATGCCATCCAGCCATCTCATCCTCTGTAATCCCCTTCTCCTCCTGCCCCCAATCCCTCCCAGCACCAAAGTCTTTTCCAATGAGTCAACTCTTCACATGAGGTGGCCAAAGTACTGGAGTTTCAGCTTTAGCATCATTCCTTCCAAAGAAATCCCAGGACAGATCTCATTTAGGATGGACTGGTTGTATCTCCTCCCAGTCCAAGGGACTCTCAAGAGTCTTCTCCAACACCACAGTTCAAAAGCATCAATTCTTCAGCACTCAGCTGTCTTCACACTCCAACTCTCACATCTGTACATGAACACTGGAAAAACCATAGCCTTGACTAGATGGACCTTTATTGGCAAAGTAATGTCTCTGTTTTTCAATATGCTATCTAGGTTGGTCATAACTTTCTTTCCAAGGAGTAAGCGTCATTTAATTTCATGGCTGCAATCACCATCTGCAGTGATTTTGGAGCCCCCAAAAATAAAGTCTGACACTGTTTCCACTGTTTCCCATCTATTTCCCATGAAGTGATGGGGCCAGATGCCATGATCTTCGTTTTCTGAATGTTGAGCTTTAAGCCAACTTTTTCACTCTCCTCTTTCACTTTCATCAAGAGGCTTTTTAGTTCCTCTTCACTTTCTGCCATAAGGGTGGTGTCATCTGCATATCTGAGGTGATTGATATTTCTCCCAGCAATCTTGATTCCAGCTTGTGCTTCTTCCAGCCCAGCATTTCTCAGGATGTACTCTGCATATAAGTTAAACAAGCAGGGTGACAATATACAGCCTTGATGTATTCCTTTTCCTATTTGTAACCAGTCTGTTGTTCCATGTCCAGTTCTAATTGTTGTTTCCTAACTTAGAAATTATTTAATAACTATTTGGTATGTCTGTATATCAACTCAACTTATATTAGCATAGATCTGACTTTGCATTTTATAGCTATAGAAAATTAAATATCATAGCTATATCCAATTACTAAACTTTTTTGCAGCCGAAATAACAATGCAAAAAGATGATCTTTTATAATATGGAGTAAACAATTCTACAATCTTTTCTAGTCCCCAGATATTTTCTTTACCACCTGAAATGGGGGTAAATGGTTCCAGAAGACACACTTCTTTACATAAGACCATAAAAAACTTAGCTAAAATTTCATAGCTTTTTAAATGGCAAAATATAATGATTCACTGTATTGAATAATAACAGCTTAGCTTGAAAATCGAGCTATATTACGCAGTCAGACCCTGAAAATAAAGATATTGGGATAAACAAGTTATAATCAGTCCAAAAAGGAATCAAAATGAAATACCTGTCTTTAAAATGTGTAATCATGGTTTACCCACACAAGAGGAAGGAAAAAAGAAGAGGACTGTGGAGAAAGGGGAAAGATAGAAAGATGGGGAGAAAGAAATCGAGAAAGACTGAACATGATGTCAGATAAAACTCAAATGCATGTCTGAAACACACAAAATGAAAACTTGAGGCACTTATTTCCATAACTGCATATTTACTGAAGCCCTGCAAAGTGAATATACTTAAAATATCCCAATAGTTGAGGATATTTTCTGGGGATATAAAAACATATTTCAAGGTTTCACCTCGTACTGTATGCAGCCTAGCCCCCAACTCACTGAATTGGTTCTTAGTTAAAACTTGGCACTTCGTCAGGTCATAAATTAATTAGCTTGGCTTTGGATACTCTAAGATTAGACAGTGTGGCAGCAAGCCATTGCCAAGTTCTTCAGCAGATATAGGGATAAAAATACAGCCCAGAACGCATTTGAGAACACTGCTGGGCTTTAAGAATGACATCTGATTTTTTTCTGGCTTGCAGTTCCAGATCATGACCAGAGATGGCGCTGAGTGTACAGGGAACGAAAGGCCAATCCCAATCGGAAATTGGAAACGGGACTGACGTCCGTGAGCAGAAACCTTTATTTAACCCCGACAGCACATCCAAGATAGTGACTCTGGAGGAAGGGACCGAAATGTATGAGAACAAAAAACTTGTGTTAGGGGAGTCACATCTTAGAAAGGAGCTAGGAACGAAAATCCTGACAGCTTAATGTGGGATGAACCTTATGACGCCGGAATACAGATCAAAACACTCAGAGAACTGAGATATGAGCTCTATTTTCCTAGCTTGAATAACCCGTTAGATAAGTTTTTCTAAAGTTTAATAAATTTTTATTTAACAGAAAGACTATAGAAGTGTTCACGCCTTTATATTCTAAAGACATATGGACAGGTTGTACTTTTTCTGTTTTTAACAAAGAGGAATTCAAAAGCAGTTTGATGTATTCATAGAGTACTCCCCCCAGAGTCTCGCTTAATGTATTTTAAATTTCCTTCTGGTTAACAAATGTTTGGTAAACAAAGATATCCATCCTAAGTGAGAAAGGCTTTAACTACTGCCTTTCAGCACCAGGTTGAACTGCTCTTTATGTTCCTTCACTTGTATTTGAAAAAATAGTATTGAAGATTCCAAATAAAAGGGAAGAGAAAAAGCTACTCAGGTCTGCCAATAAGTGCAGCAAACTTTTAAAGCTGTTTTTATTTTTAAGCTTTTGTATTGCTTTGTTGTTGTTCAGCTACTAAATTGTGACCAACTCTTTATGACCCCATGGACTGCAGCATGCCAGGCTTCCCTGTCCTTCACCATCTCCCAGAGTTTGTTCACTCATGTCCATTGAGTCGATGATGCCTTCCAACCATCTCATCCTCTGTCACCTCCCTCTCCTCCTCCCCTGGACCTTTCCCAGCATCAGGGCCTTTTCTAATGAGTTGGCTCTTCACATCAGGTGGCCAAAGCATTGGAGCTTCAGCTTCAGCATCAGTCCTTCCAATGAATATTCAGGGTTGATTTTCTTTAGGATTGATTGGTTTGATCTCCTTGCAATCCAAGGGACTCTCAAGAGTATTCTCCAGTGCCACAGTTCAAAAGCATCAATTCTTTGGCATTCGCCCTTCTATTGCTTAACCCTGTGCTTTCTAAAAAAAAATTTTTTTTAAAGAAAGGAAAAAAATTGCTTTTAGTTAATACTAGCAACTTAAAAAGTATCCACAACCTAAAAGTTGGGAGTTATATTTTATTCGGTGGTAATTTTTAGGGCTTCAAGTCCAAAAGGCAGCATCTCAATAGCCCTGAAAGAACTGCTCTGAGGAAGCAAGGGAATATATTGCTGTTGTATATTATAGAACTGTTACAACAAAGGGCTGGTAGTCAGAGCATCAAAAGATTATTATTAATTAAAGAAGCCAGTTTTCTCAAGCTAAGGAATTTAGTGCTTTTCTATGTATGGGAAGATACAAGACTGTGGGCTCACTAAAATCACTCCTTTCATCTCAGCTATCTGGTGCCAGTATCCTGTGTTTTGTCCATCCTGAACTTCCCTGGGGCTCACCATAGGGAGTGGCGGCAGTCCGGATGCTGCCAATCACAGGTATTCTTCTCCTTCCTGAGTGTCCTTCGGACTTACCAGCTCACATTGGAGGGCCACAATCACTGATGACTGTGACATCCTTGTTTACTGGTCAGATCAGTTCAGTTCAGTCACTCAGTCATGTCTGACTCTTTGCAACCACATGAACTGCAGCACACCAGGCTTCCTGTCCATCACCAACTCCTGGAGTTTGCTCAAACTCATGTCCATTGAGTCAGTGATGCCATCAACCATCTCATCCTCTGTCATCCCCTTCTCCTCTTGCCTTCAGTCTTTCTCAGCATAAGGGTCTTTTCCAAGGAGTCAGCTCTTTGCATCAGGTGGCCAAAGTGTTGGAGTTTCAGCTTCAAAATCAGTCCTACCAATGAACACCCAGGACTGATCTCCATTACGATGGACTGGTTGTATCTCCTTGCAGTCCGAGGGACTCTCAAGAGTCTTCTCCAACATCACAGTTCAAAAACATCAATTCTTTGGCCCTCAGCTTTCTTTATAGACCAACTCTCAACTCTCATATCCACACATGACTACTGGAAAAACCATAGCCTTGACTAGATGGACCTTTGTTGGCAAAGTAATGTCTCTGCTTTTCAATATCTGTCTAGGTTGGTCATAGCTTTTCTTCCAAGGAGCAAGCATCTTTTAATTTCATGGCTACAGTCATCATATGCAGTAATTTTGGAGCCCCTCAAAATAAAGTCAGCCACTGTTTCCATTGCTTCCCCATCTATTTGCCATGAAGTGATGGGACCAGATGCCATGATCTTAGTTTTCTGAATAGAGTTTTAGGCCTAATTTTTCACTTTCCTCTTTCACTTTCACTCTCCTCTTTCACTTTCATCAAGTGTTTACTGATATGGGAGGAAATACTCTATTTCTCAATGTAAAAAGGGTTTTAAATGGAAAAGTATCCTTTCCTGCCTTGTCTGTGTACATCCTTCTCCCATCTTTTCATAGAATTAATAGCTAAGAGCATGAACAATCATGGTCAAAAGGTTAATAAGTGGTCTATCTCTGCTGCGTGCTGTGTGGCCTGTCAATTAGCTGCATCATCATCACCTGGGAGCTTGTTAGAAATGCAGAATCTCATGTCTCCTCACAGACTTAATGGATCAAGATGTGTAATTTAACAACATCCTCAAGTAATATAGGTGCACTGTGAAGTCTGAAAGACTCTGCTCCAGATTCCAAAGATAGAACTACTAAGGGCAATTCCTTTCTCTTGCAGCTCCACAAGAGGGCTGCTGAAATGGTCTAACTATGTTCAGTGCCCTTACCCTTAGCTTATAGAGAGAGAGAACAAGAGAGGAGGGTGGGTCTAAGTCGATCATCATGAGAGACATTGAGAAGTGATGTTTACAGTGAGAGACTTTCTCCTTTCTAAGGAAGTAAGAGAGGCTCCAAGAGAATCTGTAATAGATATGTATGTTGACAATAAAGGAACACCCTCAGCTCAATCCAAGGCTGGATATTTGTTGATTTGCATGTTCTACACAGCCACACTGGTCCTGCCCTTGGAGTGAAAGGGAGCATGTGAGTTCTTGGATGAGTTCCATTTATGGCCTTCTGATTTTGTACTACGGGAGGCTTCTTCAAGTAGTCTGTGATAATAGTGTGAGCAAGATTGTGGTGAATTATGGGAAGAAGATGGGAGCAACAGTTCCCCAAACCATCTCAGTTCTCTGTAATCCTGGGAGGGCTACAAACCAGGATGTGTGCAATTTCTGTGGCTCCATGGGGAGAGGCATAGAGGTCTGATGAGGGAGTATGAGCTCAGGTGACTAATAAGCCTAGCAAGGTTTTGTCCCTTCCAGAGAAGGGATTCTGGGCAGGAACCAGTGTCATAGCTAAGAGGAGACATACTGCTATCTGTGAATGTAGTATTGCTGACATAGAGAACTGTGTATCAGATGAACCCTGCTTTATGAAAAACACTCATACTACCCCCTTGTGGACTGCTTCCACAGTGGTGGTCACCTGAAGCAAAGACAATGAACTCAAGCCAAGTCTGGTGGTCACCATCAGCATTCAGTTAACTATCTTAAATGAGCTTCATCACTACACTGTCTGCTTCTTCAAGTCTTCCTCTAAAAAGATCTAAACAGAGAAAATGGAGAGAAGAAAGTCCAAGAGGATTCCATTTTCCTCCATCACGATGAGCAACTCAGTGTGAAGCTCAAATCTGTTTTAGAAAATGGACATGGAAGAGGAAAAGAAGAGCTAAGGTTTAAATCGAGTTTGGGATTGCTGCTTTAAATTAGATTGGACTTTAGTATCTCGAAGTGGCCAAAAAGTTGCAGAATCCTCCCAAGATATAATTAAGGGACAAGAAAGAAAGATTGAGTTTAGCAGAGCTGCAAGTGGTGGTAGGAAACATAAAACCATCTACTGGCATCCACCTACTCTTCTTTAAAGAAAGCTCAAATGCAAATCATAAACATCTTTATATTTCATGGTAAGTCATCTTCTGCTGTTTTTTCCATGGTAGGCAAAATGAAGAAAGTACAATTTTACCACCTCCCATCTCTCCTACACTCATGTCTCTTGATTTAGGGCAGTTACATTACTGCTTTCTTTTTTCAACTTATGTGTGTGTGTGTGTGTGCTTAGTCACAGACTCCTTGTGACCCCATGGATGGTACCCAGGATCGTCTGTTCACGGGGATTCTCCAGGCAAGAATACTGGAGTGGGTTGCCATGCCCTCCTCCAGGGGGGGATCTTCCCACCCCAGGGATTGAACTGGGGTCTCCTGCAATGCAAGCAGATGCTTTACCATCTGAGCCATCAGGGAAGCCCATTTCTTTTTCAACTTAGGGGGTACATTGTTAACTTTGCTAAAAGCAATGTAATATTTACTTTTTGTTTAGGAAAAAATGTCTGACTCTGCAAACAAATTGCAAAAAATAAAAATAAAAAAATGAGTGCCTTTAACTTCTGTCCATGTTTTCTCTTAGCAGCCATTCATTTTGATTCTTTAAGTATGGGGCTTTATGCCTTGTCCCGATCACCCAAGAGCTCACTTTCCAGTACCTGGTGATGATGTCCTGCTGCAAGCATCTGACTCTGCCTGTGGGAATGGTTGGAAAAGCTGGGGAGAAGATGCTTCCAGGACAGTCCTCAGGCAATGACTGACAATAACCAGAGGATAAATTCCCAGCTTCCCTTTCCTTAGTTCTCAAGGAAAAGACAAATCTGAGATATATTTGACACCATTTCTCAGAAGTTTCCAATGAGAAAATTGGAAATTTCAAAAGAATAAAACTACCATGAAAATGTATATCTAAACCACTCATTCCTACATGAATCTGAGTCTAAAAGTCAGAAGAGTTAATTTGCGTGATGGAAAGAAGGTATTTTCTTTGACTTGCAAAATAGGATGAACAAAGAGTATAAAAGAATTTGAGGAAGTTCACAATGATCATGAAATTGTGTTGTGAGTTACTACAAATAGAATCATTTAGAATCAGGTAGAGGAATTTTTAAAATCTATTTACAGCATTTTGAAGGAATTGCTTTTTCAGTTTATGCTTTTAGTATCTTTTATTTTTCCTCTTTTTTCCTGAAAGCTGAATTTTAAGCCATGTTATTGCATATGTTTTAAGTTTTAAATAAGTAACACAGGAGACATAAGAGAGAAAGTGCAAATGGAGTTTGTTTTACTCTTCTAAAGCACTTTTTAAGAAAGACAAGAAGGAAGGATTCAGAAACACTTATCTAAAACATCAGGCTTCCCAGGTGTTTCAAGTGGTAAAGGACCCCGCTGCCAATGCAGGAGACATAATGGATGTGGGTTCCATTCCTGGGTTGGGAAGATCCCCTGAAAGAGGCATGGCAACCCACTCCAGTATTCTTGCCTGGAGAATCCCATGGACAGCATAGCCTATCAGGTGACAATCCACTGGGTCGCAGAGTTGGACATGACTGAAGCAGCTTAGCAGGCATGCCTCTAAAGCATCTCTCGGATCACTTATGGATTTTAGTTTTTTTCAGATAGTTTTACTGTGTCGGGTGTGCCGCAGATTGGTAGGAAGAGACCTCCCACACATACACAAACACTCCCATTTTTCCTTCCATTGTTAAGATTAGATTATGTTCACAATTTCACTTACCAGGCTACAGAAATGTTACTGAGAGGAATGTGATCATGAAGAAAAAAAAAGCATATTAGCCTAGAAATCCAAAAAGTACATGAAGTTGCAAGTGAAACTGCCAACAATTTCAGCAAAAGGTCAATTCTTTGTATTCTGCAGAGCTTTGATTTAGGGCTATAAATTACCACTCAGGTAAAGTTTATACTAGTTATCTGTGTGTTCCACTGAAGACAGTATTTCTCAACCTCTGAACTCTTGACTTGGACCAGATAATTTTTTGTTGTCAAGGGCTGCCTTGTGAATTACAGGATATTGTGACAACCAAAAATGCCCACAGACATTGCTGAATATACCTGGGGAATACATAGTTGAATTAAGGTGGTTGTGTTGTTTGGTCTCCCAGTCATGTCTGACTCTTCGTGACTCCATGAACTGCAGCACATCAGGCTTCCCTGTCCCTCACCATCTTCCAGAGTTTGCCCAAGTTCATGTCCCTTGCATTGGTGATGCCATCCAATCATCTCATCCTCTGATTCCCTCTTCTTCTGCCTTTAATCTTTCCCAGCATCAGGATCTTTTCCAATGAGTCAGCCTTTGCATCAGGTAACCAAAATATTGGAGCTTCAACTTCAGCATCAGTGCTTCCCATGAGTATTCAGGGTTGAGTTCCTTTAATGTATTTAAGGTATTGTTACAAACATCAATAGTTGCCTCTCTTGGTTCTTGCTCTAGAGTGAGAATCATTAAGATGACATCATCCTGTCAGGGGACAAATGCCCAGGAACTTCTGAATTAGCTGCTTACAGCTCCTTAGCAGAAAAGTTATGATCAACCTAGATAGCATTTTAAAAAGCAGAGACATTACTTTGCCAACAAAGGTCCATTTAATCAAAGCTATGGTTTTTTCCAGGAGTCATGTATGGATGTGAGAGTTGGACCATAAAGAAAGCTGAGTGCCGAAGAATTGATGCTTTTGAACTGTGGAGTTGGAGAAGACTCTTGAGAGTCCCTTGGACTGCAAGGAGATCCAACCAGTCCATCCTAAAGGAGATCAGTCCTGAATATTCATTAGAAGAACTGATGCTGAAGCTGAAACTCCAACACTTTGGCCACCTGCTGTGAAGAACTGACTCATTGGAAAAGACCCTGATGCTGGGAAAGATTGAAGGCAGGAGGAGAAGGGGATGATGGAGGATGAGATGGTTGGATGGCATCACTGACTCAATGGACATGAGTTTGAGTAAACTCCAGGAGGTGCTGGTGGGCGGTGAGGGCTGGTGTGCTGCAGTCCATGGGGTTGCAAAGAGTTGGACATGACTGAGCAACTGAATTGAACTGAACTGAACTGAACAGCTCCTATTGGGGCTTCCCTGGCAGCTCAGCTGGTAAAGAATCCGCCTGCAATGCAGGAGAACCCAGTCTGATTTCTGGGTTGGGAAGATCCCCAGAAGGGATAGGCTACCCACTCCAGTATTCTTGGGCTTCCCTGGTGTCTTGGATGGTAAAGAATTCACCTGCAATGCGAGAGACATGGGTTCCATACCTGGGTATAGCATGGCAACCCACTCCACTATTCTTGCCTGGAGAATCCCCATGCGGGCTACAGTCCACGGGGCTCAAAGAGTCTGACATGACTGAGTGACTAAGCACTCCTTGTATCCCCGGAAAGGTCATTCCTGGCGATACTTCTCTCTTACTACCAAAACTAATCACCTTGATAGTGCTTTGCAGCATGAATTGTATGAAATTAAATATTTAAGTGCTTGTTTATACCATTTGTAAATCACACAATATAATCCTCATCTCTTTTCTATCTTCCCTTTTTGTGTACTTTTTCTGCTTCCCATGTTTTTCTCACTTCCCACTTTCCTATTTATTGTGCATGGTAGTTTTTGTAAATGGGAAGATACTCCTACGATACATTTAAGTTTAATCCATAGGTCAACTAGTCAATCAAATTATTATGTTTACAGTGTTTTGCAGTTTACAATAAAATCTTCGATCATTTTTCTAAATGCAGTATATATTTCAAATTTACATCCCTTTGCTATAATTTCTGCTTGTATTTTACCCACTCAAATATGTGCAATTTTACAGAAAAATAGCATTATGCCTGCCACTGGAGAGATAAATAGATGTGACAGTCATTTGAAGAACAATAGTAATGCATTTGGTATTCTCCAGTGATAATTGCAAGTAACAGGTCTAAGCTATAAAAGTTTCAAAAGAAAGGAATAATCAAAGTAGGATCTCTCCTCTTGAGTAAAGGCAGGGACATCACCTTTACCAGTGCAGTATAGTTACACATTTGAAAAATAAATAAAAAGTCACTTCTTACCCACTAAAATGGGTATAGTAAAAACTGCAGATAATAACAAAAGTTGACAAAGGCATGTAGCAACTGAGATCCTCACACTTTGTCAGGAGGAAGTTAACTGCAAAATGTTACAGCCACTTGGAAAACAGCTTTACAGTTTCTTAAACAGTTAAATTTATCACGAAACCTGATAATTCTATGCCTGGATATCTACCCAATAAAAATACAAGCAAATCAAAGATTTGTTCTTAGTAGCAACATTTTTCATAATTACAAGAAATGAAAGCAATCCAAAGAGCCATAAGCCGATGGACAAGCAACAAAAAATCTGTTATATCTTTAGAATGGAATACAATAATATCTCAATAATCTCAGCCAAAAAAAAAAAAAAAGACTAAATCACTGATTCATGCTACAACCTAAATTCATCTCAAAAGTATTATGCTAGAAGTCCAGTGCAAAAACGTGTCTCCAATTCATGCAATATTCAGTAAAGCCAAGTCTATAGAGACAGAAAGCATGTCAGAAATTCCTAGGGTTGGGAGAGAAAGTAGAGATTGATTATAGACTTATACAAGGCATCTTTCTGGGGTGATGAAAATGTTCCAGAATGGGTTCTGTGATGGTTTCACAGCTCTGAAAGCTTCATAAAGGTTGTGGAGTTGTACAATTAAAATAGGCCAATTTTATGTTATGTAAATTATACCTCAATAAAACTATCTAAACAAATTAGTGGGAGGACAGATTGCAAACAGAAGGACTTGGCTGTGTTTTTCTTAGATTATCTTGGTTCATTTTTGTACCTCTGTATACATCATATGGAATGAATCAGACTTTTTTTGAGGGAAACTTTACCAGGAACCTTATTTTTGTACTTGTATTTTTTTCCCCTAAATCATGAAAGTATGATAACACATTTACAAGAGACTTGGAAAATACAGAACAAACTTGCATACAGTTCTACTATATATTACAATTTTTTTTAAGCAGATAAACTAAGATTTTTAGTTGGAATTTTAATATCAAACTCTCAAAAATTAATGGAATGAATATATAGAAAAGCAGAAGGATATAGTAGACCTGACAAGCACCATAAGCCAATTCAACATAATTAAGATTTACACAAATTTCACACAGCAGGACATAATTTCTATTCAAGTTCCCATAGACAATAAACTAGGAGATACTGGAACATATCCAGGGACATAAAACAAGGTGCAAATATTCCATGGTCTCTAAAGGTATTGAAATCAGGCAGAGTCTGTTCTCTTACCACTATGGAATTATGTTAGAAATCAATATCAAAAATATTCAAAAATAACCCACATATTTTCAAGTCCAACACCTTATTTGAGGACTGACCACAAGTTATTCAAAATCAATTGTTACATACACAGAACTAAATGAATTAAAAGTTAAATTTATGCATGTTTCTATCACATATTTTATTTTACTATAGAGATTTCAGAACACTTTTACGTAAATGATCTCAGATCAGGATCACAAAAATCTTGTGAGGTTGGAATGGAAAGCTTAAAGATATTAAGTGATCTGTGGAGATTTCCATAACCACTGAGAGGTCTCATTAGGTATCAGGTCACAGTCCTTGTAAATAAAAGTTCCTTATCCAAATTCCTTGCTATGGAGACCATATGACTTTTCTGTTAGCAGCTGATTAGGTCAAAAGTAGGCATCTGGCCCAAAGGCCAGCTAGAAATTTGTGCCATGGACGAATATGAAAAGATGAGAAAGACTGATCGGATTATCTCTCTTGGGGATGTGAATTGTGAAATAGAGTTGCTGGCTTGGAAGTTGAAGATGAAAAGAGGCTATGAGATGGAGCAGGGTCTTGTGGATTCCTGGCAAGGCAAAATCATAGGGAAGACAAAGCTATAGGTGAACCAGAAATCAAGAGGAAAAACAGAGAATGTCACTTGAAGTCATTTGGCAAAGGTTAGAAATAAGCAGATATACAGAGGCGGTGCACCACTCCAGTGATGGACATGGGCATGGAGTATGCACGTCTGTGCTGAGGGCTCTAGATGGCCTTCTGGGCGTCTGGATGTTGGACTAAACTTGGGTACTTATTCATTTGTATCCTTACCTTCAGCTCACTATATCATCACCATCATCGTTAATATAAAGTCTAGTTTTATTTTTTAAACTATATATCTTTTTACACTCAAACATACAGAGCTGAATTATTCATAACTTGAATCGGATGTGGCTTATTGCTTCCATTCTTAGAAAAAAAAATTACAAGTTAAAATGAAATATTTCCTGCAAATATGCATCTCACATATTTACTCAGCTTTGTTTTGAAATTCTTGCTTCATAAATATTTTAACATAGCTATTGGAGATACACTTTAGTGATTTAGCTGCATGTTGCTTTAGTTTTGGAAGTTTTACTTGTGCTACTTCTGTGTTCTACTACAGAATCTAAATCTTAAAAAAATGATAAATTCAACTTACCTGAGTTTTTAGAAAAGGTCACTAGAAACTTACTGTGCAAAGAAGGTATACAAGCCTGTAAACATGTTCTATTGACTTGTTTATACTTGATCTTCCTAGGTATTAGGCTGAGAAATAGCTCATACACAGTTTTCATCGTTTATTTCTGAATATGAAAAAAATACCTTGACCCATTTTGATGTCCTTGAAAAATGACACTGGTTTTTACTGGTTTAGATTTCTAAAGTTGCCTTTATAACTTGTCTGCTGCTGCTGCTAAGTTGCTTCAGTCATGTCCATCTCTGTGCGACCCCATAGGTGGCAGCCCACCAGGCTCCCCCATCCCTGGGATTCTCCAGGCAAGAACACTGGAGTGGGTTGCTATTTCCTTCTCCAATGCATGAAAGTGAAAAGTGAAAGCGAATTTGCTCAGTCGTGTCCAACTCTCAGCGACCCCATGGACTGCAGCCCACCAGGCTCCTCCATCCATGGGATTTTCCAGGCAAGAGTACTGGAGTGGGGTGTTATTAGTTTTCATAGAAACCTTTTTTCTTGTTGTTCTTTACAAATGGCAGCCATTGTTAGCCTTTCTGTCTAGTTTATTTTTACCTTTAACATTTTTTCATCTCTCTCTGCATCTGAAGCTGCCTTATTTTTTCCATCTTTCTTTTTTTTTTTTTTTTGGCATGCCAAAAGTTTAATTTTGGTGTTGTTGGAGAACATTATTTCTCATTTTATAAGGGAGGAAACTGAGTCTTAAAGATAAGGCACGTGTCTAATAACACGTTATTAGGTTGCACAGTTTATACTTGAAGCTGTGACTGTTTGACAATAAACCTGTGCCAATGATTTCTCTACTATTTATTGCAAGTTCTTGCAGCCCAAACTGCCACATTGAACCCAAATCTCCTAACTGTGGTGTCTATGTTATTTCACTACACCCAGCTGCTTCCTATAAATAATTCCATTTTACTTCACTTTGGGTTCACCTAGTGTTTTCATTATTTTGACTTGACCTCTGAGATGGAAAGGGCAGGTACATATTCTACAAATAAGTAAAGCTAGGTTAAGAGAAGTTTAAATGACACATCAACTATCACAGAGCTAGTAAAAGCTTACTTTAAAAAACACCCAGCATGCTTAAGACATTTTATTCACATGACATCATATATTTTAAAAATCAGACCAGATTTAGACTCAGATAGAATCTTTGTTCATACCAACACAAAGAGCAGCTTCATTTCAAATCTTTTGTTTAATTAAGCCAGATTTCTCAATCGTCCTCCATTCCTCTTTGCTAATCTCCATTGCAAACAATGGCATAGAAATCAGAAGAGGAGTCTGTCAGTAAGGATGTACTCCCAGGGGCTCGGGCAGCTCTTTGACAGTGATTGTCAGCAAATCTACAGTCTGGGCCTGGGCTTCTCTTCATTTCTTGAGTGTGAGCAAAAAGGGCTTCTTCCAAGAAAACCACAAGTATAATATTCACAGTTCAGTTCAGTTGCTCAGCCGTGTCTGACTCTTTGCAACCCATGGGCTGCAGCATGCCAGGCCTCCCTGTCCATCACCAACTCCAAGAGTTTGCCCAAACTCATGTCCATTGAGTCAGTGATGCCATCCAACCACCTCATCCTCTGTCATCCCCTCTCCTCCTGCCTTCAAACTTTCCCAGCATCAGGGTCTTTTCCAATGAGTCAGTTCTTCTCATCAAGTGGCCAAATTATTGGAGTTTCAGCTACAGCATCAGTCCTTCCAGTGAACATTCAGGACTGATTTCTTTTAGGATAGACTGTATCTCCTTGCAGTCCAAGGGACTCTCAAGAGTTGTTTCCAACACCACAGTTCAAAAGCATCAGTTCTTCAGTAATATTCACAAGGATGCCTATAAGCTGAGTGTCTCATGGGGCAGCTCTCCCAGTGGGTCAGGTGGGTGCTCAGTTTACCAGTGGATAAGACATGGAACATCTACCAAAACGTTCTGCATCCCATGGCCACATTTTAGTCCTATTTTTTTTTGGGGGGGGGGTTTAAATTAGTTCCCTTTCTTTCTTTCTTTTTTATTTTATTTTTTTAAATAAATTTTTTAAATTATGAAAGTATAATACACATTTAAAGGAAACTTGGAAAATACAGAACAGTGTTACATATAGTTCCACTATATATTACAATTACTTAAGTAGATAAATCAAGATTTTTAGTTGGAGTTTCAACATCAAACTCTCAAAAATTAATAGAATGAATATACAGAGAAATAGAAAGATACAGAAGACCTGAAAAGCACCATTAACCAATTCAGCATAATTAAGATTTGTGCACGGGCGTCCCTTGTGGCTCAAGCAAGGAGAATCTGCCTGCAATGCTGGATGCTGGGGTTCAGTCCTTGGATTGGGAAGGTCCCCTGGAGAAGGGACTGGCTACCCACTCCAGTAGTCTCGTCTGGGAAATCCCATGCACAGAGGAGCCTGGCGAGCTTCAGTCCATGCGGTCACAAAGAGTCAGACACAATTGAGTGACAAACACAATGTTTTTCACATAACAGTAGGATACAAATTCTATTCAAGTTCCCATAGACTATAAATTAGGAGACACTGGATTGTATCCAGGGACATAAAATGAGGAGCAAAATTTTCATGGTCTAAAGATACTGTTCTCTCTCTAAAGAATCTGTTCTCTTATCATTGTAGAATTCTGTTAGAATCAATATCAAAAGATATTTCTAGTGTTATTTTTAAAAAGCAATAAAAATTAAATGGGAATTAAATCCTCAAGAAATCGTGGGAATAAATCAAACCTGGTTTATACTCTTCAGTCCTTATAATAAAATTTCAGGTTGTTGAAGCAAAGCAACACTGTTATTTGTGTGTGGATACTTTGGGGGGCACAGTTTGCACAAATGTCCTTTGCAGCCTCCACATCTTTTCTCACTGAGATGGCAGAATAGAGTGGGCCTCTGTAAGCACATTTCTTTCCAGCATGAAGCCCCTTAATTCTGGAATGGGATTCTGCCACAATAAGACAGAGCTCCTTCTATGAGGGATTTTCTACTTAGCATGACTATGTTAAATTTCTTTCTTTGCAAATAAGTCTCTACCTTGTTCTGTTTTCCATATCCTGCTCTATCCATTGGAAACTCTAGATAATAAATTACCAAGACTGTTTTTCCCTGGGGAAATTATGTACTTTTCTTTTTTTAAACAAACTGCCATTTTTTGAGTCATTTATAAAAAATGTATGTATATGTCCAGATTGTTTGTTTGCAGAGAGACAAGGAAAGATGTTGGAGAAGTAAAAAGAGTTAATGTTCTTTAACAAATCCAAACAATAAAGCACTCTTTCAGATGATGAAGATAATTTTTCAGGCAGCCTTGATTCCTCCTGTTTTGTTAGGTTGACAGCAGGCAGCTCCCCATGAGCAAAGCTCAGAGGGTGACAGTCTCTGTTATCAGTGGTTTCTGTTGATGATCGTGAGATGTGCTGTTTTCACTAGTCCAGATTTTTTTTCCCTTTTTTTCTGGTACCTGTGATTCAAAAGCAGAGACGTAACTTTGCCGACTACGGTCCGTCTAGTCAAGGCTATGGTTTTTCCTGTGGTCATGTATGGATGTGAGAGTTGGACTGTGAAGAAGGCTGAGCACCGAAGAATTGATGCTTTTGAACTGTGGTGTTGGAGAAGACCCTGAGAGTCCCTTGGACTGCAAGGAGATCCAACCAGTCCATTCTAAAGGAGATCAGTCCTGGGTGTTCCTTTGAAGGAATGATGCTAAGGCTGAAACTCCAATACTTTGGCCACCTCATGTGAAGAGTTGACTCATTGGAAAAGACTCTGATGCTGGGAGGGATTGGGGACAGGAGGAGAAGGGGATGACAGAGGATGAGATGGCTGGATGGCATCACTGACTCGATGGACGTGAGTCTGAGTGAACTACAGGAGTTGGTGATGGACAGGGAGGTGCAAAGAGTGCACATGACTGAGTGACTGAACAAAACTGAACTGAACTGGATTTAAGTTCCTTTGAAGAAAGGAACTTCCTCTTCTACTATGAGCAGCTACTTCCAGCACTTCCAGAGTGCTGAGAGTTTTTGTTTATAAATAGATACTAGTTTTCATTAAAAGCATTTTGACTACTGATTATTTTAATGTTTTTCTTTTTCAGCTTTGAAGAGGAATATCACATTGCTAGATATTTAAATGTGGAATTAATCTTGCATTTCTGGAATCTACTCTAATTATATTGCCTTTGTAATGTAGTCAGGATTTTTGAAACTAAATTTATAAGTAAAATTAATCTGTTTTTCTTTGCACTTGTGTATGAGGTCTTGACATTGAGTTGGATCTTGCAGAGTTGGAGCTTGTGGACAGAGGGAAGGGAGAATTCTGAGTTCATTCATGCAATTAGTGCGATCTACCTTCGATGCCTGCCAAACACATTGTTGTTGTTCAGTCATGTCTGACTCTTTGTGACCCCATGAACTGCAGCACTCCAGGTTTTCCTGTCCTTCACTGTCTCCTGGAGTTTACTCAAATTCATGTCGATGATTGAGTAGGTGATGCCATCCAACTATCTCATCCTTTGTTGCCCCCTTCTCCTCTAGCTGTCAATCTTTCCCAGCATCAGGGTCTTTTCCAATGAGTCAGCTCATGATACATGCCAAACATGTAGTTGAAACTGGTTCTCCCAGAGGGCTTTAGTGGTACCTTCATAGTCCATCCTAATGTCAGGTATCATTCACCGTGCAATTCCTTTGACAAGGTTGAATGTCCCTCTCTTCCTGCTGATAATTATTTCCTTCTCAGTTCCTGTTCACCTGGTGTTACCTCTAGATACTAGACTCTGTTTATTCTCCCAGATGATCTCATAAAAAAGACTTAAGACAAGCCCTCTTTTGCATGGGGCTTAAGACAAACCCTCTTTTGCACATTGGATTATAAGTGTACTCAGTCGTGTCCAACTCTTTGTGACCCCATGGACTGTAGGCCACCAGGCTCCTCTGTCCATGAGATTCCCCAGTCAAGAATACTGAGTGGCCAAGGAAACAAGAATTGAAAGAGACACGTGTACCCCAATGTTCATTGCGGCACTGTTTATAATAGCCAGGACATGGAAGCAACCTAGATGCCCATCAGCAGATGAATGGATAAGAAAGCTGTGGTACATATACACAATGGAGTATTACTCAGCTATTAAAAAGAATACATTTGAATCAGTTCTAATGAGGTGGATGACGCTGGAGCCGATTATACAGAGTGAAGTAAGCCAGAAAGAAAAACACCAATACAGTATACTCACACATATATATGGAATTTAGAATGATGGTAATGATAAACCTGTACGCAAGACAGCAAAAGAGACACAGATGTATAGAACGGCCTTTTGGACTCTGTAGGAGAAGGAGAGGGCGGGATTGGTTGGCAGAGTGGCAATGTAACATCTGTGATATCATAAGTGTATGTGGTACATATACACAATGGAGTATTACTCAGCTATTAAAAAGAATACATTTGAATCAGTTCTAATGAGGTGGATGACGCTGGAGCCGATTATACAGAGTGAAGTAAGCCAGAAAGAAAAACACCAATACAGTATACTCACACATATATATGGAATTTAGAATGATGGTAATGATAAACCTGTACGCAAGACAGCAAAAGAGACACAGATGTATAGAACGGCCTTTTGGACTCTGTAGGAGAAGGAGAGGGCGGGATTGGTTGGCAGAGTGGCAATGTAACATCTGTGATATCATAAGTGTAACGAATCGCCAGTCCAGGTTTGATGCAGGATGCAGGGTGCTTGGGACTGATGCATGGGGATAATCCAGAGAGAGGGTGTGAGGCGGGAGGGGGGAGGTGGGGGTCGGGATTGGGAGATCATGTACACTCATGGCTGATCCATGTCGATGTGTAGCAAAACAAATACAGTATTGTAAAGCAAAACAAACTAAAAAAATAAAAAATTAAAAAAAAAAAAGAATACTGGAGTGGGTTGCCATATCCTTCTCCAGGGGATCTTCCTGACCCAGGGATCGAACCTGGGTCTTCCGCATCATAGGCAGATGCTTTACCCTCTGAGCCACCAGGGAAGCCCACGTTGGATTATAGGAAATACTTATTTCATTGTCTCAACAGATAAAAAGAAAAAAGTTCAGGATGCTCACTGCAGCAACTTCTATTTATTCTAAAATTAAAACAGCTAACCACTCTCTTAGATCTGCCAACTAAATCAGAACAGGGCTTCTTCCATATTACCTCCAAAGGATTAAGTTGCACAGGACTGAAATCAAGCTCCAAGTGATCTTAACAAAGTCTCTCAACTATGTTAAGGAAGGAAGTATCCCATGCCTGCAGCTGTCTAGACAGAAATGCTCTTTAAAAATCCCCCTCTGACCTCCCGTCTTTGACTGTGCTATACCTTCAAGGAGTGAGGGAGGTTTAAGTGTCTCAAAGTGGTAGTCACTCAGTCTTGTCTGACTCTTTGAACCCCATGGGCTGTCTCCTCTGTCCGTGGGATTCTCCAGGCACGAATACTAGAGTGGGTAACCATTTCCTTCTCTAGGGGATCTTCCCGACCCAGTGATCCAATCTGGGTCTCTTGCATTGCAGGCAGGTTCTTTAGTATCCAAGCCACCAGGGAAGCCCAATTGTCTCAAAACCAGATGTCTAATCATTTACCACTGTAAAGCATCTTGCTTTAGAATGTACTGTCTGTTTTATTGGATTGTCGATTTGAAAGTCTTCTTAAATATTTATATATGCATCCTGATAATTGTCTTGCAATCCCTTCACCCTCATAATTGTTTTTAAATATCAGCACATTATTATCAGAAAGTATCATTTTTTAATGATGAGTGTGAAACAGGTGGTTGACACTGGAGACTTTGCCTCCCCTGAGTGGACTGTGGCTCGTGATATCTGGAGAGATTGCCTAGGATGAATTTGGCAGATACTTAATGGTTGTGTGAATTATCTGAAATTGTAGAATATAGTGTACATGTGAATAAAACATTGATTTGTATGCATACATATTTCCTGAGGGGGCATAAAGGGTATCTAAGTTTTAAACACAATAAATAGACCAAGAAGCAACCAGGAGTGAAGCCAATTCCAGAAACTTCTGGTGAGAATTTTTACAATATTTAATAGAGAACTGACTATGGTCTTTTATGAATATGTCCTAAGATTTTCTTTGTACCCACATAGGGTGCTTAGTGATACAAATATAAATGTCATGGATGTTTGTGACATTGTACAGGAGACAGGGATCAAGACCATCCCCATGGAAAGAAATGCAAAAAAACAAAATGGCTGTCTGGGGAGGCCTTACAAATAGCTGTGAAAAGAAGAGAAGCAAAAAGCCAAGGAGAAAAAGAAAGATATAAGCATCTGAATACAGAGTTCCTAAGAATAGCACGGAGAGATACAAAAGCCTTCCTCAGCAATCAGTGCAACGAAATAGAGGAAAACAACAATATGGGAAAGACTAGAGAACTCTTCAAGAAATTAGAGATACCAAGGGAACATTTCATGCAAATATGGGCTCAATAAAGGGCAGAAATGGTATGGACCTAACAGAAGCAGAAGATATTAAGAAGAGGTGGGAAGAATACACAGAACTGTACCAAAAAAATGTTTCAGGACCCAGATAATCACGATGGTGTGATCACTCATCTAGAGTCAGACATCCTGGAATTTGAAGTCAAGTGGGCCTTAGAAAGCATCACTACGAACAAAGCTAGTGGAGGTGATGGAATTTCAGTTGAGCTATTTCAAATCCTGAAAGATGATGCTGTGAAAGTGCTGCTCTCAATATGCCAGCAAATTTGGAAAACTCAGCACGGGCCACAGGACTGGAAAAGGTCAGTTTTCATTCCAATCCCAAAGAGAGGCAATGCCAAAGAATGCTCAAACTACCACACAATTGCATTCATCTCACACACTAGTCACGTAATGCTCAAAAATTCTCCAATTATTCAGCAATACCGTGAACTTCTAGATGTTCAAGCTGGTTTTAGAAAAGGCAGAGGAACCAGAGATCAAATTGCCAACATCCGTTGGATCATGGAAAAAGCAAGAGAGTTCCAGAAAAACATCTATTTCTGCTTTATTGACTATGCCAAAGCCTTTGACTGTGTGGATCACAATCAACTGTGGAAAATTCTGAAAGAGATGGGAATACCAGACCACCTGACCTGCCTCTTGAGAAACCTGTATGCAGGTCAGGAAGCAACAGTTAGAACTGGACATGGAACAACAGACTGCTTCCAAATAGGAAAAGGAGTACGTCAAGGCTGTTTATTGTCACCCTGCTTATTTAACTTTTATGCAGAGTACATCATGAGAAATGCTGGACTGGAAGAAACACAAGCTGGAATCAAGACTGCTGGGAGAAATATCAATAACCTCAGATATGCAGATGACACCACCCTTATGGCAGAAAGTGAAGAGGAACTAAAGAGCTTCTTGATGAAAGTGAAAGAGGAGAGTGGAAAAGTTGCCTTAAAGCTCAACATCCAGAAAATGAAATCATGGCATCCAGTCCCATCACTTCATGGGAAATAGATGGGTAAACAGTAGAAACAGTGTCAGACTTTATTTTTCTGGGCTCCAAAATCACTGCAGATGGTGATTGCAGCCATGGAATTAAAAGATGCTTACTCCTTGGAAGAAAAGTTATGACCAACCTAGATAGCATATTGAAAAGCAGAGACATTACTTTGCCCACTAAGGTCCATCTAGTCAAAGCTATAGTTTTTTCCTGTGGTCATGTACGGATGTGAGAGTTGGACTGTGAAGAAGGCTGAGCACCGAAGAATTGATGCTTTTGAACTGTGGTGTTGGAGAAGACTCTTGAGAGGCCCTTGGACTGCAAGGAGATACAACTAGTCCATTCTGAAGGAGATCAGCCCTGGGACTTCTTTGGAAGGAATGATGCTGAAGCTGAAGCTCCAGTACTTTGGCCACCTCATGCGAAGTGTTGACTCATTGGAAAAGACTCTGATGCTGGGAGGGAGGAGGAGAAGGGGACGACCGAGGATGAGATGGCTGGATGGCATCACTAACTCCATGGGCGTGGGTCTGGGTGAACTCCGGGAGTTGGTGATGGACAGGGAGGCCTGGCGTGCTGCTATTCATGGGGTTGCAAAGAGTTGGACATGACTGAGCAACTGAACTTAACTGAACTGAAGACAACTAAAAGTAATATTAAATAATTATACAATAAACTATTAATAAAACAGTAATAATAAAAATGGCTGAACACTTTCTAGGCTACTGGAGCAGATACTGTTGGTGCTCTGCACGTATCCCCTTGTACTCACAGTCTTGTGTGCAAAGATGTGTCTCACTACAGGCACATTCAGTCCTTGGCTTTGGGCTCCTTCCAATGGTTGTAATCAGCTGAGCCCACTGTAGGGTGAAAAGAGACCTGAAGTGCCAGAAGTTAATAACCCTAGAATCAGCCTTCAGTTGATAAAAAATGGGAGTTGTTGGATAAATGATAGTTTTTTCGTTCTGAGGGGAGACATCTCTGTATGTTCTCCCATAGACCCCAATGATATGGAGTCCCCTTTACCCTAGAACCCTAATCCATTTAATAACACATCTTATACTAATTTCCTTGCTCTAATTTCCCTGCAATCCATACCGATGCTTCTCTGGAATCATCTCTCAAACCACTTGCACTAAAAAAGCAAAAACAAAAATAGCAACCAACCAACCAATGAAACCAAAACACTTGTTTACCAACATAGCAATTGGGATGTTTAAGAAAGCAAAACAGAAATTCCAAATCCTCTAATAAGTTCACAGCTAAAAACAAATGAGATTTAGAATCCTCAGCATATATTTAGCACATTACATGAACATGTAATCATTTGAACAGTATTTATCCTCTTAAGTAAATTTGAATCTGCTGTTGTATCTCTGCATGGAAAAAAAAAATGAAGGCACAAGGGTTTGGGTTTCTATGGAAACCTGTTCTTTGATTACTGATGGATTTCAAGTGTGTAATTTTTAGTCTCACCAGTACAATGTTTGGGGGGAAAAAAAGTGAAAGAAGACTGCAAAATTATCAGGAATATTTCCTCAGATGCTAATATTTTCAGAACCATAGATTGAAAGATGCTGGAAGACACTTCAAATTAACTTTTAGCTTTAATCAATAAATTGTTATTGAGTTCCTATTAGGTGCCAAGAACTGTCCCAGTGGCTATTGCAGTTAATAAAAAAGATAAAATTTAATAAAAAAGCTTTAGATATAACTTTACCAAAAAAGTTGAGCAATAATTAGGTGTTTGAGTTTTGAGTTATTAGAATTTTGTTATTTTTTCTTACCTGTATTCATAAACTTTTAATAAATGTATTCTTGAGACAGACTTTGAAAAGTATGTGTTTTCTTGGAGAATAATTTTGTAGTTAAGCAAGTAGAGAGTTTGTTTCTGTTTTCATCCTTTGTTGAAGGAGATCCTTTTTTCCTTTTGTTGGTCTCCTGACAAAGGTTTTAGGGTGCAGTCCTCAGTGGTTTCAATAGCATCATTTGCAGTGTGACATGTTAAGCCAGTGCTTCTAGAAGGAATGACAACTTACAAAACAATATTTTTTTGGTTCATTTACCTAATTTCTAATTAGCATAAAATGTCTGATGGTTTCCATGGAAAAGACAAGCAAAGACTAGTATTGACATAGGATCGGGTAAAAATAACACACAATAGCTGAAACTACTACTTACTAGTAGCATATAAATACTTGTTTGTTTAATTTTAAATCCAAATGCTATTTTAAAGTTAGACAATTAAATGTTTTAGATATCAAAAATAACCAAAGGAATAATTTTATGGGTTTCTAGTATTTTTTTTACCAGTAGTTTTCAATTTGGTAACTTCAATTCAATTCTTATTCATTCTTTGGATTTCAGTTCAGTTGATACTTTATTGCAAAGTATTCCATAATTTTTGTGACTAGGTTAAATGTCCCTTTGTCTTCATACTGCAACTATCAAAGGTATTCATTTTACATTTACTTGTAAGCTTCATGTGTCTGATGTTTGCGTAATACTGAGTGAATTAATTAATGGATAAATGAATGAATGGCCACCTGCTTAACTGAAAGCATTACTCTCTTCACTTCCCTTGTCCCAGCTTATTAAATAGAAGTCACAATGTTATTAGAGAATTTCTTCTACTTTTTTCTGCTCACTGATCCGTTATATGATTGAAAAACTTCCCTCATGAATTTTATGAGACCAAAGGAATGTCAACAGGATTCTTAGGTGCATATCAGAAAGTGCTCTTACCTAAAGGATGGGATCAATGGCAATGACTTACTTTAGCATATGATTTTCTCTAGTAGTAGCTGAGCTTTTAAGTACACAGGATAAGCCTTCCCACCCGCAACCCTCCCCTGTACTCTTAGCATATCTCTTAGTGCCTGGCTATTAAATAGGTTACATCAGTTAGAATGCTTTCATTGGCAGTAATAGAAAATTAATGGTTCAAATACTTGGAACATGCATAGGAATTTGTTGGATGATGTAATTATAAATATCCAGGTGTTGGGCAAGATTGAATCTCAGTTTGAACAAGGCTCTGGCTCACTTCCCAGTCATTCTCTGAGCTATAAGCTCCTCTGTTGTATTGGGATCATCCTTATCTTCTTTCGTGTTAGTGAAATGTCTGCAGTGATTCCAAGCTTTACATCTGAACACCATGTAATTTTAAAAGAACAAAGAGCTTTTGAACGAAAAGTCTTGAACTCCACTCTAATTGAGGAAAAATAAAAAGATCAAGTGTGTACTTGATAAATGCTATGAGTTAGAAGAATTGTCATTCATCCACTAATTGGTGTAAGTCACTTATTATGTGTCCCCTCCTTATCCAAGAACAGTGGGGTAATTTTAGGTCAATCAGAGCCTTGTCCTAGAGCTGAGGATGTAGCAAATTCTGCTCAAACTAAATGACAGTCAATAGCAGAAGTGTGAAGTGCTGTTGAAAAGGCAATGAAAAATTCTCACTATTTATTTATAAAAGTAGGAGAGATAAGACATTAAAATGGCTCAAGATATCTTTTCTGACCTAGTGCTCACAATGAAACAAAGTTGTTCTCAAGAAGTTGAATAGTAGGTAGAAAGTTAAAACTTGTTTAGATATGTTTTTTATAATTCCAATGGATAATTGTAGATACTGAGTTTAGTAAAAGTTTCTATTTTCTTGCATGTTTCCTGCATCAAGTAAACATAGAAGATTATATAATCATCAGTACTTCAGAGATTCTAGCTTCATTGACAATTATTGTTTAACAAAGCAGAAGTAAATACTACTACAAATGATTGTAGGTTATAGAAAAACTGAGTTGAGCTAAGTATTCATGTATAAATATAGGCAGCAAGTTAAAATAAATACTTATATTTTATGTACATTTCAATACATTGTAATAAATTGCTCTAAAATGGCACTTTTAGAAAGTACCTTTGGTAATACCTAGAAATACCTTTCACATATATAGTAAATGACAAGAAAAGTACCAATAATTGATCATACTAACAACATACATTTTTTTGGCTAAATCTGGAAGACATAAAGGAAAATACTATACTCAGGAATAGGTCTGCAGGAAGATTGTGGACGGTCTGGGGTTGAGGAAGCGATGGCAGTGAAAATCTAGGATCTAGGAGGGTTGGAAGGATAAAGAATCAAAAGAATTGGAGAAGCTGTAACTCATAAGGCAACACACTCACTTAGATCACCTGGTTAGTGAAGTTGCACCTGGTCCAGCAATAGTGGAAGATTAGAAAACAACAAATAATATGCTCTCTCTTTTGAGAGAGACCTGCAGAAGAAGCCTAAGTTGGAAGTAGACTGAGATCATGGCTATACTGAAGTATTCAAATGATGATCTTTCTGTGGTGGAAAAATACCAAACTGCTCTAAATTTACACACCTGCACTCGCCAACTGTGTGTGTTGTGCATCCTCGTTTATACTCACCATATTTAGTAAAGTGATTTTCGTTTCATCAAGGATGCTGCAACTGCTCTGCACATAGAGATTTAAATAGAGAGAAAGTGGACCATCTGGTCCTAAAATCTCAAGGTTGAGCCCCAATCCCTCGAAAGTAGCAGCAAAAGCAGGGAGTCAGCCTATGAGACCATGACTTTAGTACAAGGAGATTAAAAAAGAAATGGGAATTTCTTCCCTCCAAGTTGAACAGTGTCTTGATGACGGCCAAAGAGACCACCAAATATAAAAGCATAGTGCAAGATGAAATTCTGGCAAAACTTATTACCATATAGTGGAGTAGGCAAAGGTCAGCAGCTGAGTATTGGCTGTGGGTGAATTAGTTTTATATCTAAAGCATTCTGCACAAGATTCCCAAATTCCTTATGCTTCACTCTTCTCAGTGTAAATTGAGATTAAGAATACTTCCTTATAACATCAAGTCCTGAGGTTTGAAATCAGGTGTACAGTATACCTAACACCGAGTAAGGACTTCAAATTTAAAGTTATTTATTGTAATAGTACAAACATAAGATGTAAGTACTAATTATTAATCCACTCATGAGTTTGGAAAGTATTTAATGATAACATCAAAATAATTCTGTCATTTTCTGTAGATTTTAGTGAACATTTTTTCTTTTTCATTAAAAATTATTACTTTGGTCATTTACTCTTCGGTTCTATGATTACATTTCATAATGTGGTTTTAAACATTAGTTGTGGAACATAATTTCTGGTCCTGCCATTGCTTTGCTGTGTGAACGAGAGAAAGTCATTTAAAATTTGTGTATTCTTTCCTCATTCATAGACTAATGGCTCAAGCTAAGTGATTGTCAAAATCCTTTCCAGATGAAACATTCCGTGTGCCTGTTTTTTTTCCCCTTCAGTTCAGTTCAGTCACTCAGTCGTGTCCGACTGTTTGCGACCCCATGAATCGCAGCACGCCAGGCCTCCCTGTCCATCACCAACTCCCGGAGTTCACCCAGACCCACGCCCATGGAGTTAGTGACGCCATCCAGCCATCTCATCCTCGGTCGTCCCCTTCTCCTCCTCCCTCCCAGCATCAGAGTCTTTTCCAATGAGTCAACACTTCGCATGAGGTGGTCAAAGTACTGGAGCTTCAGCTTCAGCATCATTCCTTCCAAACAAATCCCAGGGCTGATCTTCAGAATGGACGGGTTGGATCTCCTTGCAGTCCAAGGGCCTCTCAAGAGTCTTCTCCAACACCACAGTTCAAAAGCATCAATTCTTCGGTGCTCAGCCTTCTTCACAGTACAACTCTCACGTCCATACATGACCACAGGAAAAACCATAGCTTTGACTAGACGGACCTTAGTGGGCAAAGTAATGTCTCTGCTTTTCAATATGCTATCTAGGTTGGTCATAACTTTTCTTCCAAGGAGTAAGCGTCTATTAATTTCATGGCTGCAGTCACCATCTGCAGTGATTTTGGAGCCCCCCAAAATAAAGTCTGTCACTGTTTCCACTGTTTCTCCATCTATTTCTAAAGAAGTGATGGGATGTTCCCCTATTATCAAACTGAGAGAAATAAGTATCTGAAGCAAACATATACCATTTTATTTCTGATGGATTCCCATTAAAAACAAGCTGATGTATTGATTAAAAATTGTGAGCATATGTTTTCTTTATTTTTAGATCTGAGCTACTTTTTCATACATTTGGGCAATTGATTGGAGATTATTTTCATGGGTGACTGAATGGTAATAAAGTTACCAGTGGTTCCTGGGATGAATGATTTCCATTCTTATGATTTTCAGATAGGCACCTATATAGGAAATGGCAAACTCTGCAGAGTCTGAATATCAATTAAGTGAATGAATACTTGTAGAATTCTTAATAAAAAGTGCCAGGAAGCCCATGACTTCAATGCAAGACAAAAAATGATTTAGGAGGGCTAGAGCACAGGGAAAACCTCAGAGAGCCATCTTAGAATATGTTGTACTCTCTGGATAAATTTTTTTTTTCCTCCAAATGCCCAGGGCTTACAAACCTGTTTCTTTTTACTGATGGCACAAAATATCCAAATACAGTAACACTGAAATTCCTGGAGAGGTTAAAAAAACAAAAAAGTGCAAGACAGATTTGTTCCAGGAAGTATGGGTATTATAATTAAAGCCAGATATCAGTTTGAATGGATGAAGATGTGTGCATATATGTATTTCTGACCTGGAGGTCTACCCTGTAACAAAGCACATTTTTAAGATTTCAAAATCAAATTGTCATCACTAATATATGGGGAAGTAATTGTTTTTTGTATGCTGTCAAACTGACATGCTATAATCCTGACATAGTCACTTATTAGTTCTAGGAGGATTTTTTTCTATTGTAATCTGATATGGATAACTTTTAATTCTGTTTCTTGTACTGTTGCAATGTTAAGGTTTCTGTTATAATACTAAATAGAGGTAATTGGAAGGAAAGTTATGACAACCTAGATAGCATATTCAAAAGCAGAGACTTTACTTTGCCAACAAAGGTCCATCTAGTCAAGGCTATGGTTTTTCCAGTAGTTATGTATGGATGTGAGAGTTGGACTGTAAAGAAAGCTGAGCGCTGAAGAACTGATGCTTTTGAACTGTGGTGTTGGAGAAGACTCTTGAGAGTCCCTTGGACTGCAAGGAGATCCAACCAGTCCATTGTAAAGGAGATCAGTCCTGGGTTTTCTTTGGAAGGAATGATGCTAAAGCTGAAACTCCAGTACTTTGGCCACCACATGTGAAGAGTTGACTCACTGGAGAAGACTCTGATGCTTAGAGGGATTGGGGGCAGGAGGAAAGGGGACAACAGAGGATGAGATGGCTGGATGGCATCACCGACTCGATGGACGTGAGTCTGAGTGAACTCCGGGAGTTGGTGATGGACAGGGAGGCCTGGCGTGCTGTGATTCATGGGGTCGCAAACAGTCAGACACGACTGAGCGACAGAATTGAACTGAACTGAACTTAACTGAATGAGAGAGGACATTCATACCTCATTGTTGATCTTAGAAAAAGGCTTCAGTCTCTCACCGTTAATGTTGGTTTCAGGTTTAAGTTGAGGAGTTCCTTTCTTTTCCTAGATTTTTTTGGTTTTTATCATAAATGAATAATGACTTTTGTGAGCTTCTTTTCTATATTTATTGATATTATTGCATAGTTTTCCTGTTCAGTCTATTACTATTGGCCAACCCAAGATGGTATGGAAAAACCTAAATGAACTTTATGGCCAACCAAATATGCTAAATTACACTGATTGAATGGTTTATAAGTGTAGAATGATTTTTTGTGTTTCTAGAATGAATTCCACTTGGTCATAACATATTTTCTGCTTTATATATACTTGATGAGATTGGTTGATATTTTGTTAAGGATTTTACAAACATTTATAAAACATATTAGTCATTGTTTTTCTTTTAATGTCCTTGTCTAGTCTTAGTGTTATGTTATTTATAGAGTGGTTAAGAAGAGTTTCTCTTCTTCTATAGTTTTTATTTTATTTTATTTTTTTAAGAAGAGACTATGGAGAATTGGTGTTCAGTTCAGTTCAGTTCAGTCACTCAGTCGCGTCCGACTGTTTGCAATCCCATGAACCACAGCATGCCAGGCCTCCTTGTCCATCACCAACTCCCGGAGTTCAACCAGACCCATGTCCATCGATTCGGTGATGCCATCCAACCATCTCATCCTCTGTCATCCCCTTCTCCTCATGCCCTTGATCTTTCCCAGCATCAAGGTCTTTTCCAATGAGTTAGCTCTTCCCATTAGGTGGACAAAGAATTGGAGTTTCAGCTTCAACATCAGTCCTTCCAAAGAGCACCCAGGACTGATCTCCTTTAGGATGGATTGGTTGGATCTCCTTGCTATTCAAGGGACTCTCAAGAGTCTTCTCCAACACCACAGTTCAAAAGCATCAATTCTTTAGCTCTCAGCTTTCTTTATAGTCCAACTCTCACATCCATACATGACCACTGGAAAAACCATAGGCTTGACTAGACAGACCTTTGTTGGCAAAGTAATGTCTCTACTTTTTAATATGCTGTCTAGGTTGGTTATAACTTTCCTTCCAAATAGTAAGCGCCTTTTAATTTCATGGCTGCAATCACCATCTGCAGTGATTTTGGAGCCCAAAGTAATAAAGTCTGAGACTGTTTCTACTGTTTCCCCATCTCTTTGCCATGAAGTGATGGGACTGGATGCCATAATCTTAGTTTTCTGAATGTTGAGCTTCAAGTCAACTTTTTCAGTCTCCTCTTTCACTTTCATCAAGAGGCTCTTTAGTTCTTCTTCACTTTCTGCCATAAGAGTGGTGTCATCTGCATATTTGAAGTTACTGATATTTCTCCCTGCAAGCTTGAGTCCAGCTTGTGCTTCTTCTAACCCAGCGTTTCTCATGATGTACTCTGCATATAAGTTAAATAAGCAGGGTGACAATATACAGCCTTGACGTATTCTATTTCCTATTTGGAACCAGTCTGTTGTTCCATGTCCAGCCTAACTGTTTCTCCCTGACCTGCATGCAGGTTTCTCAAGAGGCAGGTCAGGTGGTCTGGTATTCCCATCTTTTCAGAATTTTCCACAGTGATTGTGATCCACACAGTCAAAGGCTTTGGCATAGTCAATAAAGCAGAAATAGATGTGTTTCTACTCTCTTGCTTTCTCGATGATCCAGCAGATGTTGGCAATTTGATCTCTGGTTCCTCTGCCTTTTCTAAAACCAGCTTGAACATCTGGAAGTTCATGGTTCATGTATTGCTGAAGCCTGGCTTGGAGAATTTTGAGCATTACTTTACTATTGTGTGAGATGAGTACAATTGCGTGGTAATTTGAGCATTCTTTGGCATTGCCTTTCTTTGGGATTGGAATGAAAACTGACCTGTTCCAGTCTTGTGGCCACTGCTGAGTTTTCCAAATTTGCTGGCATATTGAGTTCAGCACTTTCACAGCATTGTCTTTCAGGATTTGAAATAGCTCAGCTGGAATTCCATCACCTCCACTAGCTTTGTTGGCCCACTTGACTTCACATTCCAGGATGTCTGGCTCTATCGGTGAGTAATCACACCATCGTGATTATCTGGGTCGTGAAGCTGTTTCTTGTACAGTTCTTCTGTGTATTCTTGCCACCTCTTCTTAATATCTTCTGCTTCTGTTAGATCCTTACCATATCTGTCATTTATTGTGCCCATCTTTGCATGAAATATTCCCTTGGTATCCCTAATTCTCTTGAAGAGATCTAGTCTTTCCCATTCTGCTGTTTGCTTCTATTTCTTTGCATTGATCGCTGAGGAAGGCTTTCTTATGTCTCCTTGCTATTCTTTGGAACTCTGCATTCAAATGGGTCTACCTTTCTTTTTCTCTTTTGCTTTTTGCTTCCCTTATTTTCACAGCTATTTGTCAGGCCTCTTCAGACAGCCATTTTGCTTTTTTGCATTTCTTTTTCTTCGGGATGGTGTTATTTCTTCCTTAAATGTTTGGCAGAATTTGCCCTTGAAATCATCTAGGCCTGGTGTTTTCTTTTTGGAAATTTTTAAATCATTGATTCAATTTCTACACTAGATATTCAGGTTTCTATTTCTTCTTGGATAAATGGTGATAGTGTATCTTTTAAGGAGTTGATCTACTTCATCTAAGTTATCGAATTCGTGGACGTAGAATTCTCTTATGCCCTCACTGTCATTTTAATATTCATGTGATCAGTTGTGATGTCCCCTTGAGACATCTAAGATTTTGTTACTTTGTTGTGTTTAGCACCAATCTTAAAGATTAAAAGTGTAACATTTCACCTAAGACTTTGAATCAGGAAACAAGTTGCAAATATAAAATTTCATTTATGATACATGACTCTTCTTTTGTTTCTATCATTAAAATGATCTACGTTGTGCTAGACTTTCTTTTTTAAAATTGTAATGTTCTCTTCTGCTCATTAGCTTCTACCTTCCTTTGTTTATCTGAATTGCATTATTTGTGTACTGCTTCCTGACATTCAGGCCCAATATGTTCAGCCATTTCAGCTTTATCAGTGTATTGAGATGTGATAGGCCCAGATGCCAGCATTTTATTACAGCAGTATCATTTGTGTCTCTAATCATAAACATGTACATGCAAAAATCTGTAAGTGTCACCATTCTAAGCCATAGATTCAGCATCATTGTTGATATGTCCTCAAGATAGAAATTTAACAACCTATTTTATTCACAGCTGAAAATAATTTCTTTCAAAAATACACTTTGAGAAAGATATATAGTATGACAAAATTGAATTAGCAGTATAGTTCTAAACACTCCATTCCCTTCTCTAATACTAACCTTGGCAAACTCTATTTTTATCACATATATATTTTTCTTCTTTGCTGATGATAAAATGTTAAAATGTTTATGGAAATTGAATCTAGATGCTTAACTTCATGGCCCTTTCTGTGAAAAATCCATAACATCTATGGAGAAAACTCAATTGACATCTGTTCAGATGTTTTGCTGTTCTCTGTTTAACTTTTTAAAAAGTTTGCCCTGTAAAACCACTTACCTAAAAATAATAGAAATAAGGCAAATATGCTTCTAAACTAGGAGAGGACACTGAAAATTGCCCCAAGTTGATCTGTTCCTACTTTGTGTTTAGAAAGGAACATAATAGAACACCTTAATTACTTTGTGATTTATTTTTTTTTTGTTTTAATTAATTTTTATTTTTTTAGTTTGTTTTGCTTTACAATACTGTATTCATTTTGCTATACATTGACATGAATCAGCCACGAGTATACATGAACTCCCAATCCCGACCCCCACCTCCCCTCTCCTGCCCCACACCCTCTCTCTGGATTATCCCCGTGCATCAGTCCCAAGCATCCTGCATCCTGCATCAAACGTGGCCTGGCGATTCGTTTCACTCACGACATCACACATGTTTGAGGGAGAGGGTGGGATGGGTTGGCAGAGTGGCAGTGTAACATGTGATTTATTTTAAACTGTAAAGAAAAAGATGGCTGAAGATGTCCCATTAAGTTTAAAGCAGTAACCTTTAAGTATAGCAAAATAAACTATGATAAGGAGAAAGTATAGACTAAGTATTACAAAATTTAAATGACTAAGAGCTAATATCCAGAATATATAAAGAATTTCCACAAATCAATAAGAGACAACCCAGTGGAATATAAGAGTAATGCCCCTAAGAGAGTATAAGAATGCGCAACAAACATATGAAATCATTCTTGATTTCACTAATTAGGTAAATTAGAATTAAGATACCAACCAGTCTTTCGCAGGACATGAAATGTGACCTGAATGGTAAAACTTTTAAAAGCCTGATAATACCAAGTATTTGGCAGGATTTAAGGAACTGGATGCTTGGACAGCATCATCGACTCAATGGACACAAGTTTGAGCAAACGTCAGGAGATAGTGGAGGTCAGGAAAGCCTGGCATGCTGCATTCCATGGGATCTCAGAGTCTGACATGATTGAGCAATTGAACAACAAGGACCTGGAAACATGAATGAATTTGTAGTGGATTCTAAACCAACATAGTTACTCTGGGGAGCAATTTCATGATACTTGATAAAATGGAAAATCTGTGTTAAACAAAAGCACAACTCCATGTATAGATCCTTCCTAGGGATATGCTCACATGAAAGACCAAGTATATAGAGAGAAAAATAATGAATGTTGCATTTTACAATTCAAATGCACCAGAAACTACCAGTGAGAGAAATGGTAAGTAAATGATCGAAGTAAATTGATATGTTCTTGTAATATATTATTTATGTTTAATTAAATAAGTTCAGTTGCTCAGTCATGCCTGACTCTTTGCAACCCCATGGACTGTAGCACACCAGGCCTCCTTGTCCATCACCAACTCCAGGAGTTTACTCAAACTCATGTCCATTGAGTTGGTGATGCCATCCAACCATCTCATCCTCTGTTGTTCCCTTCTCCTCCAGCCTTCAATCTTTCCCAGCATCAGGGTCTTAAATAAACAGGATATATAACTCTGATTTGAATTTGAATACGCATATAAGTAACCAAGGGTCTTATTAAAATATATATTCTTATCCAAAAACTCTAGGGTGGAATCTGAGATACCGCATTTCAAATAAGCTCCTAGAAGATGCTGGTGCCACTGTTCTACTATCTACACCTTGAGTGGTGAAAGGCTGGATTAATATATGCAAATGTAGATATATCTTGAAAATATTATTGATCAATAAAGTTACTTTATAGAGTAAATTATACTATACTATCTGGTATCATTTATCTAGACAAAAATATTACAAAAACTATATATTCAGAACACAGACAATACCAAATGCTGGTGAGGATGTGCAAAAGTAGGAGCTTTCATACATTGCTGAATGCAGAATAGTTCAGCTAATTTGGAAAACATTTTGGCAATTTCAAACTAAATACAATCTTACCATACCATGCATGGTATGGACTGGATGAAGCAGATGCTGGAATCAAGATTGCCAGGAGAAATATACATAACCTCAGATATGCAGATGACACAACCCTTACGGCAGAAAGTGAAGAACTAAAGAGTCTCTTGATGAAAGTGAAAAAGGAGAGTGACTATGTTGGCTTAAAATTCAACATCAGGAAACTAAGATCATGGTATCCGGTCCCATCACTTCATGGAGAATAGATGGGGAAAAAATGGAAACTGAGAGACTTTATTCTTTTGGGCTCCAAAATCACTGAAGATGGTGGTTGCAGCCATGAAATTAAAAGATGCTTGCTCCTTGGAAGGAAAGCTATGACCAAACTAGACGACATGTTAAAAAGCAGAGACATTACTTTGCCAACAAAGGTTCATCTAGTTAAGGTTATGGTTTTTCCAATAATCATGTATGAATGTGCAAGTTGGACTATAATGAAAGCTGAGCCCCAAAGAATTGATGCTTTTGAACTGTGGTGTTGGAGAAGACTCTTGAGAGTCCCTTGGACTGCAAGGAGATCCAACCAGGTCATCCTAAAGGAGACCAGTCCTGAGTGTTCATTGGAAGGACTGATGCTAAAGCTGAAACTCCAATACTTTGGCCACATGATATGAAGAACTGACTTATTGGAAAGACCTTGATGCTGGGAAAGATAGAAGGCAGGAGGAGAAGCGGATGACAGAGGATGAGATGGTTGGATAGCATGATCGATTCTATGAACATGAGTGTAAGTAAGCTCCGGGAGCTGGTGATGGACAGGGAAGGCTGGCATGCTGCAGTCCATGGGGTCACAAAGAATTGGACATGACTGAGTGACTGAATGATACCATGTGACAATTGTGCCTCATGATACTTTTCTAAAAGATATGAAAATTTATGTCTATACAAAAACCTGAATATTTTTTGGCAGTTTTATTCATAATCACCAAAAATTTGGAAGCAACCAAGATGTTCTTCTAGACAATGGAATATTATTCAGCAGTAAGAAGGCATGAGCTATCAAACCATGAGAAGACATCCAGAAATTGAAATGCATATTATTAAATGAAAGAAATCAATTTGAAGAGACTATATACTGTGTGGTTTCAGCTATGTGACATTCTGGAAAAGACAAGACTATGGAAACAGTTTTAAAAACAAGATCAGTGGTTGCCAGGGATTAGGTGGGAGTGGGAAAGGTGAATAAGTGGAAACACAGAGGAATTTCAGGATAGTGAAAATGCTCTATGTAATACCATAATAATGTATACATACCATGATATATTTGTCTAAGCCTATAGATTGTCCATCACCAACAGTGAACCATAATGTGAAATATGGACTTTGAGCGATCATGAGGTGTCAGTGTCAGTACATCAGCCGTAACAAATGCACCACTCTGGTGGGCAATGTTGATAATGAGGCGGGCTACAGATTTTTTTTCTCAGTAGGATGTATCACTTTTGATAAAAAGGGAAAAGAGGAAGAAAGATGAGAAGAGGTTAATATTAAAAAATAATTTATAAAACCTTGAGTATGGTATCTGAATCCTCATCCCTAATTTGAGCTCACACTTTCTGAACTGAACTGAGCACATCAAGATGTGGTTTAAAATATCCTTCTTGATTTTACAAATATACAGACTTGAAGTGGGCTTGGCCAAAGGGGAGGGGTGTATTTTAATGAAATCTGATTCTGGAGAGCCCATAATTAATTACTTTGCTCTCAAGCATACTACACGCTAACATTTCTCACTGTGGATGTGAGTCCAGGAACGTGGACAAGCATTTTCTTTCCATTATTTTCATTTTGTAGTAAACTATTATAGAAATAATCAATTCAAAGACAGCGGGACATAAAATTATAAATGTTTTATTCAGATACAATAAAGATAACATAACAGTATATTCAAATGCACAAACATGACCAAATACAAGTATACCAGGATACAAGCGTTAGAACTGAAATCTCTATTAAATATTAACAGCATTTGGCTTATGGCTATTATCAATTCAGGTAAGCCATAGTATACCATAACAAGCCCTTCAGTAAATGCCATTTTATTTCTAGGAAAACAAGAGTCACTTTTTCCAGTCAAAATTACGGCAGCAACTTGCATATCTTTCAGTGAATGATGTTATGATATACAAAGGGATTCCCAGCTGGCGCTAGTAGTAAAGAACTTTCCTGCCAATGCAGGAGATGTAAGAGACATGGGTTCATCCCTGGGTGGGGAAAAATCCCCTGGAGAAGGGCATGGCAAACCACTCCAGTATTCTTGTCTGGAACTTCCCATGGACATAGGAGCCTGGTGGGCTGCAGTCCATGGAGTCACACAGAGTCAGACGTGAATGCCACTTTAGATGGCTCTTCCCAAATAAAGGTCAGCACTTGTGCATATTCCAGGTCCTTATGTTTAGAATATTAGTAATAAATACTTTTATTGTGTTTTATTACTCAGGATTTCTTTCAGTCTGAATAATAAATACATAAAAATAAATATTAAATATCATTACTGTTTGCCAAAATGGTTGTGTGTTTAATGTTTCGAAGGGTCCCAGTAACATACACACTTTTATTAAAAATTTGGTTCTGATGTTGTTTTAAGTTTCTGAGAAGTTGTTTTAAGGGGTCTTTATTGGGGTAAGTTTTATAATATTTGAAGTCTTCAGTACAAGATCAGCTTGGAAGAATCATGAATATATTTTTAGTAGGAAAATTAGGATGCTTTTGGTTATTCTGAGAATGTAGAAATAAAATTGTCAGTTTTGTAGCAGTTGAGAGAAACCCTTTGTTTATTGCCAACAATGACATGGAATTAGATCTCTAAACACCTTTAAAGGTCAGGACTGTCTGAATGTCTGTGGTAGATGTTGCTTTATTTTACAGAATGTTGATGCCAACAATATGATTCCAAAGTTTGATTTATTGTTTCTTTAGCCATTGACTTTCTTTTTTCTTTTCTTCCAGTTTCATTAGCTAACATTGACATATAGCACTGGATAAGTTTAAAATGTACAGTGTAATGATATATATATCATTGACTTTGGGCATGGCAATCCACTCCAGTATTCTGGCCTGGAGAATCCCATGGACAGAGTAGCCTGGCACACTATACTGTCCATGGGGTTGCAAAGAGTTTGACACAACTGAAGCGACTTAACACAAGATGCACATGGTGCAAAAAGGAATGTCACTGAAGATGGCAGTTTCCAAATAAAAGTCACAATGACAACTGACTTTTTTGAAGGATAAAGTAGATATAGGGAATGCATCATTTTTAATTGTTTTATAATCTTTGTGCTACTAATTCTTTATAGTTTAATATAAGACAATAATTCAATATGACAAAATAATAAATATAACAAATGCTATTCACTTATAAAATAAACATTTATTTTATAAAAATAATAAAAATAGCTCAATATAAGACAAAATAATAATTCTTTATAAACTTATTATTTTGTCTTATATTGAACTATTGTCTGGATTGTGTCATGAGAGTTAGACTTGAATTTTTGGAAAGAGGAATAAAAGAAAATAAATATTGGATATAGATTATTTAACCTTACTTTTCAACTAAAATTCATATCTTATGCTCTCTGGTGCCATTTTTCTTGATAGGCTTAGTTGCTAGCTAATTGAAAAACTTTTAAGACAGAGGTAATGTGGAAATTAAGGATCCTTTCAGTCTAACTGTGTTATTAAAAGTGAAAAAACTCTTAAGTTGTCTTCTGCATAGTCTGAGAACAATGTTAGATTGATTTGATCCTTTCTAAAGCCATCAGAAAGAAATGATAAGTGATATGGGTGACTACTCGTAAATGATACGGATTATAACCATTTTTTAGAAATTAAAAAATTGGTAATATTTGGGCAAAGAAAATGAAAGCAATGATTTGCATTGTAGTAAATAATTTCTCTGTTCTTTATTCCAGACTATACCTAACCTTTGTTATCCACATTCATAGATAGTGGTCTGTTCAAGGAAAGTGTAGTACCCATAGCACTGTCTGAGAGACATGCATGAAATTTATGCCAGCTGCCACCAGGTTTCTCGGGAAGACTTACACCATGTTGGGTCTGGCTTGCAACAAGGTGCCCAAGGATACAGTTATATCTCCAGTGGAAGCCTCACAGTCTTTCAAAGGAATATTATGTGTAGCAGAACCAAGTAATCTCTGTGTTATGTGCAAATTCTGGAGGACTCGGGACCTGAGACGGTGAAGGTGTGAGAGCACTGAAGCTCAGCAGTGACCTCAAGGCCTTCTTTGTTAATAGTTCCCATAAGCATTTCCCAGTAGCTTCTTTTTGAAGTTGTGTATATTGATAGTTACATGCTCTATGTATCAGAGTTTTAGCGTACACACACATACACACACACATATTTATATTTTTTTTTGGTGCACATTCTCAATGTCCACTTGCCATTGCCAAAAATTCAATACTACCAGAAGTTCAAAACAGTAGCTTTAACTTCTGTTTGGTCTGGAAGGTGCCAGATGAAGAATTTCAACTGCTATGTGTCTCCAGAAGATTCACTTCTCAAAGTGGAAATAAAAGTAATTGGGATGGTTCTTCCACTTCATCCTACACCATCCTGCTGTAGTGTCTTCATACTTCTGGTTTAGGCAGGAGAGGAAACACTGAGAAAAAGAAAAAAAAGAGCATCTTTTTGTAACTGTTTCAGTAATGGAATTTGTTAAGGTGTTTCTGTGAAATCAAGTCTATGTCTCTGAAAATAGGGTCAGGATTAAAAACCAACTTGCAATCTAAAGATTCTTGTTCCGTTTTTGGAACCAGGTAAATTTTAGCAGAATCAATTTTAGTAAAATAATGATATCAATTCTTCAATTATTGGTATTTATTCTTAATTAAAATCATAAAAGTGCATACATAAAGAAAACAGATTAGAGGCTAACTGAAATTTTTAAAAATTCAACAATTTTTTGTGTTTGAGAGCAGCTTGTATTTAAGTACAAGTCATTATCCTGAAAGTGATTTAATTACATACAGAAACACTTAAACTGTACAGGCAATTCAAATGGATTTTAAATTCTGGAAATTTCATTTTATATTAAACACCATAGAACGGTGTTTATTTAAGGTGCAGGCAGTTGCTGGCAACAGGAGTTCATACTTTGACTGCTAATTGCTGAGTTGTCTGCTTCCAGAATACACTCATTCTCCCAGGAGCTAAGAACAGCCAAGTCTACCAAAATAAATAAATAAAATAAAGTTTGGTATAAATATTTGTTTATCCTGCTACTTTCCACACAGTATTTCCATTAATGAAGGCTGACCCCTGTTTTGCAATTTGGAATACCCTTGGGCCTCTGATTCTTGCATTCTTTGTTTCATGTCTATCATCAGCATAAGTAGAAAGCAAGACTAGCCTCCAGGCTGGGGGGTGTGTGTGTGTGTGTGTGTGCGCGTGCACGCGCGCGAGTGCCTGTGCGCTAAGTCACTTCAGTCGTGTCTGACTCTTCAAGTCCCCATGGACTGTAGCCTGCCAGGCTCCTCTGTCCATGGGGAGGGATTTTCCAGGCAAGAATACTAGAATGGATTGCCATGCCCACTTCCAGGGGATCTTCCCAGCCCAGGGACTGAATCTGGGTCTCCCACATCGCAGGCCGCTGCTTTACCACTGAGCCACTGTTACGTGCTCCTAAAGTGCTTTATTGTTGATAGCTTATTTACTTCTCCAAGTTATTGGTGTTGACATTTTTAATTTGCTTTTGTTTCTGTACAGTGGGTCTCCACTAAGAGTCAAGTTTCCAGAGTAACGCAGCAAGAGCTAACATTTGTTCAGCAGTTTATGATTTACAAAGTTCTGATAAACATGATCACATTTGGCACTCAGAATGCTTTAAAATAGGCAGTTATTTCTCATTATACATTCATTCTCTGTTGGGACCTTTACCTATTGTTTCAGTTTCCTCCTGATGCTGCTGAAAATTGTCACAAATTTAGTGGTTTAAAATAACACAAATATGTTATTTTACAGATCTGTGGATCAGAAGCCCTAAAGTCACCGTATTAATTGGTAGGGCTGAGATCCTTCTGGAGGATGTAGTGGAGAATTTCTTTCCTAACCTTGTCCAGCTCTAGTGATCACCTGGATACTGATTCATGGCCCCTTACTGTATTCAAAGATAACACGGTAGCATCTTCCAATCTTTCTCTCTGCTTCTATTTTCACTTTGCTTTTTTCTCTGTGATTCTCCCATTTCCTCTTGGTGACTTTGTGATTACATTGGGTCCACTCTAATAATCTATCTCCAACCTGAGCTTAGTCTATTTGGCAAAGCCCTTCTTCTGTACAAGGTAACATATTCACAGGTTCTGAAGACTAGGATGTGGACCTCTTGGGGATGGGGTGTGGTTGGCCTCATTCAGCCTGCCATACCCATATTATCTCACTTAATCTCACACCATCACTATGGGGTTTAAATCATTATTTTTAAATTTATAATCAAGGAAACAGACTAAAAACATTGAATAAACTAGTGAAGCTTTAGTACAGGCAGACAAGTCATCAAATCAGGCCTGATTATAAATCATATACTTTTTCCTTAAATTTTTGTTGTTGTTCAGTCTCTCAGTTACGTCCAATTCTTTGTGACCCCATGGACTGCAGCATGCCAGCCTTCCCTGTCCTTCACTATCTCCCAGAGCTTGCTCAAACTCATATCCAATGAGTTGGTGATGCCATCCAAACATCTCACTCTGTATCGTCCCCTTCTCCTCCTGCCCTCGATCTTTCTCAGCATCAGGGTCTTTTTCAATGAGTTAGCTCTTCACATCAGGTGGTCAAATTATTTCCTAAAATAGAAATTTCTAAATCTTGTGTGCTTGGAGATTCTCTTCCAGATGATAATATCATATACTTCAGAAAAAACAAAAGGCTCAAGGTTCTCAGGAAAACAACTTGGAAAAAATTTCTTACTGTAAACCTATTAGAGTAGGTTCATAGTGTATAAGATGATTTTGTAAGCTCCAGAATATTAAAAAAAATCCCTATGAAACCTTGTTTAATTAAAAAAAAAAAACTTAAGACCATAACGTCTAGTCCCATCACTTCATAGCACATAGATGGGGAAAAAATGGAAATAGTGGCAGATCTTATGTTCATTATCTCCAAAATCACTGTAGACGGTGACTGCAGCCATGAAATTAAAGAACACTTGCTTCTTGGAAGAAAAGCTGTGACAAACCTAGACAACATATTAAAAAGCAGAGACATCACTTTGCTGACAAAGGTCCATATAATCAAAGCTATGGTTTTTCCGGTAGTCATGTAAGGATGTAATAGCTGGACGGTAGAAAAAAGAGACTGAGAGTCAAAGAATTGATGCTTTCAAACTGTAGTGATGAAGAAGACTGTTGAGAGTCCTTTGGACAGCAAGGCAATCAAACCAGTCAATCCTAAAGGAAATCAACCCTGAATAGTCATTGAAAAGACTGATGCTGAAGCTAAAGCTCCAATACTTTGGTCACCTCATGCAAAGAGCTGACTCACTGAAAAAGACCCTGATGCTGAGAAAGATTGAGGGCAGGAGGAGACGGGGGTGACAGAGGATGAGATGGTTGGATGGCATCATTGACTCAACGGACATGAGTTTGAGTAAACTCTGGGAGATGGTGAAGGACAGGGAAGCCTGGCATGCTGTGGTCCATGTGGCTGCAAAGAGTCAGACACTGGCTTAGCGACTGAACATCAACAACAGCAACCCAACACTTCCCAAATTATCTGTGCAAGAACACTTATTGCATTGTTTTTTTTGGGGGGGGTGGTGGGAGAAAGGGGTCACATCTAAAAACTCCTTCCAAAACAGAGACAGTTAATTTTTGAGAAACAGTAGACAGACTCTGCATTCTCCTATGTAAAATTTGTCTCGAGGCTCAGTTGTAAGGAATTTACCTGCAATGCCAGAGGCCTGGGTTTGATCCCTGGGTTGGGGAGATCCCCTGGAGAAGGAAATGGCACCCATTCCAGTATTCTTGCCTGGGAAAACCCACAAGCAGAGAAGCCTAGTGAGCTGCAGTCCACGGGATCGCAGGAGTTAGAAACAACTTAGCAACAAAACCACCTCTTTTAGAAATAACATTAAGTTTTCTCACTACATTTCAGGCCAGAACCTTAGAGTTAGGCTTTTGATCTTAGGTTATCTCCATTGTGTTGCTCTTGTGGAGGTTCACAAATATTAAAAAAAAAAAGAAACCTTAAAAAACCCACATATATATTAAATGTTTATCTTAACAAAATGCCTATTGCCAGTATTTTTTATTTATCTTGGAGTCAATAGCAGATTAGTTAGTAATAGATCTGGAAGAAAAGATTAATATTGGGCTAAATATATACTTATTTATCTGAAAGTAATTGTTTTCTTATCTATTCAAAACCTTAAACAGGCTGTCTGAACTCTGAATCTGCTTTCTGTCTGTGAAATGAAGGTATTACAAACCACATAGAATTTAGATGCTAGCTAAACGGATGCTAATGTTTGTTTTGCACTTATCTTGTGACTGGGAAATCCTATGGACAGAGGAACCTAGCAGACTACAGTCCATGCAGTCACAAAGAGTTGGACATGACTGAGCGATTTCATTCTGGGTTTTTTTTTTTTTTTAATCTTTTGTCAGATGCTTTGCCATTGAGATTGGAACTTGGAATTTTGAACTTAGAAGGCAGTCAATTTCTATGGTTTCTTTATCCATTGAGATGATTTTGGAGTAAATCATTAAAATATACTTTTTCTTTTTGTTCATCCGATGGAAAATCATTAAATTGGTTTACTAGAAACATTCTTCACTGTCAAAAGGACATGACAGCTCTTTCTTTAGATCATTATCAAATAAACTAGTAAAAATCCAGAGGTTTCATGTTCCTTTTCCCACTTGCTGATTTTATGAATGTAATTTTCTTCATCTTCTGATGAGCAGGCTCTAGCTGCATTGGCTGTTTCTGAGTTGTAAACTTGACGTAAATCATTCTCTATTTCATTATTTTGATCAGCAATTAAATCCTCATTTAGCAAAGAATTTGGCATTTCAGAGATTTCTTTGACCTGGTTGAGTTGTGAATTTGATGAAAATAATTTCTTATTTGCTCTCATTGTGTGATCAGTAATTAAATCATTAGAAAAACAATTAGTAAGTGAAGTGAAGTGAAGTTGCTAAGTCATGTCCAAATCTTGGACATGAGCCCATGGACTGTACAGGCTCCTTCTTCCATGGAATTTTCCAGGCAGGGATACTAGAGTGAGTTGCCGTTTCCTTCTCCAAGGGATCTTCCTGAACCAGGGATCGACCTGGGTCTCCCACACTGCAGACAGACTCTTTACCACCTACAATCTGGTTTGTAAGCCCTGCCTTAAATTTTATGCAGTCAGCCTTCTGTATCCATGGGTTCTGCATCTTCAGGTTCACTCAACCACAAAACAAAAATTCTTTTAAAAAATTCTGGAAAGTTTCAAAAAGCAAAACTTGAATTTACTGCATGCTGGCAACTATCTACATCGCATTTACATTGTCTTAGGCTTTGTAAGCAATGTGTGTTAAGTTGCTGCAGTTGTGTCTGACTCTGCGACCCTATAGACTGTGGCCCACCAGGATCCTCTCTCCAAGGGGTTTCCAGACAAGAATATTGGCGTAAGTTGCCATTTCCTCCTCCGGGGGATCTTCCCCACCCAGGGACTGAACATGAGTCTCCTGTGTCTCATGCATTGCAGGCAGATTCTTTACCCTCTGAGCCATGAGGCATCATTATAAGCAATGTTGAGAATATTTCAATTACACAGAAGGCTGTGCACAGGTTATAGGCTATTTTCTGTAAAGGACTTACGCTTTCTCAGCTTTTGGTACTCTCTGTGAGGGTACTGGAACCAATCTCCCTTGGATACTGAGAGACAACTGTGTTGACCATACTTGTCACAAACTTGCTAACTTTCAGTTCAGTTCAGTCGCTCAGTTGTGACTGACTCTTTGAGACCCTATGAACTGCAGCACGCCAGGCCTCCCTATCCATCACTAACTCCCAGAGTCCATCAAAACCCATGTCTATTGAGTCGGTGATGCCATCCAACCATCTCATCCTCTGTCATCCCCTTCTCCTCCTGCCCTCAAACTTTCCCAGCATCAGGGTCTTTTCCAATGAGTCATCTCTTTGCATGAGGTGGCCAAAGTATTGGAGTTGCAGCTTCAAAATCAGTCCTTCCAATGAACACGCAGGACTGGTCTCCTTTAGGATGGACTGGTTGGATCTCCTTGCAGTTCAAGGGACTCTTAAGAGTCTTCACCAACACCACAGTTCAAAACCATTAATTCTTCAGTGCTCAGCTTTCTTTGTAGTCCAACTCTCACATCCATACATGACCACTGGAAAAACCATAGCCTGACTAGATGGACCTTTGTTGGCAAAGTAATGTCTCTGCTTTTTAATATGCTGTCTAGGTTGGTCATAACTTTCCTTCCAAGGAGTAAGCGTCTTTTAATTTCATGGCTGCAATCACCATCTGCAGTGATTTTGGAGCCCAAAGAAATAAAAGTCTCTCACTTTTTCCACTGTTTCCTCATCTATTTATCATGAAGTGATGGGACCAGGTGCCATGATCTTAGTTTTCTGAATGTTGAGTTTTAAGCCAACTTTTTACACTCCTCTTTCACTTTCATCAAGAGGCTCTTTAGTTCTTCTTCACTTTCTGCCATAAAAGTGGTGTCATCTGCATATCTGAGGCGATTGATATTTCCCCCGGCAATCTTGATTGCAGCTTGTGCTTCCTCCAGGTCAGTGTTTCTCAGAATGTACTCTGCATGTAAGTTTAATTGTTTCCAGTTTTTAAAAGTTAAGCCAACTGCCTCTTCGAAAATTTTGCTTTTAATTTCTTTTCCCTTTGTTTCCTTAGCTACACCCTTGCATTTTTTATTTCTATTTCTTTACTAACTTGCAATAATTTTCAATGATGTAAAAAACTGAAAAATGTTTCATCAAGGGATACAAAATTTAAATACATTTATCAAATATGTAAATAAAAACTAATGATTGTAATATCAAAATTATTGTCATAGGTTAGTTTTTTTCCTCAAATGTTCAAAATTACCTTAGGATTTGAGTAAAAAGGTTGATCTTTACTACTGACTCTCTGAAAATGTATTTTTTAAATATCTCCCCCAAAATAAAAATATTGACAATTCCAATATTCATTGTCTATCCAGTTGCCAATGTAAAAGAAAAAAAAAATTGTTCCATTCATGTTATATCTGGACACACAGACCAAATCATACACATTCCCAAAATATAATAGCAAGATGATTATTTAATTTTGCAAAATGTCCCTTTGCTGTCATGTTCAAATGTTTTAGTACTGTTCTGATTAGTTAAAACCTCTGCAGTTACAAATTAGTATAGAAAGAAAGAAAAAATAGATACTTGGCACTAATTGGAAATAATACTTAATAATGCAAGAATCTTTCACAGTTATGTTCTCTGAGAGGAAGAATTTGATAAGATCATTTGCCTTGCCTCTTAACTAAATGATTCTTTTGCTCAAATTTACTTCATCCTATAAGCAATGTCCATTAGCAAGGTTGGCATCAGTTCAGTTCAGTTCAGTTCAGTCACTCAGTCGTATCCGACTCTTTGCGACCCCATGAATCGCAGCACGCCAGGCCTCCCTGTCCATCACCATCTCCCGGAGTTCACTCAGACTCATGTCCATCAAGTCAATGATGCCATCCAGCCATCTCATCCTCTGTGTCCCCTTCTCCTCCTGCCCCCAATCCCTCCCAGCATCAGGGTCTTTTCCAATGAGTCAACTCTTTGCATGAGGTGGCCAAAGTACTGGAGCTTCAGCTTTAGCATCATTCCTTCCAAAGAAATCCCAGGGTTGATCTTCAGAATGGACTGGTTGGATCTCCTCACAGTCCAAAGGACTCCCAAGAGTCTTCTCCAACACCACAGTTCAAAAGCATCAGTTCTTTGGTGCTCAGCCTTCTTCACAGTCCAACTCTCACATCCATACATGACCACAGGAAAAACCATAGCCTTGGTTAGACGGAACTTAGTTGGCAAAGTAATGTCTCTGCTTTTGAATATACTATCTAAGGTTGGCATAATTACCCTAAAATCTTTGAAGACACATGGGAGGAGTTATACCGAAGCATTTTTGGGGTGTCCTGAACTGTGTATACATCTTTCTTGCTGTTCTTCTCTGATAATCACAGTGTTGGTTCTTTTTCCACTTGAGTATTAGGAAACATATATATATATATATATTTTTTTTTAATCTCTTCAAATGCATATGTAATAAATATATAATAATTTTGCCTTAAATACAAGACAACACAGGGTAAGTTGTATGGTATTTGAAATTTATTTGTTTGTTTTTAAATATGTTTATTTATTTTAATTGGAGGCTAATTACTTTACAATATTTTATTTTTTTGCCATACATCAACATGAATCTGCCACAGGTATACATGTGTTCCCCATCCTGAACCCCCCTCCATCCTCCCTCCCCGTATCATCCTTCTGGGTTGTCTCAGTGCACCAGCACCAAGTATCCAGTATCATGCATCGAACCTGGACTGGCTATTCATTTTATATATGATATTATACATATTTCAATGCTGTTCTCTCAAATCATCCCACTCTCTCCCTCTCCTACAGAGTCCAAAGACTGTTCTATACATCTGTGTCTCTTTTGCTGTCTCGCATACAGAGTTATCATTACCGTCTTTCTAAATTCCATATATATGTGTAAGTATACTGTATTGGCATTTTTCTTTCTGGCTTACTTCACTCTGTATAATAGTCCAGTTTCATCTACCTCATTAGAACTGATTCAAATGTATTCCTTTTAATGGCTGAGTAATACTCCATTGTGTATATGTACCACGGCTTTCTTATCCATTCATCTGCTGATGGACATCTAGGTTGCTTCCATGTCCTGGCTATTATAAACAGTGCTGTGATGAACATTGGGGTACATGTGTCTCTTTCAATTCTGGTTTCCTCGGTGTGTATGCCCAGCAGTGGGATAGCTGGGTCATAAGGCAGTTCTATTTCCAGTTTTTTAAGGAATCTCCACATTGTTCTCCATAGTGGCTGTACTAGTTTGCATTCCCACCAACAGTGTAAGAGGGTTCCCTTTCCTCCACACCCTCTCCAGCATTTATTGCTTGTAGACTTTTGGATCACAGCCATTCTGAGTGGTGTGAAATGGTACCTCATTGTGGTTTTGATTTTTCTGATAATGAGTGATGTTGAGAATCTTTTCATGTGTTTGTTAGCCATCTGTATGTCTTCTTTGGAGAAATGTCTGTTTAGTTCTTCAGCCCATTTTTTGTTTGGGTCATTTATCTTTCTGGAATTGAGCTGCATGAGTTGCTTGTTTATTTTTGAGATTAGTTCTTTGTCAGTTGTTTCATTTGCTATTATTTTCTCCCATTCTGAAGGCTGTCTTTCACTTTGCTTATAGTTTCCATTGTTGTGCAGAAGCTTTTAATTTTAATTAGGTCTAATTTGTTTATTTTTGCTTTTATTTCCAATATTCTGGGAGGTGGGTCATAGAGGATCCTGCTGTGATTTGGAGAGTGTTTTGCCTATGTTCTCCTCTAGGAGTTGTATAGTTTCTGTTATTACATTTATATCTTTAATCCATTTTGAGTTATTTTTGTGTATGGTGTTAGAAAGTGTTCTAGTTTCATTCTTTTACAAGTGGTTGACTAGTTTTTCTAGCAACACTTGTTAAAGAGATTGTCTTTTCTCCATTATATATTGTTGCCTCCTTTGTCAAAGATAAGGTGTCCATAGATGCATGAATTTACCTCTGGGCTTTCTATTTTGTTCCATTGAGCTATATTTCTGTCTTTGTTCCAGTACCATACTGTCTTGATGACTGTGGCTTTGTAGTAGAGCCTGAAGTCAGGCAGGTTGATTCCTCCAGTTCCATTCTTCTTTCTCAAGACTGCTTTGGCTATTTGAGTTTTTTTTTTTTTTTTGGGTATTTCCATACAAATTGTGAAATTATTTGTTCTAGCTCTGTGAAAAATGCCATTGGTAGCTAGATAGGGATTGCATTGAATCTATAGATTGCTTTGGGTAGTATATTCATTTTCACTATATTGATTCTGCTGATCCATGAACATGGTATATTTCTCCATCTATTAGTGTCCTCTTTGATTTTTTTCACCAGTGTTTTATAATTTTCTATATATAGGTCTTTAGTTTCTTTAGGTAGATATATTCTTAAGTATTTATTCTTTTCATTGCAATGGTAAATAGGATTGTTTCCTTAATTTCTCTATTTTCTCATTATTAGTGTATAGGAATGCAAGGGATTTCTGTGTGGTGATTTTATATACTGCAACTTTGCTATATTTATTCATTAGCTCTAGTAATTTTCTGGTGGAGTCTTTAGGGTTTTCTATGTAGAGGATCATGTCATCTGCAAACAGTGAGAGTTTTACTTTGTATTTTCCAATTGGATTCCTTTTATTTCTTTTTCTGCTCTGATTGCTGTGGCCAAAACTTCTAAAACTATGTTGAATAGTAGTGGTGAATGTGAGCACCCTTACCTCAACATAATAAAAGCTATCTATGACAAACCCACAGCAAATATTATCCTCAATGGTGAAAAATTGAAAGCGTTTCCCCTAAAGTCAGTAAAATTAAATTTTTAATTAAAATTTTTTTTAACTTCTGAGTCAATTTATAAGTTGGAACAATATCTAATGAAGGAGTTTTGCTGAGGGGCCAAAAACATTATTTCAACTTAGATTCTTTCTGTCTATAATTTCCTGAATTGTGGCTCAGAGGTTAAAGCGTCTGCCTGCAATGCAGGAGACCTGGGTTTGATCCCTGGGTCAGGAAGATCCCCTGGAGAAGGAAATGGCAACCCACTCCAGTATTCTTGCCTGGAGAATCCCATGGACAGAGGAGCCTGGTGGGCTACAGTCCACAGTTGCAAGGAGTTGGACACGACTGAGCGACTTCACACTAATCACACTAATCGGGTCCCAGTTATTGACTTCGATTCCTAAGTCAAGATAGAACAATTTATCTTTTTTTTTTTTTTTTTTTTAGGTCTTACCTGGTGGCTCAGACGGTAAAGCGTCTGCCCGCAACGCGGGAGACCTGGGTTCGATTCCTGGGTCAGGAAGATCCCCTGGAGAAGGAAATGGCAGCCCACTCCAGTATTCTTGCCTGGAAAATCCCATGGACGGGGGAGCCTGATAGGCTACAGTCCATGGGGTCGCAAAGAGTCGGACATGACTGAGCAACTTCAGACACCATTGAAGCAGAGTCCAGAAATTTATTCTGTTAGAAGTCCCTAATATTACTAAGCAGCATAAGATCTAGTCTAATGACTCCTATTATCATTTTACTGTAACTTAATTACATTCACTTGATTATTTAAAAAAATGTTTTTTTAACAATTAGAATGTTTTCAAAATACAGGAACTACTACCATGCTAAGATTTGACATTAAGTGTTTTGTCAGATTTTTATCATTAATATAAAGATTTCAGATCAGTTCGGTTCAGTCACTCAGGTGTGTCCGATTTTTTTCATCCCCATGGATTGCAGCACGCTGGGCTTCTCTGTCCGTCACCAACTTCTGGAGCTTGCTCAAGCTCATGTCCATTGAGTCAGTGATGCCATCCAGTCATCTCATCCTCTATCATCACCTTCTCCTCCTGCCTTCAGTCTTTCCCAGCATCAGGGTCTTTGCCAATGAATCAGTTCTTTGCATCAAGTGGTCAAAGTACTGGACTTTCAGCTTCAGCATCAGTCCTTCCAATGAATATTCAGCACTGATTTCCTTTAGAATTGACTGATTGATCTCCTTGCCATCCAAGGGACTCTCAAAGAGTCTTCTCCAACACCACAGTTAAAAAGCATCAATTCTTTGGTGCTTAGCTTTCTTTATAGCCCAACTCTCACATCCATGCATGACTACTGGAAAAACCATAGCTTTGACTAGAGAGACCTTCCTTTGTTGGTAAAGGAATATCTCTGCTTTTGAACATGCTGTCTAGGTTGGTCATAGCTTTTCTTCCAAGGAGCAAGCGTCTTTTTATTTCATGGCTTCAGTCACTATCTGCAGTGATTTTGGAGCCTAAGAAAATAAAGTCTGTCACTCTTTCCACTGTTTCCCCATCTATTTGCCATGAAATGATAGGACTGGATGCCATGATCTTAGTGTTTTGAATGTTGAGTTTTAAGCCAGCTTTTCATTGTAAACCATATACCAATAGACATAGGTATGAAAAAACAATCATCCCAAAACTCAATGTCTAGAGGTATGATTTTTATGTACTTTTCAGTTTGAAATTCTTCTTTCTTCTGAGACTGTATGTGCACACATTCTACTTTTCACCCCACATACATTCACACATATAAAATGAAATCTAAGTTATTTTATTAAAATATTTTCTGCATAGTGATGTACAATAAATAGGTAAATAATGTATTAAAAATATGAAAGTGAAGGTGTTAGTTGCTCAGTCATGTCTAACTCTTTGAACTCGAGGGACTGCAGCCCACCAGGTTTTTTTGTCCATGGTATTCTCCAGAAAAGAATACTGGAGTGGGTTGCTGTTCCCTTCTCCAGGGGATCTTCCTGCTCCAAGGACTGAACCCAGTTCTCCTGCATTGTAGGTAAATTCTTCACTGTCTGAGACACTAGGGAAGCTATATACAAGAAATATATAAAGAATAATAAAGCATTCACTGGTGGATCTACTACTTTATTGAAGAAATAAAACTACCCATATTGTTGAAGTCCCCTGTGTGAATCTTTACAGTTTAATTTCTGCCTCTAACCCCAGGGTTAAGAACTATTAAGAATTTGTGGATATTATTCTCTTGGCTTATATTTTTAATCAGGATACTGTCTAGAATCTGTAGCTAAACTTCATTTATTTTCCATGCCCTTGGATGCTCCACAGTCTGTTTATCCATTCTCCCATTTCCTTGCTGATTTTGTTTGTAGGACAGTGGATTTTTTAATTTATTCTTTCAGTGACTATGTAGCTTTATCCAGTCTGCTTTCATATAGAATCTCAGGCTCAGCTGCTTACATTATAGGAATTCTAGGACTGATGATCATTTCTGCACCAAGTTATGAATAGTTGGAGCTCCAGGGTCTTCGGTTTACATGTCACCTGAGGGGCGCCCTACTCTCCTAAGTTACCATCAGTGCCACAGTGAATGGCCATGCAGATTGCAGGTACCATACAACTCCATGAGGAGTCATCCACAAAGGTGCCTGAAAGTGAAAGTCACTCAGTCATGTCCGATTCTTTGTGACCCTATGGACTGTACAGTCCATGGAATTCTCCAGGCCAGAATACTGGAGTGGGTAGCCTTTCCTTTCTCCAGGGGATCATTCCAACTCAGGAATCAAACCCAGGTCTCCTGCATTGCAGTCAGAATTTTTTACCAGCTGAGCCACAAGGGAAGCTCAGGAATACTGGAGTGGGTAGCCTATTCCTTCTCCAGTGGATCTTTCAACCCAGGAATCGAACTGGAGTCTCTTGCATTGAGGTAGATTCTTTACCAATTGCGCTATCAGGGAAGCCCAAACAATGTTTATTACTTACTACACTTTAGTGATCTTCTCTTTTTTGGTCCTTGACATCCTTGGGACTTCAGCAATGCATTTAAACTACCACTTTGTGTTTATCTGGTTAAAAATCTGTTCACAGCAAGAAATTAGAGAGTATCTAATCTTCTTTATGGCCTGATGTGATGTTATTTTGTTCATTTGTTTTCCAACTCACAAATTTTTTGAACATCCTTTTGTGACATAAGTCTGTTTCTACTGTTTTATCTACAATTGTTGAAGTGCATTGTACAGATACAGTCTTTTAATTTAACTAATGTCATACTCTCAAATCACATACATGGGATTTCTAAATTTTGTTTATAGTCATAATTTTATAATAATTCATAATTACTTAGGGTAAATTACCAGATTATCTTCTGGAAACTTTTAAGCAAAGTTTTAACATTGAATTAATTAAACATTAGAATGAAATTTAAATATTCTAAATTCTGACCAACTATATATGAAAGATTTTTCCCTAACCTTCACCCACCCACACTTGATATTGTCAATCTTGTCAATAATTATCCAGGTATACTAATCCTCAAAAAATATTCTATAGTATACACAAGTCACATCTCCTTATATGTATGTACAAGGAATGTATGCATATATATATATATACACATATATATATGTATGTATGAATGTACGGATACACTAGTAATATTCAGCTCTTAAATTTACTTCTTAATAATTTCTATTTTTTCTCATTGAATTATATTAATATCTTTACCAGTTTTTCTACTGGTATTTTTATCTTTCTTTGTAAAAAAAATAGTTTTGTACATAAAATATAAAAATATAATTATAACTTCTTATCTCATTTGTAGCTTGCCATATTTATCTTGATCTTGATTACACAGGAATTTAATTTTTTCTGGGAAGTTCTATTAATTTTTGCCATTATATGCTCAGAATTGATTCTTCTATTACCTAGCTGTTTATTGAGACTAGCTTCTATGTCTAGAAAGGTGCTAAGTGTGAGATGCGGAGTTGGATTAAATAAGATACAAAGTAGTTTTTTCTGCATGCCAATATTTTACACAGTTCATTTACATTTAGTCTATTATGTCCTACTTTAATAAATTTATATATTGCCAATATACTTTGATCTTTAATCCATATTTAATCTATTTTGGTATAAAGCATAAAATAACCACCAGAGTTATTTTTCCCCATAAAAATATCTAGTTGTCCTAATAATATTTACTTTTTTAATTATTTTCCTATCCATTTAAATGCCCCTATTTTAAAATATTCTTGGATTTGCCATTGGACTGTCCATGTTATTAAACAGATTTATCAATCTGTTCTTCCACCATCATCAAATTAATTTCATTATGTAACAACATAATAGCTTTTATTTCTTATAAAGCAAATAGCCCCTGTACTCCACTATTCATTTTTTAGAATTATCCAAGTTGCTCACATCATATGTTTATCATTCAAGATGAACTTCAGAATCATCTTCAAGTAAAAAAGCCTGTGGGACTTAGCTGGCTTTATGTTACATTTAGAAACTATGTTGTGGTTAATTTATCATTTGTGCATTACAGTCTCCATTTGCCTCCCAAGATCCAAACTTCCTCCTTTTTCATTGTATTACATGCCCTAGAGACTGACCTCTGTGAACTACATCCAACAGTAAGGTCCATTTCAAACGTGTATAGGTGGTGGAAAATGCTAGCAAGATGTCAGGGAAGCAAGGAATGAGTGCACTCTGGTTATTTCTCCCCTTCTTTCCTCTCCCTCAGGCCATCACTCACTGATGGCTACATCTCTTAGCCCTCATTGGACAGCCCTTTCCTGCTTTCCAATCTACCTTCATATAATTGCTTCCTTCTCTTGACTCTTCAGGGCTATGGGAGCTGATGGCTCTGTCCTTGCTAAACCCAGGAGTGATTTATTTACTCTAATCTGTTCCTTTTAAGGTTATCCTTGGTCCTTTCAGTTATCTCTTTAAATGTGCCTTCTGATTTTGTCAGGACCCTGCTTGATATCTCATTCAAAAACAGATGTTTTCCCACTTTCATTTCATTTTTATCTTGTGTTCCTCAGTAGAATTAAAGTTTTTATTGATAAATTTCTACACACGTTTTTCTCAAGTTTAAGATTTCTTTTAAAATGGAAGCTGCTGCATGAATACTGCTCGACAGTCACTGTTTTCTATGACTTTCTATTTTGAAAGGTGGTCTGCTATGTATTTGGGAATATTCACATGTGGTTCTCAAAACCATGATGATTTACCAGATAGAAGAAATAGGTAAAGAGAAAGATATTCTAATAAGAATGAAAAGAAGGAAAATCTAATATTTTGAATGTAGCTTAGATATTATATTTTGCATTACTTCATCTAAACAGATGATTAATTGAACACTCCTCTTTTTTTTTGAATACTACAATGGCGATAATCAAATGCCCCAAATTCTAAACTGAAAAACGGAAGCTTCCCCATTGACCTGGCCTGGCACATGTTAGGAAATGATTTTCTTTCTGTGACTCTGGCTGTTCCTCTGTCCCCTGTACTGTATTCTTTATCTCCTCAACATTTAATCATTACAGTGCTTCAGAGTTCTCATCTCTCTTACTTACTGACTTTCCTGGTGGTTCAGATGGTAAAGAATCTGCCTGCAATGTGGGAGATCTGGGTTTGATCCCTGGGTGAAGAAGATTCCCTGGAGACAGAAATGGCAACCCACTCCAGTATCCTTGCCTGGAGAATTTCATGGACAGAGGAGACTGGTGGGCTACAGTTCATGAGGTCTAAGTGACTAACACACATTCTCCTAGGAGCATTCTCTTATGACCTGCCTTACTTCCTTACTTCTGATTTCAGCTATAATCATGCTGCAGCGACAACCTCAACTCTAATTTCTTCCCTGAGACTTTTTCTGACCTTGTTGTGGGGACCTGCCCATTAAGCACTGAAGCTCAACCTGGATGTTTCTGTGAGTTAGCATTTCTTCCTTTCCAGGGAGCCTCAGGTTCTGAGGACAGGAGTGATGGATAAATTTTTCTCCCAGTCAACCAGTCTCAGATGGGACAACACTGTGAAGCATTTGAAATGATTTCAGAAGGCTCCAGTGGATCATCTGATTGCATAAATTCTTCTTGCCTAAGCCAGACACTAGCTCTATAAAATAGGGCTGTACTGGCTTTTCTTCCTTCCTTTTGCTCTCCATGAGCTTCCATCCTACTCACGGAGACTCTCTCTTGAATAAACCACTTGCCCATAAATCCTAGTTTCAGGCTCTTTTCAGGGGAACCCAGACTCAGACCAGACAGTGATTTCAAGCAATTGCATGAATTAAGTATTATTTAAAAGGTGATAAATCCCAAATGTGTGAATGCTTATTGCATGTTTGGTTGTGGCTGACTCTTTGAGACCCCATGGACTGTGGCCCTCCAGACTGCTCTGTCCCTGGAATTTTCCAGGCAAGAATACTGGAGTGGGTTGCCATTTCCTAGTCCAGGGGATCTTCCTCACCCAGGGATTGAACTCAACTCTCTTGTGTCTCCTGTATTGGCAGGTGGATTGTTTACCATTGCACCACCTGGGTTTTTCTACTCAAAACCTTCCCCTCAGATGCACATTTGTGTATTGAACTTCTTACTGGACATTTCCACTTGGATATCTAGTTGTTCCACTCAAGCTCATGAGTACCAGGGAAAAAATACTTTTGCATGCACAGTACACATCAGTGAAAAATAATAAGAAAAGTTACTGAAACCACTATGTGAGCAGGAGGGCTGATAGGATAATACAAATCTTCGTAACATCAAAGGGAATTTTTCACTTGGGACAGACTTGGGCAAAGACTTTGCCTTTTATGAATTTTCCAGATGAAGTTAAGGAGAACAGATGCCCCCAAACAAATGGTCCTCTTTTTCCTATTTGACAGAAATATTTGCTTCATAATAAAACCAAATATCATCCCAACTTCCTGCCTTGGTGGAAATTTGGTGTGTATCAGAGTCTTAATGAATGTTTGTCACCACTCGCAAGAGTTGACCTTGACATTTAAGTATCAGTTTAGAATATCAATATGCAATTCATAATTATAACTATAATAACATCATTAAAGTGTTGCTTTATATCTTAGTATCTAATTAAGGAATGTGACAAAGTTAGTTTTGCATTATTCAAAAACAGATAGTGGTTAATTAGCAACACAAGTGCCTGGACTTCAGAGGGTATAGTGAAGGTTTAATGAAACATAGGTCATTAAATAGTTGGAGAGGCTTTACCTTACAAAAATGTTGTAATGCAACAATTCCAAGAAAATTTAACTCAGAGCATATCAATAGATCTATATTATCACAGAACAAAGTTTAAATCTCTAGCTTTCTATATGCATGTGAGTGAATATAAAATTTTTTTCATAATGCAGTTAAATTTTCCTTAATATGTAAGAATAACAAAAAGTATGCAATATTAAAATTTTAAGAGTAGGAGAGCTTTGTCTGATTTGTAATTTCAGTCACCTACATAAAAGCAATAATAAAAATTTAAAAATCAAGGCTATTTTTCATTTTGTGTTATGAGTCTATTGATTGCGATATTCCCAAATATCATATGTGTATGCTCTTATACACACATATATGTGTATGCTTTTATATACACACATCTACACATACTAGATACTAGCAGTATAATTTATCTTTCCTGTGTTAGAAAATGCAATGAAAGGAAGTGCTACTTTGGACTTAATTTTCACCAATAATGATGATGAACTAGTTACTGAGGTGAAAGTATTGGAAAATGTAAGAAAAGTCACATTGCCATGGCAGACATTTGAAATAATAAATAAGATTTTACACATTTAGGTAGATATTTTAGTTTTACATGAAAATCTCTTAGAAATCTTATAGAAAAAAAGAGATTTGGTTACAGACTGTAAAGTAAAACATGGCACAAGAATTAAGGGACTTTTAATAAAACACTTTGGTAACACAGGTGATCCAATAAGAATGAAAATGGGAGAATTACAAATGTGTATATTCTAAGAAGTTGGTGATGGACAGGGAAGCCTGGCGTGCTGGGTTCGTGGGGTCGCAAAGAGTCGGACACGACTGAGCGACTGAACTGAATTGAATGACAATTCATAAAAGCACAAGTAATATCCTAAGAAAATGACCAAAAAATAGTCTATACAAGTCAAAAAAATGAAAACTTGTGAAAATTTTTAGGAAAATATATATATGCAGCAAGACTAAACTTGCTAGGAGTTGGTGGCAGTAATATCAATTAGGCAATTCTATTGAATTTAAGCTTTTCTTAATAGAAAATTATCCTCAACTAGAAGACTATGACTAAAAAAAGGATGTAAATTCAAGTTGTTCTAAATTACTTCAGGTCTGCATTAAATTCATCAGAGAAAACCAAATAGTTTTATGATTCAATTATTTAACAAATGACATATCCTGGTTGGTGGACATTGTGACATGGAAAGCCAGGTGACACTTGACATTTGCCGCAGAGTCTTGAATCTGGGACAACATAAGCAGAACCTAATGCTTTCAGGACCTGGGCTAAACACAACGTTCCAACAGGCTGATTTGACTAAAAATGTATCATGTTCTGCAGTAAGCCTTATTTTCTTTTCTTTCTGGCAGGAAAATCTTGACTTGCTGAACTCTTTCTCAAACCTACTGAAATGTAAGATAATCAGAATGATCATTCATGAATATTTCTGAACCACTTCTGAAAGTTCAGAAAAATCTTTTAATAGAATGAAATGTCAAAAAAAAAAAAGACCAACAGCAGTCATCTCTTCATCCTTCTTCAATATCTATAAATAACACTACTTGATTTGAAAATTAGCTTCATTTCAGTGAGCTAGAGAACATGCTCTACCTTTATAACACTGTATCTTTGGAAAGCTTGAAATATTCTTTCCAAATAAAGGGACTAATTGAATGTAAAGTGAGAATATAGAAAAATGAGAGTTTTTTTTTTTTTAAAGACTGAAGGTTTAAAAGCATTTTTTTCTTACTTAAAAGTTTGGAACCCTAGTGGGATGAAAACTCTAAGAATGGATTTCAAAAATAAACATTAATAATTGTAACAACTGTCTCAGAAGACTGTGGCCTGACACACAGCTGTGTGTGTGTGTGTGTGTGTGTGTGTGTGTGCATTCAGTCATGTCCAACACTTTGGGACCCCCTTGGACTGTAGTACACCAGGCTCCCCTATCCATAGAATTTTCCATGCAAGAATACTGGAGTGGGTTGCCATTTCCTCCTACAGGGGATCCTCCAGATCCAGGAATCAAACCCACATCTCTTGTGTCCTCTGCATTGGCAGGTAGATTCTTTCCCACTGCAGCACCTGGGAAGCCCTGACAGGTACATATATCTAAACAAATACTCCACCTTAAGGTTTAAACAAGGACAGTTAAAACAAGTAAGACTGACTCCTAGAGAAGGAAGGACATTTTATTTTCAATGAGCTCCAACTTTTTTTCAAGATATTCTTCTTTTGTGCCACTCTTTCCCATCATAGGTTGGAGAATCTAGATGAAATTTATTTCTCTCTTTTTTTAATCACTCTGTTCATTCCTCCCACTTCTCCTCTCCTCTTTTCCTTCCTCTGCCTTCTCTTTCTCCTCTCCTGCTCCTCTCCCTTCCCCCTTTCCTTTCCCCTCCTCCTCTTCTCTATCTGCCTTTCCTCCTCCCTTTTCTTCTCTTTTTGATAAATCTGTTGAAAGACATTCTTTCATTTGGATGACACTTACTTCTGCACCCTCACTCCCTCTTAGGGACTTTGCTTCCTCCTTATCACATTCTGACAGTGAAGGTAGGCAAGAACCCCTCCACCCACTCCCACACGATTTTGAAGTGCCCATGGTTCTCTCTGTCACATCAAAAAGTCACTAAGAATAACTTTAATTTGGGAGTGAAAAAGTTGGCTTAAAACTCAACATTCAGAAATTCAAGATTATGACAACTAGTCCCATCACTTCATGGTAAATAGATGGGGAAACAGTAGAAACAGTGACAGAATTTATTTTGGAGGGCTTCAAAATCACTGTAGATGGTGACTGCAGGCATGAAATTAAAAGATGCTTATTCCTTGGAAGGAAAGGATGACCAACATAGAGAGCATATTAAAAAGCAAAGACATTACTTTACCAAAAAAGGTCCGTCTAGTCAAGGCTATGGTTTTTCCAGTGGTCATGTATGGATGTGAGAGTTGGACTGTGAAGAAAGCTGAGCACGGAAAAATTAATGATTTTGAACTGTGGTGTTGGAGAAGACTCTTGAGAGTCCCTTGGACTGCAAGGAGATCCAACCAGTCCATCCTAAAGGAAATCAGTCCTGAATATTCATTGGAAAGACTGATGCTGAAACTGATGCTCCAATACTTTGGCCACCTGATGTGAAGAACTGACTCATTTGAAAAGACCCTGATGCTGGGAAAGATTGAAGGTGGGAGGAGAAGGGGACGACAAAGGATGAGATGGTTGGTTGGCATCACTGATTCAACAGACATGAGTTTGAGCATGTTCTGGGAGTTGGTGATGGAGAGGGAAGCCTGGTGTGCTGCAGTCCATGGGGTTGCAAAAACTCAAACATGACTGAGTGACTGAACTGAACTGAACATCCTCAAATGTCATTTTTCTGGTTAGGAAACATTGTTTTTTTTCTTCTTTGTCTTTGAATGATTGTGTCAGCATCATTATAAAATGATTTTGTGCTCAGGGAAGGGAGCAGCATGTGTGGGAGTATATAGGATAACCTCTGACACTATAGTTGAGAACTTCCAACAACTACCTACCCATATTCTCTGTGGAGGTACTTATATACCTGAGGATTTCCCCAGGTTCCCCAGAGCAGCCCAGGTGCCTGGGCTATTGTCTAAAGGGGAATGAATGATACCTGAACCCTGAGAGTCTAACAACTGGCTTCATGCCTGAAAGGTCCTATGTACGATTGCCTTTCCTAACCTCATGATATGTTATTTTGTTGTTGTTAATCTCTGAGGAATGCCATCAGTTGCAGAGTAATAGAAAACAACATCCATCTTACTTTTCCTTCTTTACTGCTGGCTAGTTTACTTTTGTGTAAATACATCTTTCCAAACAAAGGCCAGTTCTATTCTGGTCAGGAATGTTAGTTCTACTCAGACAAATGCATAACAGAGGCTTGAAAGTATCATCCATCTCAGCAGCAGAGTCTTGATAAAATACTTGTGGTGCCAGGTTTGTGGTTGCTGCCCATTCCTCAAGCCTCCTGTTTTTTTCATTTAACTTATCATATTATTCCAATAAATTATACTTAAGCCAGAATCATATTTTGTTGATCAAACCTAAGCAGTTTTGATAGAAACTACTCTTCCATTGGAAATTGGACTTGCATCAAATGATACGAACCCCTTACCATCCATATTGAGCTTTTATCACGTGAATATAAATTGTATGTCATTAAATATTATGCTGTCTGAATTTTCCTGGATTCAAAATTATACTTTATAGCTTGGTCATCTGGTCAGTTCAGTCAATTCAGTCACTCAGTCGTGCCTAACTTTTTGTGACCCCATGAATCACAGCACACCAGGCCTCCCTGTCAATTACCAGCTCCTGGAGTTCACCCAAACTCATGTGCATCAAGTCAGTGATGCCATTGAGACATCTCATCCTCTGTTGTCTCCTTCTCCTCCTGCCCCCAATACCTCCCAGCATCAGGGTCTTTTCCAATGAGTCAACTCTTCGCATGAGGTGGCCAAAGTATTGGAGTTTCAGCCTCAGCATCAGTCCTTCCAGTGAACACCCAGGACTGATCTCCTTTAGGATGGACTAATTGAATCTCCTTGCAGTCCAAAATAACTCTCAAAACTCTTCCCCAACACCACAGTTTGGAAGCATTAATTCGTCAGTGCTCAGCTTTCTTCACAGTCCAATTCTCACATCCATACATGACCACTGGAAAAAATAGCCTTGACTAGACGGACCTTTGTTGGCAAAGTAATGTTTCTGCTTTTTAATATGCTATCTAGGTTGATCATAGCTTTCCTTCCAAAGAGTAAGCATTTAATTTCATGGCTGCAATCACCATGCAGTGATTTTGGATACCTGAAAAATAAAGTCTGATGCTGTTTCCACTGTTTCCCCATCTATTCCCCATGAAGTGATGGGACCAGAGGCCATTCTCAGCTTTCTTCACAGTCCAATTCTCACATCCATACATGACCACTGGAAAAAATAGCCTTGACTAGACGGACCTTTGTTGGCAAAGTAATGTTTCTGCTTTTTAATATGCTATCTAGGTTGATCATAGCTTTCCTTCCAAAGAGTAAGCATTTAATTTCATGGCTGCAATCACCATGCAGTGATTTTGGATACCTGAAAAATAAAGTCTGATGCTGTTTCCACTGTTTCCCCATCTATTCCCCATGAAGTGATGGGACCAGAGGCCATGATCTTCGTTTTCTGAATGTTGAGCTTTAAGCCAACTTTTTCACTTTCTTCTTTCATTTTCATCAAGAGGTTTTTTAGTTCCTCTTCACTTTCTGCCATAAGAGTGGTGTCATCTGCATATCTGAGGTTACTGATATTTCTCCAGGCAATCATGATTCCAGCTTGTGTTTCTTCCAGTCCAGCGTTTCTCATGATGTACTCTGCATATAAGTTAAATAAGCAGGGTGACAATATACAGCCTTGACGTACTCCTTTTCCTACCTGGAACCAGTCTGTTGTTCCATGTCCAGTTCTAACTGTTGCTTCCTGACCTGCATACAGGTTTCTCAAGAGGCAGGTCAGGTGGTCTGGTATTCCCATCTCTTGAAGAATTTCCCACAGTTTACTGTGATCCACAGTCAAAGGCTTTGGCATAGTCAATAAAGCAGAAATGGATGTTTTTCTGGAACTCTCTTGCTTTTTCCATGATCCAGCAGATGCTGGCAATTTCATCTCTGGTTCCTCTGCCTTTTCTAAAATGAGCTTGAACATCTGGAAGTTCATGGTTCATGTATTGCTGAAGCCTGGCTTTGAGAATTTTAAGCATTACTTTACTAGCATGTGTTATGAGTGCAACTGTGTGGTAGTCTGAGCAGTTTTTGGCATTGCCTTTCTTTGGGATTGGAATGAAAACTGATCTTTTCCAGTCCTGTGGCCACTGCTGAGTTCTCCAGATTTGCTGGCATATTGAGTGCAGCACTTTCACAGCATCGTCTTTCAGGATTTGAAATAGCTCAGCTGGAATTCCATCACTTCCACCAGCTTTGTTCCTAGTGATGCTTCCTAAGGCCCACTTGACTTCACATTCTAAGATGTCTGGCTCTAGGTGAGTGATCACACCATCGTGATTATCTGGGTCGTGAAGCTCTTTTTTATACAGTTCTTCTCTGTATTCTTGCCACCTTTCTTAATATCTTCTGCTTCTGTTAGGTCTATACCATTTTTGTCCTTTATTGAACCCATCTTTGCATGAAATATTCCCTTGGCATCTCTAATTTTCTTGAAGATATCTCTAGTCTTTCCCACTCTGTTGTTTTCCTCTATTTCTTTGCACTGATCTCTGAGGAAGGATTTCTTATCTCTCCTTGCTATTCTTTGGAACTTTGCGTTCAAATGGGAATAACTTTCTTTTTCTCTTTTGCTTTTTGCTTCTCTTCTTTTCACAGCTATTTGTAAGCCCTCCCCAGACAGCCATTTTGCTTTTTTGTATTTCTTTTCCATGAAGATGGTCTTGATCCCTGTCTCCGGTATAATGTCATGAACCTCCATCCATAGTTCATCAGGCATTCTGTCTATCAGATCTAGTCCCTTAAATCTATTTCTCACTTACACTGTATAATCATAAGGGATTGTATTTAGGTCATACTTGACTGGTCTAGTGGTTTTCCCTACTTTCTTCAATTTCAGTCTGAATTGGCAATAAGGAGTTCATGATCTGAGCCACAGTCAGCTCCCAGTCTTCTTTTTGCTGACTGTATAAAGCTTCTCCATCTTTGGCTGCAAAGAATATAATCAGTCTGATTTTCATGTTGACCATCTGGTGATGTCTATGTGTAGAGTCTTCTCTTGTGTTGTTGGAAGAGGGTGTTTGCTATGACCAGTGCGTTCTCTTGGGAAAACTCTATTAGCCTTTGCCCTGCTTCATCCCATATTAAGGCCAAATTTGCTTGTTACTTCAGGTGTTTCTTGACTTCCTACTTTTGCATTCCAATCCCCTATAGTGAAAAGAACATCTTTTTTGGGTGTTAGTTCTAAACGGTCTTGTAGGTCTATAATCAGTCTGATTTTCATGTTGACCATCTGGTGATGTCTATGTGTAGAGTCTTCTCTTGTGTTGTTGGAAGAGGGTGTTTGCTATGACCAGTGCGTTCTCTTGGGAAAACTCTATTAGCCTTTGCCCTGCTTCATCCCATATTAAGGCCAAATTTGCTTGTTACTTCAGGTGTTTCTTGACTTCCTACTTTTGCATTCCAATCCCCTATAGTGAAAAGAACATCTTTTTTGGGTGTTAGTTCTAAACGGTCTTGTAGGTCTTCATAGGACCATTGAACTTCAGCTTCTTCAGCATCACTGGCTGGGGCATAGGCTTGGATTGCTGTGATATTGAATGGTTTGCCTTGGAAATGAACAGAGATCTTTCTGTCGTTTTTGAGATTGCATCCAAGTACTGCATTTTGGACTGTTTTGTTGACCATGATGGCTACTCAATTTCTTCTAAGGGATTCCTGCCCGCAGTAGTAGATATAATGGTCATCTGAGTTAAATTTACCCATTCCGATCCATTTTACTTTGCAGATTCCTAGAATGTTGACATTCACTCTTGCCATCTCCTGTTTGACCACTTCCAATTTGCCTTGATTCATTGACCTAACATTCCAAGTTCCTATGCAATATTCATGGAGTGGCAGCTGCATGGGCACAGGAGAACCAAGAGGAGCTACTCCACATTCAAGGTCAGGAAGGGTGACCTCATCTGAGTTAAGGAGCAGTGGCTGATCTTTCCTGGAGCAGCCGTGAAGAGATATCCCACATCTAAGGTAAGAAAAATCCAAGTAAGATGGTAGGTGCTGTTATAGGGCATCAGGGGCAAACACACTGAAACCAGAATTACAGAAAACTAGCTAATCTGATCACACAGACCACAGCCTTGTCTAACTCAATGAAACTAAGCCATGAGGTATGGGGCCACCCAAGACAGATGAGTCATGGTGGAAAGGTCTGACAGAATGTGGTCCACTGGAGAAGGGACTGGCAAACCACTTCAGTATTCTTGCCTTGAGAACCCCATGAACAGTATGAAAAGGCAAAATGATAGGATACTGAAAGAGGAATTCCCTAGGTCGGTAGGTGTCCAATATGCTACTGGATATCAATGGAGAAATAACTCCAGAAAGAATGAAGGGATGGAGCCAAAGCAAAAACAATACCCAGTTGTGGATGTGACTGGTGATAGAAGCAAGGTCCAATGCTGTAAAGAGCAGTATTGCATAGGAACCTGGAATGTCAGGTCCATGAATCAAGGCAAATTGGACATGGTCATCTGGTAGTAACTTAACATAAACATAGTGGATACCTTCAGACACTAGTATCTTGGATGAAGTTGCGCAGGGGAAAATGAAGTCAGTTTTTTTAGAGGCTTCAAGCATAGGACACAGTTTGCATTCTGGGGTAGAGAACAATTATTTTTTACTTTATTTAGGTCTTCAAACTCTTTTCATTATAGTTAGTTAAATCATCTGTACTGCCAGTTTATAAAATTTGGGAGAAATAACTGACATAGAAATTATTTACCTTTACAAAACTAGTAACTATTCTCTGGTATTTTAGCATGTGATATTTATTTTCATTGCTTAATAATCTAATATTCTTTGCTCAATGACATCATTTTGATATGTTCTATGGAGCGATCCTAAGGGCACTACTGCATTAAATAAAGTTAAAATGGAAAATCATGATTTCTCAGCAGTACACAGTTCTTCTGTATTCTTGATGTATCTTAGGGCTTCAACACAATGCAGACGTTGGCTGATATATTTCAATGAATAACTGTATGTGTACAAATGGACACCGAAATGAAATTGTTAAAGACACTCTCCACTCCTGATGTCAATCTTTGAAAGAAATTGCTTTAAAAAAGGATGATGTGGCTACTTAAAATGTTTCTGGAGTTTTAATAGTCTAAGGTATATTCGTATGTGGTTTACTCTGGTGCCTCAATTATGGATATGTGATGGAGAATCAAAAGGCTCTGGACTTTGAAGGGATCTCCTATGGATATAGTCATACAATTCATTGTTCTACTTTCAGTTAAGTTTTACTTAAATCATTGGTATAGTTAAGCAGTTGTTTTTGGTTATGAAAGAGCTCTGATAATTGGTTTTAAATCTTAAATTATTTGTAATTATTCTAAAGTGTTTCCTTGACAAGCTCAAATCAATTTAAAATTTTTGTTACTGAGAAGCTACTATATTTTTGAAAATACTTTGGTCATTACAGTCTGTGTGTATGGGTTGAAAGAAGAAGGGATCTTAGACAATATTGTAAACTAATTAACCTCCAATTAAAATAAATAAATTTATATTTAAAAAATGTGTAACTTCTCACTTCAGTCTGAAGGCTACTTTAATTCTGTTTCTTATGTATTGGATTCCAGACAGTCTTAAATTTCTCAAATTTTAAAAAGACATTATGCAAAGGCAATATTTATCAATGCTATACTTCAGCTTGAAAATACTTACATTGAATGGACTTAATATCTTCAGTATTTGCTAGCCTTTAGGCTAATTCTCCATATGTATAAACAAACTTGCTTTTTAAATGTTCAGGATGAATATGGTTCAGGATATATTCCTAATCTGAGCTTCCCTGGTTGTTCAGACAGTAAAAAAATCTACCTGCAATGTGGAAGACCCAGGTTTGATCTCTGGGTCAGGAAGATCCCCTGGAGAAGGGGATGGCAACCCACTCCAGTGTTCTTGCCTGGAAAATCCCATGGACAGAGGAGCCTGATGGGCTACAGTCCAGGGGTGGCAAAGAGTTGGATATGACTGAGCGACTAACACATATCAGACACATCATATTCCTAAAATAGGTGGTTCACTTCCTTTTATGTTAATGCTATCAGATAACTGTGATAGTTTGGTTGAGCATTGAATTCCAGGTTTAAAACAGTTTAATTGTAGAATTTTAGAGATAGAATCTTATTGCCTTCTACTTCTGATTGTGGCTGATGAAATTTTGATAACTTCTTGTTTTGTTGAACTCTCTTTTACCCTGGAATTCTAAACTTTTCTACTTTATCCCTGGAATTCTTGAAATTTTATCAGAGTATGGGTTTTATTTACTTATTCATTTTTAGTGAAATCTCCTTGGCACTCTCAGAGGGTTCCATCTAAAGAATCAAGTTTTCTTTTAGTTGCAAAAAAAAAAAAAAGTTTTCTATCTTTTCTATAATTGCAATGTCTCTTTATGGTCTAAAAATGTGGTCTAAGAAGGTCTTTGAGATGGACTACTCTTGGAATTTGCATTGTCAAGACATAGTACCCTATGTTTTCTTTCACATTGCTTTTTAACTTGTGATAAATTCATGTGCCATTTTTCTGTAATTTCAACATTCTCCTTTCTAAAGCCTCTATCTTAAGAAATTAAACTCAGGGCTAATGTTCCTGTACCTGCTGAGAACTCAGCTGAACTGAATCAATCAACACTTCAGTTAATAAAATTTGATCACCGCAAGGCTAACTTCACATCTTCATGCTTGTTTTATTCTGGGTTTAGATTTTTTTTCTGGAGTTACTTATAATTCGATAGTAGTCATGGTCTCTACCTTTCACTTGATCCTCTATCAATTCAATTTAACATGTCCTTGTACAGGATTTCTTAAAATTTTAGGCTTTGATGGTAAAGCGTCTGTCTACAATGCTGGAGACCCGGGTTCGATCCCTGGGTTGGGAAGATCCCCTGGAGAAAGGAATGGCAATCCACTCCAGTACTCTTGCCTGGAGAATCCCACGGACAGAGGAGCCTGGTAGGCTACAGTCCATGGGGTCGCAAAGAGTCGGACACGACTGAGCGACTTCACTTCACTTCAATGGCACCATTTTTTATATCTAAGTTGTAAAACATTTATCTTTTTCAAAATATCTTTTCTTATTTGGGGACAATTTCTGCCAAATCTTTGTAAGAAGAGACCCTAGTAGATGTGTTCTGTTTGTTATTTGTAATAAACCTCAGTTTAATCATATATTACCCTACAAATTAGGCATTATTATCCTCATTTGATAGAAAACCAGTGACAAAGTTGAGACCTAGAACTTTTGGACATCTCATTATATATTTTTTAATTAAGCTGTCTTTTTGTTAGACATTGCACTAGGAAGGTTCTTTGCTTGTGTATAATTGAATAATCTTCTAGCTAAATAATATGAAAAGGGAGTTAATGGGAGAATATAAGGTAGCCTGAAGAATCAGAGGAACAGGATTAAGATCCAGTCTCTAAAAGGAAAGATAAGAAAAGTGCAGGGGTTTATGCACTCAGTCGCTTAGTTATGTACGACTCTTGGCGACACCATGGACTGTAGGCCACCAGGCTCCTTTGTCCGTGGGATTCTCTAGGCAAGAATACTGGAGTGGGTTGCCATTTCCTTTACCAGGGGATCTTCCTGACCCAGTAAAGGAACCCTTGTCTCCTGCATTGGCAGGCAGATTATTTTGCCACAAACTAATTGACAGTCTTAGTAGAATGTTTTAACTGAGAAGAAAAGCCATCTGTTCTTTACAGATTCTGTATTATTTTGCTAAAGATGCAAATTCCAGGGAGATAGATTCTGATTGACTTAGCTTGGTTTGAGGGTACCATCTAACCATCTGCAGGGGAGTGTTGTGCCTGTCTGCCAAGACTGATTCAAGTAGGGAGCAAAGCAGAGCATCAAAGAAAAAATCAGGATGATATTATCAGAAGAGGGAATTGATGCTGGGTAGGCAAAAGCAACAGATGCTCACTACATACATAAACCCCTGGAAGTCCTGGGCTTGCTTAACTACTGAACATGCATTCTCAGAACTAAGCTGTTAATGACATACTCTGAGTAAATCAATAGTCACTGAACAAGGCTGCCCTAATTTGTAGAGTCACGTACTGTCTTACTGCACTTATCCTTATTCCTGTTTCCTCTCTCACTCCTTTCTCTTAGCGGTCCCTGATATTTTTGGCACCAGGGACTGGTTTCATGGGAGAAAACTTTTCCACAGATATGATGGAGAATGGTTTCTGGATAATGCAAGTACACTAAGTTTACTGTGCAGTTTATTTCTATTATTATTAAATTGCAATTATGCGATAAGGTGAGCGATGCGAGTGGCTTAAATACAGATGAAGCTTCACTTTCCTGCATCCTGCTCACCTCCTGCTATGTGAGCCAGTTCCTAGAAGGCCATGGACCAGTGCTGGTCTGTGGCCTGAGGGTTGGGGACTTCTGCTTTATATGAGGGGTCAAAGATTGCTTTCTTGGACTGTTAAGCAATAGTCTGCTAAAATTTTAACTCTGTTTTCCCATTTATCTTGAAGATGGTGACAGAATAAATGATGTAGCAAAGTAGCTCATAAAGGAAAATTTCTGTAATTAAGACTATTTCTGGAAAGGTCAGTCTAAATTAGAGCTGTCTGTCTTATGGACTATTTTCATTCTAAATATCTACTGTAATTAGAAAGACTACCGGTAAGAAACTCTTGCCAAATAGAATCATTTAAGGTCAGTTTTAATTGGAGATGTTTTTGTCATTAGCATATTCTAAATAGAGCTGCTAAAGTCCCAAGGACGTTTAGCCACTTTATTCTTTTAAGAAAGTCACATACCCTATAATATCAGTATTAATTTGCTTTAATTTTTTCCCAGAATTTATGCATAAATTTCTGTCTGTGTCAGGTTGATTTATCATGAATTTTAGTTGATATTTTCTGACTAGATGAATTTTTACCATACTGAACAGGAATTATGTACAACATAAATAAATGGAATAATGTAGCAAATAAATAATGCACATTTATGGTGTATTAGACACTCTTCTAATATTGAGGATGGTATAATAGTTAATATGATGACATAATCTGACTTCATGGATGTTAGAGTTTAAGGGGAAACTATTTCTCTACATAATTTTCTTCTTGAATTTAGAGTTTGATGTTACTAAAGAAATATTTTTATATCTTTAGAAACTGTTCTATGACATAAAAAGAAGTCTACATGTTATTAGCAGCATAAAATATTAAGCTATCTCTATACCAACCAGTCTTACCCAATATAAGTTTGTATATTTATGGAAATGTTCATTTAGATATGTTGCTTAATAACATAACCACTAGCCAAGTGTGGCCATTGAACATGGGGAATGTAGCTAGTGCAAGAAGAGCTGAATTTTAAATTTTACTCAATTTTAGTTGGTTTAAATTTAAATAACCATAAGACTAGTGACCACTATATTGGACAGAACAGCTTCATATGTTTACTATAACTTGGTCCTTGACCATGCATTCACAAAACAAAATTTGCCAGTCTCAACTTTGTCACACATGCTTATAAAGCCATGAATGATACATACAATTTCAGTTTTCAGAGAGGCCCACCCATTTTAGCTAAGTGAAAGATGTCTGCATCATGCTTGATTGGGTTTGGGAAAATACTACTTTACTTTTGTAATTCCTCTGCCTCCCATACATATGAGTGGGTCCAATAAAATGAATGTGATAATTTTAAGAATTATTTGTTATTAACTGATAATTATGTACTTTTAATTTTCTAATTATTTATGTGGATCCAAAGAAAATCTAAGGATTTTCTATCATTACTCAAATATATCCATCAATCTGAATTCCTCCCTTATATGTGGATATCTGTATCTTTTTTAATTACTTTGATTTCTTCCTTAACAATAGCTTTCATCTGATAACCTGCAACTCTTCTTTTGACAGCATTTGAGATTTTTGGACTAATACATTATTGCATGCTGTGAAAACTTTCATATCTTTTAAAAACCTATTTAATTGAAATTAATTAGACTTTTTCTCTACCTAGTACTTGAATTTTAAGATACTTATAAATGAAAACACACACACACACACACAAATACACATGCTGGTGTGATATTTCACCTCTGAAACATAAGATCTGTTTGTCTAAGAATATAGGAATGCTTAGTGATGGTTTGCCACTTACTGATAACAAACCCACTCTTAGTATTTGAAGTACTAACTCTAATTCTGTCGCTTAAAATTTAGCAGTGTCAAATCACTTGGTTTCCACAAACAGAAAAAGATGATATAGTGCACAAATGATACCTGCACTTTATGTAGCTTTCCACTTATTTCTTTTTTCCTTGGTAAATATTTAGGAGAGATTACCTGTACACATTGTTAGTTGCTGAGTCATGTCCAACTCTTTGTGACCCCCATGATCTGTAGCCCTCCAGGCTCCTCTGTCCATGGGATTCTCCAGGCAAGAATTACTGGAGTGGGTAGCCCTTTCCTCCTCCAGGGGATCTTCCTGATCCAGGGATTGAACCCAGGTCTCTGGCATTGCAGGCAGTTTCTACACCCTCTGAGCCCCCAGGGAAGCCCATCTGTACACAAGACAGGATATTTTTAAAATTGTCTATTCATGCTTTTTCCACTTTCTCTTTCCTTCTCTCCATCTCCCTTTCTGTCTCTGTTTCTCTTACTCATACGTGCACATATATGCTTAGTGTAAGACTTTATAGATCTAGATTTTAGTGAAATAAAGGTGAATTCATGCCCTCTGAGGCAAAAGGAATTAGCACCAAATATGATGCTATATAAAATGATGCAAACTAAAGTATGTTTTGTCATAAAACTAAACAGAATAATAAAGACATCTTGAAATATTTAGAATTACTATGAGATTAAACCTAAGTAATGTATAGTTCAAAATAATTTTGGTCCTTTAATTTTTAATTTCTTTTCAATAAAAAATTCTGAAAAAATGTTATTTATTTTTGTAAGCTCTACTTCTCTTCACTGTTTTCAACTTTATTATGCATTCAGTAATATATGGAAATGATCAAACTTCTTGGAATTATGAGCTACAGAGCTGACAAAGCTCTAAGCATCCTCTCATTATACATAAGAAAATTGAGATGTAGGGAGATTAAGTAACTTGCTTGAAATCTTAAATTAAAAATAAGACAAGCTCTGGGTGTTAAGAATTTCACTCTGTGTCTCTTCACAGAGGTGTGTATTATAAAGTTTGGTGCATGATTTTCCAACCTTTTGGCTTCTAACCTATAGAGTGTTTTATAATTTTCTTTGAGTTGATTAAATGTGTTTTAAAATTTAGCTTGGTTATTTTCTCTTGACCCTCCCAATATTATTAATATTAATCTTAATCTAAAACAACATAAATACTGAAAAACAAACAATGATTATGACTAGGGGAAAAGCAGTTTAATTTTAAAGATTTTTGGATTTAGGGGTCTTAAGGGGTTTGGTTGTGATATTTAAGGAACTGAAAAGAAAATGTAATAGTTTGTCTATAGCTTTCAGTTCCTAAGAGTCACACATTTTCAGCGGCAATTATATTATGTAACTGAAAGTACAGGCAAATCCGTCGCTTATCCCATATAAAAAGACAGCTTGAAGAGAGAGGCACAAATAATTTAACTTTGCAGTCAAATACTAAGAGTGTTCAAGTAATGTAGATGGTTCACTTGTGAACAGATCAGAAAAAAATGAGATCTAAAGGACCGTTATACAATTTCTCATTTTGCCTTTAAAAAAGATAATCATGCAGGTTATTTATAGGACAGTGCTAACCACACTAAGCCCAGCTGGGAAACAGATGCAACTGAATGCATTGATTCCTGGTATGTGTCAAGGTTAATGGCCTCACATGGCAATCTGACCTCTGTGATAATAATGATATGATTGTAGATCAAGACATTTGGCCTTGGCACCAAGTGGGAGAGCCTGCCTGAACAATCAACTACAACACAGTCTTAATGTCAGACATCTGACAGTTGGTGACATGAAATACTTAGAAGGGGGCTTGGCATGTATTTGTCCAAAGTCTCTGCCTCACTGGTGAGTAGGCCAATATCTGGGGAAAGAAATAATGTGATTTGGATGAGAGGACAAGTTGGAGGAATTCTGAAATTCACTGAGAACCATGAATTATCTTCTTAACCATTTGGACTTAGTTGTAGGGGATTTGTATTCTAATTTCACGTTGTGACACACCACTTAGCGACCATACAATCCTCTGTGTGTGTGTATGTGTGTGTGTGTTCAGTTGCTTAATCTTGCCAGACTCTTTGCGACCCCATGGACTGTAACCTGCCAGGCTCCTCTCTCCATGGAATCCTCCAGGCAAGAATACAGGAGTGGGTTGCCATGCCTCCCTCCAGGGGATCTTCCCTACTCCGGGATTGAAACTGCGTCTCCTGCATTGCAGGCCTGGTGTTTACCGCTGAGCCACACCAGGGAAGCCCCACATAATAGTGCAGTTATAGCGAAGAAGGGAGGGCCAGACCTTAAAACAGCACATCACTCAGGTTTTATCTAGGTTCTTTCACTTTTTAATTGTGTGTCATTGATGACTGATCTTTCTAAAATATAGTTTAATCATCTATCAGTTGTAATAATAGCATTCATGTTGCAACTATTGTGAAGAATGCATATAAAGTGTGTAACACTCCAGCACTGCAGAAATCCTTAGTTGACTGTGACCAAAGGGGCATGACTTAAATTTTTTTCTTCTTTACTATCCTGTAACTTTCTCACTTCTCAAGTGGAAGTTACGATCAGATTTTTATGATTATTAGTAATTTGTACTATATGGTTATATTTTAATTAAATAATAAATTGATTAAAAAGTTTGTACTGAAGCAACCTAAATGTCCATCAACAGACTGCTAGATAAATATGATGTGGTACAAATACAGAGTAAAATATTACTCAGCCATAAAAAGAAATGAAATTATGCCATTTTCTGAGATCTGGGGACCTAGAGACTGTCATATAGAGTGAAATAAGTCAGGAAGAGAAAGAATATCATATAATATCACTTATATGTGGAATCTCAGAAACTGTTGCAGATGAACTTATTTGCAAAAGAGAAATCTTAGGTCAGGTCAGCACCTGCCAACAAGAGCTGTGTAGTCTGGGTAATACAATTTTTGTTATTAAAATGGTAAGGTGGTTGGAATCAGTCCAACTATCTGCCCTTAAAAATATTTAGAGGAAGTTTTTTCAACCCACAGTTTTATAAGGACATGAGACAATTAATTGAGAAGACTTATGACACAAGCTTTTTTAAAAAAAATAAGATTTATTTTTAATAAAATAAAATATTCCATCCTGAGATATCAAGGAGGGAAGGGGGGAGTGAGATGAATGGGAGATTGAGATTGACATATATACATTAGTATCATAAATATCATAAAATGGGTAAGTAACGAGAAACTGCTGAATAGCACAGAGAACTCTGAGAGCTCTACTCAGTGCTCTGTGGGGACCTAAATGAAAAGGAAATCTAAAAATGAGAGGATATATGTATACTTGATTCACTTTACTGTACAGCAGAAACTGAGACAACATTGTAAAGCAACTATTCTCAAAAAAATTTGATTAAAAATAAAACATTTTTTTTAAAAAAAGCTTGTGTCATAAGTCTTCTCAATTATTTGTCTCATTGTCCTTATAAAACTGTGGGTTGAAAAAAAATTCCTCTAAATATTTTTAAGGGCAGATAGTTGGACTGATTCCAACCACCTTACCATTTTAATAACAAAAATGTATTACCCAGACTACACAGCTCTTGTTGGCAGTATATCCATCACAAATGAAATAGAGTGGGGCTGATCGCTTTTAGGGGTTACTGCTGTGATTGTGGTTTAGTCACTAAGTTGTGTCCAACTCTTAAGAGTACACGGACTGTAGTCCCCCTGGTTCCTCTGTCCATGGGATTTCCCAGGCAAGAATACTGCAGCAGTGGGTTGCCATTTCCTTCTCCAGGGGATCTTCCTGACCTGGGGATTGAACCCAGGTCTCCTGCATTGCAGGTGGATTCTTTACCAAATAAGCCACCAGGGAAGCTGGTTGGCAAAGATTATGTTTACTCAAAACCATCCTGATTTACTGAGCACTCTTACAACTGCTTCCATTTTGGAGGTAGCATAGTGATGACCATACCATAGTTCAGTTCAGTTCAGTCGCGCAGTCGTGTCCGACTCTTTGCGACCCCATGAATTGCAGCGCGCCAGGCCTCCCTGTCCATCACCAACTCCCGGAGTTCACTCAGACTCACGTCCATTGAGTCTGTGATGCCATCCAGCCATCTCATCCTCGGTCGTCCCTTTCTCCTCCTGCCCCCAATCCCTCCCAGCATCAGGGTCTTTTCCAATGAGTCAACTCTTCGCATAAGGTGCCCAAAGTACTGGAGCTTCAGTTTTAGCATCATTCCTTCCAAAGAAATCCCAGGGTTGATCTCCTTCAGAATGGACTGGTTGGATCTCCTTGCAGTCCAAGGGACTCTCAAGAGTCTTCTCCAACACCACAGTTCAAAAGCATCAATTCTTCGGCGCTCAGCCTTCTTCACAGTCCAACTCTCACATCCATACATGACCACAGGAAAAACCATAGCCTTGACTAGACGGACCTTAGTCGGCAAAGTAATGTCTCTGCTTTTGAATATACTATCTAGGTTGGTCATAACTTTTCTTCCAAGGAGTAAGCGCCTTTTAATTTCATGGCTGCAGTCACCATCTGCAGTGATTTTGGAGCCCAAAAAAACAAAGTCTGACACTGTTTCTACTGTTTCCCCATCTATTTCCCATGAAGTGATGGGGCCAGATGCCATGATCTTCGTTTTCTGAATGTTGAGCTTCAAGCCAACTTTTCCACTCTCCTCTTTCACTTTCAACAAGAGGCTTTTTAGCTCCTCCTCACTTTCTGCCATAAGGGTGGTGTCATCTGCATATCTGAGATTATTGATATTTCTCCCAGCAATCTTGATTCCAGCTTGTGTTTCTTCCAGTCCAGCATTTCTCATGATGTACTCTGCATAGAAGTTAAATAAGCAGGGTGACAATATACAGCCTTGACGTACTCCTTTTCCTATTTGGAAGCAGTCTGTTGTTCCATGTCCAGTTCTAACTGTTGCTTCCTGACCTGCATACAGATTTCTCAAGAGGCAGGTCAAGTGGTCTGGTATTCCCATCTCTTTCAGAATTTTCCACAGTTTACTGTGATCCACACAGTCAAAGGCTTTGACCATACTATAATAGCTTAGGAATTTATTAGATCAGACTGACTTATTCTGCTACTTCCTGGCTGTGTGAGCTGGCAAGAGGTACTTCACATCTCCAGGTTTTGGTTTTCTCAGCTATGAAAAAACTGTTCTGGAAAATAAGTTTATGTGTGTAAACTTCCTCATATAATCTTTGACATATAGTAAGCACTCAGTAAATGAGTGCCTATTTTAAATATCTTTATTGATGTAAAAATGACATATCACAGAATTCACCCATTTGAAACATACATTCTAGCTGTTTTTAGAATCTTAACTGCGTTAGGCAACCATCACCACAATTCATTTTAGATCATTTTCATCAGCCCTAAAAAAGTTGACTCATTGGAAAAGACTTTGATGCTGAGAGGGATTGGGGGCAGGAGGAGAAGGGGATGACAGAGGAGGAGATGGCTGAATGGCATCACTGACTCTATGGATGTGAGTCTGAGTGAACTCCGGGAGTTGGTGATGGACAGGGAGGCCTGGCGTGCTGTGATTCATGGGGTCACAAAGAGTCGGACACGACTGAGCAACTGAAATGAACTGAAAAGAACCTGCCATACCCATTAGCAGTTAATCCCCACTTTCCTCATTAGGGGTCTGTTCTCCTCCTCTCTCCAAGGTCTAAGCAGTCATTATTTTCTGTCGCTATAGAACCACACATTCTAAACTTTTCAATATAGTGTATGCTCTTTTGTGACAAACTTCTTTCAATTAGCAAAATGTTTTCAAGGCTCAGGACTGAGCTGCACTTGATTGCCTTAAAAAACAAAAAAGGGGGAGATGCCGGGGGCCAGCGTGAGGAACTCCGCCCATGGCAAAGGTCATGAGGAAGGAGGCTTGGCATATGCAAAGGCATGATCAAGCCTCAGGAAACCCCCTGTTCCCAAGCATCTACCCCCAAAACCAGAGTCTGTTTTATGCTCTCACCTACACCTCTGACTTTACGTGGGGCTCTCCCCCATAACCATTTCTCTCGGAGAAGGAGTTAACTTGCAGCTCCAGTTAATAAAAATTCCTGGGCATGACAAGAGTGTTTCAGCTTACGAACTCCTCTGAAGGTTATCTAGCCTGCCTGTATAGGTTCGTCTGGCCACATGTGATTGTTTACAGCCTCCCAACAGTGAGAGGCATGAGATGTTTTAGACTTACTAAAGGCAGATTCTTTTGGGAAGTTAAAATTTATTAGTATAGTGGGTTGATTAGGAATTATATTGGTAAAGGGTTTTTCATTTGTTGTGCCAATGATTGCTACTAATTCCTTGCCCTGGGTGTGACAAGAGTGTCTCAGGTCAAACCTCTCTGCTGGCAAACTAGCTTGTGTGATAGGATTATCCACACTCCTGCCATTATGGAGCACATGATTGTTTACTACCTCTCAACCATAAACAGCACAGAGAGTTTGGGGTATTTTGAAGGTCTTAATTAACATAGGGCTTTTCTCATTGTCGAGTCAATGATTGCCGCCAGGCCTCCATGTCCTTAGGCACCTGGGAATATATTAATCAATGTATTTGGAATATAGAAAAAGAAATATAGTAGTTTTTGATGTTAGCAATACTAGACCTTTTGAGTTAATGAATTTTCTCCTTTGTTATAGATTACTGTACTTTGTTATAAATCACTGTGTCTTTGCTATGTAAAAATGTAACTTTATCACTGTCTTGAGACTAAATAGATCTTAAGGGGAACATTGGTGAAAGGATTTCACTTGTTGGGCTGATGTTTGCTGTTAAATCTTCGTATTCCCTGCCCTTATAATGAATATAACTAGCATATAAGAGAAATAAGTATTAACCTTTAAGATTGATCATGTTAACCTTGGGTTAAATGAATTCCTTTCTTGATTGTAACTCACTACACCCTCACCCTATAGGAATGTAACTCTATTTGGAGGGTGGTGCCTGGTTTAAGAAAAAACACCCTTGGAAAAAATAAGTTTTTTTGTTATCAGAAAGAGAGGGTCATAAAGTGTCAGCAGGCCTCATGGCCAGAAGATTATGTAAAACCCCTAAGACCTTTTTATGTGAAGCACCTGATTTTGATAAAGGTCAGGACTGCTGACCCTCGCGCAACTCTGTATTCATCCCTACGTGTAACAAAAGGTATATAAGCAAAACTGAAAATAAAGAAAACGGATCAGTTTCCGGAAAGACTGATTCCCCTATGTCGTTCTTTCTTGTCCTCTGTATTTCTGGCTGAATTCCCATCTGCAGCATGGGTGCCCGCCACGTCTGCTTACTTGCCCTGGCTTTCAAGTCCACGTGAAAAGGTGCCCAAGGAGGGGCACCTTTCGATATTCAAGTGATGCCAGTGGCCCAATGTAGATGTTGCAAATTCCTTGTCTTGGAATTTTATTGGTATCCTGCGTAAACCAAGTTATTCAGCCTCTTTCTCTCCTCTAATATCTCTTACTATTTTCTGGCTGAATTCCCATCTGGCACGTGGGTCCTCACCAAGCCTACTAATTCTGCCTGGGTTCTAAGATCGGACCGGGGAGACCTCAGTGCCTCCTCTCCCCTGGGAGAATGGAAAGATGCCTGTGGCCTACGTGGTGGTGACTGGCATTCCATGTAAGTCAAGTTATTCAGCCCCTTTTTTCTGATAATTCTCTAATCTCTCTATATCTGTAATTGAATAAGTTCTTTCCTAGTATGCCAACTCCGTCTCCACCTTCGAATCACCCTGGATCCACTGGGGCTGGACCCCAGCAGCTCCTCATGTTGTACCATTTGCCAGTACTTCATTTCTTTTTATTCTCCAATACTACTCTATTTTATGGATATACACTATTTTGTTCATTTGTCAGTTTATGAACATTTGGGTGGTTTCTACTTTATGGCTGATATAAAAAAATGGTGCTACAAACATTCCTGTATACATTTTTGTATGGACACATGTTTTTATTTCTCCTATGTAACTAGAAGAAGAATTTCTGACAATATGGTAGTTCTTTGTTTAACATTTTGATGCTTGCTCAGTTGCAGCCCTATGGACTGTAGCCTGCCAGTTTCCTCTTTTTTTCTGGGCAAAATTACTGGAGTGGATTGCCATTTCCTACTCCAGGGAATCTTCCCTACCCAGGGATTGAACTTGTGTCTCCTGCATTGCAGGCAGATTCTTTACCACTGAGTAAAAATATTATTTTGAGGAAATTCCAAATTGCTGTCTAACATGGCTGCAACGTTGTCATCCATTTTTGATATGTTGATGATCATAGTCAATTCTCAGAATAAATTTGTGATTGTCCCAGGTTTGAGGTACTTCAATAGCTGGGGTAAGAGATGTAATCTTAGACATCATTTGGGAGATTCTTGTCTTCCTAATACCTCTCTCTATACTAGGGGGCTTGGTGGAACTGAACTGCTACTAAGTTCTTTTGCTCTTTTATCTCTACCTCATAGAGAGCTCAGAACATCAACCCTTAATGAAACAGTTCTTTTTTTCCCTTTAATTAATTTTTATTTTTTAGTTTGTTTTGCTTTACAACACTGTATTCGTTTTGCTACACATCGACATGAATCAACCACGAGTGTACATGAACTCCCAATCCCGACCCCTACCTCCCCCCTCCCGCCCCACACCCTCTCTCTGGANTGGCATGCTGCGATTCATGGGGTCGCAAAGAGTCCGACACTACTGAGCGACAACTGAACTGAACTTAATTACTATATAATCCTTATAATCAGTGCTGAAAGCCATAATAAGCATTGACTTCTCTCACAGTTTCTTTGAGTTAGGAATATGAAAGCAGTGTGTCTGAAGGATTCTGGTTTCAGATCTCTTCTGAGGTTGTAGTAAAGATATTGGCTATTCAGATATAGCGGCATGAAAATTCACTTGAAAGGCCTGGGAGAATGAACACTGTCCTGCTAACCATAGTAATCTCAGAAAATAGAGAAACTGAAGGAGGGGGTCTTAGAAGAAATTTCATTTTTACTCCATATATTCTTGTATCATTTTAGCTTTTTCTCTAATAAATGGTTTTGTGTTTAATTCTAGAATTAAATAGTAATAATAAAAAAGATGTCAGCTCATCTCAACTGAAGGCTTCAGAGGTTCCCAGGTGGCTCATTCACATTGCTAGCAAATTAGTCCTGGCTGTTTGTGGGAGAGCTCCATTCCTCTTCCCACACAGCTGTCCTAGGGCTGCTTGAGTATTAATGATATGGTGGCTGGCTTCCTCTAGAGCAAAGATTGTCAGGAGTGAGCTATGATCCTTGTCACTTTGCATGGGAGGCCATATACCATCACTTCTGCCACAACATATTGGTTAGAAAGGAGTCCCTAGGTCTGATTCAAGGAAAGGGCAATTAGGCTCCACTTCTTCAGGGGAAGGTTTAGAAAATTTGTAGATATATTTCAATGAAGAAAGGTAAGTTTCAGCAAGTCTTGCTAATTGCACCTCCTGAAAAGCTTCTGCTCAGCTCCCATTATTCTTCCCTTTTCTTTGTCCTACTTCAGGCCCTCAATATCCCTCCCTTCTAAATTGGTCTGTCTGTTTCCTTAAGTGTCTCCACAATGCAACCAGAGCAATCTTGCTGAAATCTGATGTTTCTTCAAACTTATAGTCTGTTCTCCATGACAGAAAGAATGAAACACAAGCACCTTAACCTAACACTAACACTTTTTCATGATTCCTACTTAAGATTCTAGACTTAACACTCTTTTTAATCTGCTGTAAGGTTTATATTCTATTATATTGAATTTTTAAAAATTCGTTGAATATATTGTGGTACCTCAGATGTTATCTTCCTCTTTATATCAGAAGTCAGAAATTTTTCTAGAGAGGCCCAGATAGTAAGCATCTTTGGTTTTGCAGGGAATACAATGCAGAGACAACTAAATTCTGCTGTGACAATGTGACATGACTATGCTCAAATAAACCTATATTTATAAAAATAGGTGGTGGGCCAGATGCAGCCCCTGGACCACGGTTTGCTGACCTTGTGCTATTACTATACTGTTCTCCTCTTGGATAACATGCTCAAACTTTTTTCTCCAGATAACACTTATGTGATTGATCCTTTAAGAGTCCTTTTAGGTATTATCTCCTCTATGAATTCTTTCGAGTGCTTCTAAGTTGGAATAAGAGCCTTTGTTCTGTGATCCCATGGCAACCTATAAATAGTGTTATGGCTTTCTCCCATAAATCTGAAATTGCCAACTTCCTGAAAACCTTCATTAAACTGGCAGGTCTCTTTCATTTTCGAAATCCCCTTGCCCAGCATAGTTCCTGGCTAGTATGTTGAACTAAATTGAACCAGTTAAGGACTAATGTACAGAAGACCGAGAAAAATTTAATATAGAATGGGATTGTGCACCAGAGTAACTGTCCTCTTTTTAATTTTATCTGTTATCTGCTCTTTTTATGTTTTGTTAACTGTGGTCTGTTGATTTTCCATTTTGTTACCTATCTATATATATAGATAAATAGATAGATGGAAAGAGAGAGAGAGAGTCATACACACAAAAGCAATGGGTCTGAGGATAGATCCAGAGTTACTGAATGTATGAAATATGTCTTACCTGTGATTTTCTGCTATAAAGGAACATCCCTTCAGGGAACGTAATCAATACCAATAAGGTTCAACATTATCTGTTCATTTGAATTATATGTGGAATTGGTGGATATGCACATAAATGCATGCACCCAAATGGAGATTCTCATTCAGGAGGCTGCAGTGATGCAAAGGATCCTATGATTCTAGAGGAACCACAGGTGATCATATCCCAGAAGCAGGGTAGAGAATCACTGAATTATGACTCATCTAGCAGTATAAATCTGTTACAGCAAAACTTAAACTCATATTTTAAATATGATGAGCGAATGAAAAAAGTTGTGCATAGAAAGAATTGAAGTACTTAGAAATGACTCTTGGGTATGCAATGCTAAATGATTGTATGGTTTTAAGCAACTTGCCTGAATAAACTCACCCTGGCTTGTCTCATGTTTAAAATGATGTGATTGGATGATTAACTATTCATACCTTTAATATATTAGTTTTTTTTATCCAAATCCTTCTGTAAAATTTTTAATTGGAGCATCATTTCCTTACAATGTTTTATTGGTTTCTGCCATACATCAATGTGAATCAGCCGTAAGTGTACATATATCCATTCCATCAGGAGCCTCCTTCCCTCCACTGCCCCATCTCAGCCCTCTAGGTCAATAAAGAGCACTAGCCTGAGCTCTCTGGGCTATACAGTGGCTTCCCATTAGCTATCTATTTTATAAGCAGTAGTGTATATATGTCAGTGCTACTCTCTCAGTTCTTCCTACCTTCTCTTTCCCCTGCTGTGTCTACAAGTCCATTCTCTACATCTGTGTCTCTATTCCTGTCTTGAAAATAGGTTCACCAGGATCATTTTTCTACATTACACATATATGCATTAATAAGCAATGTTTTTTTTTTTCTCTTACTTCATTCTGTGTAATAGGCTCTAGGTTCATCTGCCTCAGTTCAACTGACAGACTCCTTCCTTTTCTGTGGCTGAGTACTATCCATTGTATATATGTACCACAACTTCTTTATCCATTCATTTGTTGATGAATAGCTAGGTTGCCTCATGTCCTGGATATTGTAAATAGTGCTGCAATAAACCCTGGGTTACATATGTCCTTTTGAATTATATGCCCTGTAATGTATTAGCTCTTAACTGGTATACATTTATATGTATGTTGCTAAATTTTTATCAATATGTATGTTCCTGTTATCTGGTATTGCATAACTAACCACCCTAAAACATCATGGCCTAAAAACTGACCACATATATTTGGCTCAGTAATGTGCACTTTGAGACTTCCCTGGTGGCTCAGAGGTTAAAGCGTCTGCCTCCAATACAGGAGACCCGGGTTCGATCCTTGGGTTGGGAAGATCCTCTGGAGAAGGAAATGGCAATCCACTCCAGTATTCTTGTCTGGAGAATCCCATGGATGGAGAAGCCTAGTAGGTTACAGTCCACGGGGTCGCAAAGAGTCGGACATGACTGAGCGATTTCACCTCACCTCATTGTGCACTTTGGACAGGATTCAGTGCAGATAGCTTTGCTCAGCTCCACCCTGTATCAGTGGGGATAGCCCAAAGACTGGACTCAGTCATCATCAGGAGGCTCTCCTACTTACTGCTCTAATAGTGAGTGTTCTCAGTTAGCTGGGACAGCTCAAGCATCTGAGGCTGTGGCCAGAAACTTACCAGTGGTCTTTCCATGTGACTGGTTGACTTCCTAACAACATGGCTGCTGAGTTCCAAGGTAAAGAATTCCAACAGTGGAGGCATCAGGTGGAAACTCTTTCACCATTTGTGACCTATTGTCAGAAGACACGCAGCATTATTTTCATTTGCATTCTGTTCATCAAAACAGTCAAAAAGATTTTCCCAATTTCAAGAGGGAAAATAGGTTTTACCTATTTATAAAGTAATGGACAGTTTTCTGGATAAAAACATAGGACAAGAAATACTCTCGGAGTCATTTGTATATACAATCTATTATAATATAAAGCCATTCTACTATAGTTGAGCATACATTAATTACAGTAAGATTTGAGAGAGAGATCGGATGTGGAGCTTAGTGGATTTTTAACAAAACAATTAGGATGCAATCTGCTTGTATACAGAAATAAGCACAGTATAACTCTAGTAAATCACAAAGAAAAAAAATCTTATGTTGGATATAATAGGTAAGAATATTGTCCTTTGACTGTTTAAAGGAACATGGCCAGGGCAGTAATAGTTGTACTCCAAGAGTGATATCAGTGACATATTACAGAGAAAAGTGGAAGAGAGTTCTTGGCAGAAACTCCTATCCTCCTGTTCCAATATCCATTTTTCTTTTTTTCCTATTAAAGAATATCAGATTTCTAGCAGCACACATGACTGAATGGAATAAAGACTCTATTTACAAGCCTCTATTGTAGCTAACTATAGTGAAATGAAGTCGCTCAGTCATGTCCGGACTCTTTGTGACCCCGTGGACTATAGCCTACCAGGCTCCTCTGTCCATGGGATTTTCCAGGCAAGAGTACTAGAGTGGGTTATGGGTTGCCATTGCCTTCTCCCAGGGGATCTTCCCGACCCAGGGATCGAACCTGGGTCTTCCACATTTCGGGAAGACTCTTTACCCTCCAAGCCACCAGGGAAGCCTGTAGCTAACTGTGGCCATGTGATAATGTGCTGGTGAAGCGTCCTATGCACATCTGGGAAGTGTTTCTAAGGGGGTTGGGGGGGACTCATCCCTCTTGTACCCTCGACATCTTCCTGATGACTGGAATGTTATAGCTGCCTCCTGAAAAGTCATGTTAGAACAAGAAGCAAAACTGTGGGTGGATCACTGACGATTTTCAAGTCATTGTTCCAACAGTGGACTGTACCCTCTCTCCCAGAATTTATGTAAGGAAAATAGAAACAGATGTGTTACTAAGTCACTGTTGTTTCACATTAGGTCATATTCAACTGAACTAATGTGTACTGTACTGATGACTGCATTTTAATTATTGCCAATTTTTTTGCATTGTCTTGCATGGCCATCAACATTTGCTGATATTAAGTCCCTGAGAGATGTAAAATCTAGACTATGCAATCACCATTTCTCCTACTGTTGCATTTATAGTCTTTGACTGATCTACACACACTTCAAAACAGAATGTACTTGGTAGTTTGGGGTTAGGTTGTTTGAGTTGTGCACATACAATTTTAGTTTCCTCATATGTAAATCAGGCTTCCCCAGTGGCTCGGTGGTAAAGAATCCACCTGCAATGCAGGAGACACGGATTTGATCCCTGGGTCAGGAAGATCCCCTGGAGAAGGGCATGGAAACCCACTCCAGTATCCTTGCCTGGGAAATTCCAAGGACAGAGGAGCTTTGTGGGCTACAGTTCACAGGATTGCAAAGATTCAGATATGACTGAAGAGACGGGGCACACACACACAAATATAAGCTAACTGTGGCCATGTGATAATGTGCTGGTGAAGCGTCCTATGCACATCTGGGAAGTGTTTCTAAGGGGGTTGGGGGGGACTCATCCCTCTTGTACCCTCGACATTCCACTTCAAAACAGAATGTACTTGGTAGTTTGGGGTTAGGTTGTTTGAGTTGTGCACATACAATTTTAGTTTCCTCATATGTAAATCAGGCTTCCCCAGTGGCTCGGTGGTAAAGAATCCACCTGCAATGCAGGAGACACGGATTTGATCCCTGGGTCAGGAAGATCCCCTGGAGAAGGGCATGGAAACCCACTCCAGTATCCTTGCCTGGGAAATTCCAAGGACAGAGGAGCTTTGTGGGCTACAGTTCACAGGATTGCAAAGATTCAGATATGACTGAAGAGACGGGGCACACACACACAAATATATAAAGCAGAAATAGTCTACTTCAAAATATTTTGAGGAGAGTCACATGAGAGAATGTGAAAAACACTTTGCATAATTGTCCCAAAAGAAAAAAAATTCTTGTTTTTGTGTGTGTGTGTGTGTGTGTGTGTGTGAGATGGTGGTCATAACTATTGTGGTTGTGATTCATAGCTATTATTCAGTTGTAATTTGTCTGATCACATGGGTGTTGCAAACATTGAAGAACAATATGGTATCATAAAAGGAGAAGTGATGGCTGTTTTCAGAAATGTTCATATGTTCTATTTCTCGTCTTCACTTCCTGTATTTCTACAGGTGAGGTGCTCTCAATATTGCTACAGGCATCTGTGTCGGGGTGGGTCATACCATGGCTCAGAGGACCGCACACTCATGCCCGCACTGACTGGTTCAGAAATAGGTGCAAGCGTGTGAACTGGGTGGCCTAATCAAAACACTGACCAGGGATTTGCTTGGGGCCGGGGGAAGAGGGAGAGAGTGGAGGAAAAGGCATGGTGAAAATCACAGTAATGATGTGCAAGCAATCAGCCTCCCAAGCCATTATCTACCCCATCAGCAGCAGGAAAGACCACAACAATATGGAGAGAAAAATCAAAGGTGTGAGAATGTGAGAGAGACACTCCTGATATGTATCAAATCAGTAGTTTCAGATTGTGTATGCTGGCTTCACTCCTGACTTTCCCAACTACCTGAGTCAAAATTACTTTTCTATTTTGCTCAAACAGCTTGCATAAAGTATTTGACTGTTGAAGAAATGAGTCCTAGATATCAATACAGAATTAAATTGGATGAACAGATCTATCAGGAACTGTTAGGTGAATCTCATATTTGAAGAGCAAACTGAGTTGGCGATATTGTGATTATATCATGTGTGCATGTGTATGAAGAATGTGTGTGTGTGAGGGTCTGTCATACAAACAGTATAAACACACTAATAAAAACAATGCTTTCTTTTCCAGTTTTGATTTTCACATTTTACCATATTTTCTAATATTCATTGATTCACCTATGTGAGCCCTCAACATGAGAAACAAGCATTTTAACTCCAATCAATCAGTTTATCCAAAAGCCTGATGTGTGTTATAAAGAGCAGTTTGCAAGGCTAGTAAGGGCTAGCTATGTACCACGCGGATTTGAGAAGGTGCACACATTTTCCTGCAAGCGTAACGCAACAAGCATGTGGCTTGGCTTTGAAGTCAAAGTCAGTCTTATCTTTTGATTTTAATCCTTTTATTTTCTCCATAAAGCATAATTTTAAAAATTAAGAAACTATTTTAGTTTTGAAACCTTAAAATATGTTCAAAATTGTTTCATATAAATCAGTCAGCCTTTTCCCTCACTGATTTGGATATTAATGAAGGAGGGCAGATAGAGCTTTTGTCAAAACAGTCTGTCTTAGATAAGAAGAGAGCAAATATTAAATTCAAAGACTTTTGTATAAAGCTTGTGTAAATGAAAATCCAAGTATCAGAATATTTGTCAGTATTATTTTAATGTAGCTGACTTTATGAAGGGGAACAAGTTTTGCATGTATATGGCTGCTCTTTCAGAGACCTTCATACGTATGAGTGTGTCTGTACATACATGTGTGTGTATATATATGCATCTATATATATAATTATAAACTGTATGCTTATTTCTTTTAATAAACTTAACTATGGTTCTATAAAACAAGTGAAAATATTTTATTATTCCTAAAATAAGTAAATCATGACCTTAACATATACCTGGATGGATGACTGATATAAGATACTTTTGAAATATTCAGTCTAATCCAGAGAGTTAACCAGTCTGGCAACAGTATATTCAGATTAGTCACATAAAATCTAAAAACTCTGTTAAGATTTTTATAAGGTAACCAATACCAAAATCAGATTGATTACATTCTTTGCAGCCAAAGATGGAGACGCTCTATACGGTCAGCAAAAACAAGACTGGGAGCAGATTATGGCTCAGATCATGAACTCCTTATTGCCAAATTCAAACTTACATTGAAGAAAGTAAGGAAAACAACTAGAACATTCAGGTATGACCTAAATCAAATCCCTTACAGTTATACAGTGGAAGTGATAAAGAGATTCAAGGGATGAGATTTGATAGACAGAGTGCCTGGAGAACTATGAACAATGTAATGTTCAGGACAATGTAAAGGAGATAGGGATCAAGACCATCCCCATGAAAAAGAAATGCAAAAAGGAAAATGGTTGTCTGAGGAGGCTTACAAATAGCTGTGCAAAGAAGAGAAGCTAAAGGCAAAGGAAAAAAGGAAAGATATACCAATTTGAATGCAGAGTTCCAAAGAATAGCAAGGAGAGTTAAGAAAACCTTCCTCAGTGATCAATGCAAAGAAATAGAGGAAAACAATAGAATGGGAAAGACTAGAGATCTCTTCAAGAAAATTAGAGATACCAACGGGACATATCATGCAAAGATGGACACAATAAAGGACAGAAATGGTATGGACCTAACAGAAGCAGAAAATGCTAGGAAAGGTGGCAAGAATACACAAAAGAACTATACAGAAAAGATCTTCACGACCAAGATAATCATGATGGTGTGCTCACTCACCTAGAGCCAGACATCCTGGAATACGAAATCAAGTGGGCCGTAGGAAGCATCACCATGAAGAAAGGTAGTTGAAGAGATGGAATTCCAGTTGAGCTCTTTCAACTCCTAAAAGATTATGCTGCAAAAGTGCTGTTTTCAACATGTCAGCAAATTTGGAAAACTCAGCAGTGGCCACAGGACAGGAAAAGGTCAGTTTACATTCCAATCCCAAAGAAAGGCAATGCCAAAAAATGCTCAAAATACTGCACAATTGCACTCATCTCACATGCTAGCAAGTTCAGTCCAGTTCAGTCGCACAGTCGTGTCTGACTCTTTGTGACCCCATGAACCACAGCACGACAGGCCTCCCTGTACAACACCAAATTCAGAGTCCACCCAAATTCTTGTCCATTGAGTCGGTGATGCCATTCAACCATCTCATCCTCTGTCATCCCCTTCTCTTCCTGCTCTCAATCTTTCCCAGCATTAGGGTCTTTTCCAATGGGTCAGCTCTTTGCATCAGGTGGCCAAAGTATTGGAGTTTCAGCTTCAACATCAGTCCTTCTAATGAACACCCAGGACTGATCTTTAGGATGGAGTGGTTGGATCTCCTTGCAGTCCAAGGGACTCTCAAGAGTCTTCTCCAACACCACAGTTCAAAGGCATCAATTCTTCTGTGTTCAGCTTTCTTTAAGTCCAACTCTCACATCCATACATGACCACTGGAAAAACCATAGCCTTGACTAGATGGACCTTTGTTGGCAAAGTAATGTCTCTGCTTTTGAATATGCTGTCTAGGTTAGTCATAACTTTCCTTCCAAGGAGTAAGCATCTTTTAATTTCATGGCTGCAAGCAACATCTACAGTGATTTTGGAGCCCAGAAAAAGAAAGTCAGCCACTGTTTCCACTGTTTCACCATCCTTTTTCCATGAAGTGATGGGATTTTAGTTTTCTGAATGTTGAGCGTAAAGACAACTTTTTCACTCTCCTCTTTCACTTTCATCAAGAGGCCCTTTAGTTCTTCTAAACTTTCTGCAATAAGGGTGGTGTCATCTGCATGTCTGAGGTTATTGATATTTCTCCTGGCAATCTTGGTTCCAGCTTCTGGTTCATGCACCCCAGCATTTCTCATGATGTACTCTGCATAGAAGTTAAATAAGCAGGGTGACAATATACAGACTTGACATACTTTTTTTCCTTTTTGTAAACTTTCTGTTGTTCCATGTCCAGTCCTAACTGTTGCTTCCTGACCTGCATACAGATTTCTCAGGAGGCAGGTCAGGTGATCTGGTATTCCCATCCTTTTAGAATTTTCCACAGTTTATTGAGATCCACACAGTCAGAAACATTGGCGTAGTCAATAAAGCAGAAGTAGATGTTTTTCTGGAACTCTCTTGCTTTTTCAATGATCCAGCAGATGTTGGCAATTTGATCTCTTGTTCCTCTGCCTTTCTAAAACCAGCTTGAATGTCTGGAAGTTCATGGTCACGTATTGCTGAAGCCTGACTTGGAGAATTTTAAGCATTACTTTACTAGCATGTGAGTTGAGTGCAATTGTGCGGTAGTTTGAGCAATCTTTGCATTACCTTTCTTTTGGATTGGTTGAAAACTGGCCTTTTTCAGTCCTGTGGCCACTGCTGAGTTTTCCAAATTTGCTGAGTTTTCCAAATTTTTCCAAGGCAAACCATTCAATATCACAGTAATCCAAGTCTATCCCTGACCAGTAACACTAAAGAAGCTGAAGATGATCACTTTTGTGAAGACCTACAAGACTTTCTAGAGCTAACACCCCAAAAATTTGTCCTTTGCATTACAGGGGACTGGAATGCAAAAGTAGGAAGTCAAGAAACACCTGGAGTAACAGGCAAATTTGGCCTTGGAGTACAGAATGAAGCAGGGCAAAGGCTAATAGAGTTTTGCCAAGAGAACACACTGGTCATAGCAAACACCCTCTTCCAAAGACACAAGAGAAGACTCTACACATGGACATCACCAGATGGTCAATACAGAAGTCAGGTTTATTATATTCTTTGCAGCCAAAGATGGAGAAGCTCTATACAGTCAGCAAAAACAAGACCAAGAGCTGATTGTAGCTCAAATCATGAACTCCTTATTGCCAAATTCAGACTGAAATTGAAGAAAGTTGGGAAAACCACTAGAACATTCAGGTATGACCTAAATCAAATCCCTATGACTATACAGTGGAAATGAGAAGTAGATTTAAGGGACTAGGTCTGATAGACAGAGTGACTGATGAACTATGGGTGGAGGTTCGTGACATTTTACAGGAGACAGGATTCAAGACCATCCCCAAGAAAAAGAAATGCAAAAAAGCAAAATGGCTGTCTGAGGAGGCCTTCCAAATAGCTGTGAAAGGAAGAGAAGTGAAAACCAAAAGAGAAAAGGAAAGATATACCCATTTGAATGCAGAGTTCCAAAGAATAGCAAGGATGGATAAGAAAGCCTTCCTCAGTGATCAACGCAAAGAAATAGAGGAAACAATAGAATGGGAAAGACTAGAGATCTTTTCTTGAAAATTAGAGGTACCAAGGGAACATTTTATACAAAGATGGGTTCAATAAAGGACAGAAATGGTAGGGACCTAACAGAAGCAGAAGATATTAAGCAGAGGTGGCAAGAATACACAGAACTGTACAAAAAAGATCTTCATGACCTAGATAATCATGGTGGTGTGCTCACTCACCTAAAGCCAGACATCCTGGAATGTGAAGTTAATGGGCCATAGGAAGCATCACTACAAACAAAGTTAGTGGAGGTGATGTAATTCCAGTTGAGCTATTTCAAATCCTGAAAGATGATGCTGTGAAAGTGCGGCACTCAATATGCCAGCAAATTTCAAGGAGTAAGCGTCTTTTAATTTCATAGCTTCAGTTACCATCGGCATTGATTTTGGAGCCCAGAAAAATAAAGTCAGCCACTGTTTCCACTGTTTCTCCATCTGTTTGCCATGAAGTAATGGGACCAGATGCCATGATCTTAGTTTTCTGAATTTTTTTGTTTTCTTAGTTTTTTGAGCTTTAAGCCAACTTTTTCACTCTCCTTTTTCACTTTCATCAAGATGCTCTTTAGTTCTTCTTCACTTTCTGCCATAACGGTGGTGTCATCTGCATCGCTAAGGTTATTGATCTTTCTCCCAGCAATCTTTATTCCAGCTTTTGCTTCCTCCAGCCCAGAGTTTCTCATGGTGTACTCTGCATATAAGTTAAATAAGCAGGGAGACAGTATACAGCCTTGACATACTCCTTTACCTATTTGGAACTTGTCTGTTGTTCTATGTCTAGCAAAGTAATACTCAAAATTCTCCAAGCCAGGCTTCAACAGTATGTGAACTGTGAACTTTCAGATGTTTAAGCTGGATTTAGAAAAAGCGGAGGAACCAGAGATCAAATTGCCAACATCTGCTGGATCATTGAAAAAGCAAGACTTTTTGATGAGAAACATCCAGAAAAACATCCACTTCTGCTTTATTGACTGTGCCAAAGCCTCTTACTGTGTGGACCACAGTAAAGTGTGTAAATTCTTATAGAGATAGGAATACTGGATACCTGACCTGCTTCCTGAGAAATCTGTATGCAAGTCAAGAAGCAAAGTTTAGAACTGGATATGGAACAACAGACTGGTTCCAAATAAGGGAAAGAGTATGTCAAGTCTGTATATTGTCACCCTGCTTTCCCATTCTATTGTTTTCCTCTATTTCTTTGCATTGATCACTGAGGAAGTAGTCATGTAAGTATGTGGAATTGGACTATAAAGTAAGATGAATGCCAAAGATTTGATCCTTTTGAACTGTGGTGTTGAAGAAGACTCTTGAAAGTCTCTTGGACTGCAAAGAGATCCAACCAACCCATCCTAAAGGAAATCAGTCCTGAATGTTCATTGGAAGGACTGATGCTGAAGCTGAAACTCCAATACTTTGGCCACCTGATGTGAATAACTGACTCGTTTGAAAAGACCCTGATGCTGGGAAAGATTGAAGGCAGAAGGCGAAGGGGACAACAGAGGATCAGATGGTTGGCTGGCATCACTGACTCAATGGACATGAGCTTGAGTATACTCCAGGAGCTGGTGATGGACAGGAGGCCTGACATGCTGCAGTCCATGGGGTCACCAACAGTCAGACATGACCGAGCAACTGAACTGAACTGAACTGGACTAAACTGAACTGAACTGGACTGAACTGAAGGTAACCATTCAGATGATGATCAGGTGACCAATTTTCCTAGTTGTCCACAGTGAGACGCAGCCATGAATTCTCATTATTCCCTGTCATTCATTCTTCTTTCCCCTGTTTCCCCTCTTTTCTCATTCTTGCCTCCCTTCTCCATTTCCTATCTCACTCTCTCAAATTCTGCACATTTCCCTTACCTGGCTCATCATTTTCCCCCATTTTGTACAGCCTGAAGACACTAAGTTCTAAGCAACTGAATGAGCTCTGGATACCTTGTGGAATACTTGTAACTGATAATGGTGCAGAACTTTCTTCATGAAAGAGACTCTGTGTTTCCAAGAGTTGGTTTCCCATTTTACTTCTCTCCACATTCTCATTTCCTGGGACTTCCCTCCCAGCTCTGTTACACAATAGATGCTCATTTCTGCTCCCTGGGGAGATCAAGAGCTTAGAGCAGAAATAATAGCTCCTCCTCACAAAAAAAAATTAAAAAATAAAAAATAAACAAATAAACTGTAATAAAGTGCAGGAGGTTATTTAGCAAAAACCTTAATTGTTTCTGTGCCTTGATTGTTATGTAAAAAGCAAATGTTTCTGTCTTAATTAAGGCTATAAATGTGTGGAAGTGTATATAAAGCCAGGGTTTCTGGTTTGAAATGCAAAACATGTGTCAGTGTAACACGTGGGTGATATGAATATAAGTACCAAAAAGAACATTTTAGGAAGTTCTTAATTATTTTTCCCTCACCATGATCATTAAGATTTCAATTTTTAGTAAGAGATGTGGATAAGCAGGTGGAATTTCAATGTAGCAGATTTGAAAGGGAATCCAACTGCTATGCTAAATTCAAACATCATTAAAATGGAAACATGTCACCAGACAGTACAAAGCCAAATAGCACCTCATAGTTAAAAGAAATATGTGTTTGCCATGTACCATATTTATGAGTATTCCAAGCTTTAGAAAGTTGTGAAAATAGAGTATTCTGAGGTTCCATAGCAGGAGGTGTTTAATCTCCACTTCAAAAAAATTGAAAATAGTACTATTGATTTAGAAGGGTAATGTATTCTGCTATTTTTTTTTAGTAAAGAAAATATAAACATGGTGAGTATTTAGGTATTCAAAAAATGGTATAAGTATTTTGAGGAGATGATACTCCTCAAAACATAAATAAGAATTTGTGAGAGACTATGAAATCCTCATTTCAAATGGCAAATCTAAGTGATTTTGGAGTCTCCCAAAGTTTCAGAGAGAGTTAGGAATAAAACTAGCAAGAAAAGTCCAGGTTTGGCATACAGAATTTTGGTAAAATAAGTAGAATGTAAAGAAACGAATGCAGAAGTAAAAGCAGAATGAAGTGAGCCCAGAAGTAAAATATGAAGAAGAATCTCCAAGTGATTTGAGTTAAAAGTATAAAGTAGATAATATTACAAATTGTTTTCATATGAATATTTGAATTTGAAAATTTCAAATTGTTTACATTCAGTTCAGTTGCCCAGTCATGCCTGACTCTTTGCAGCACGCCAGGCTTCCCTGTCCATCACCAACTCCCGGAGTTCACTCAAACTCATGACCATCGAGTCAGTGATGCCATCCAGCCATCTCATCCTCTGTCGTCCCCTTCTCCTCCTGCTCCCAATCCCTCCCAGCATCAGAGTCATCAAATATATTGGAAAACACTGTAGTTTTTGTCTGCTCTTTGAAGTTGCACAATGTGAAAGAACATTACTGGGTCTAGAAAATTTCAGGAAAGTTTAACTGAGTGTTCCTAGTAGTCTTTCAGTGTTACAGAGAAATTGACTCAAATTCATTTAAACAAAAAAGAGTCATTTGGAACGAGACTAGCAGCATTGTAATATAAGGATAGAAAGTCACTCAGGCCTCCAGAGATCTCATGTGGGTATTTTAGAATCCTACTTACAATTTTTCAGAGTGACCATCTGACAGGCCCAATGTGAAGGAGGTAGCCATTTCTTTTTCAGTCAGCTACACCTGCTGAGTTAACACTTATCTGATGCTGTGTGTGTGCATACTAAATTGCTTTAGTTATGTCTGACTGTTTGCAGCCCCATAGAATGTAAACTGCCAGGGTCTTGTGCCGATGGGATTCTCCAAGCAAAGATATTGGAGTGGGGAGCCATGCCCTCCTCCAATCTGATGTTATATCCTCATAAAAAAGCCCAAAAATGTCAAGGTAATTCACTAATATTTTTATTACATTTCTAATACTATATGTCTTTAATATCTCTCCACTTGAAAAGATCATTTCTTCTGCATCACCGTTGGTTACTGCTGCATTCTTTTGTTTGTTTGTTTTTTTGGTACCTCTCACAGTAAAACTCCTTAAGTGGGTTTTTTTGCCCTTTTGCCCCACTTCAGCACCAATAATGTATTTTTCACATCCTTTGCCTAAGACTGCAATGATGCATCAGTGATCTTTATGTCTTGTTTCATCATAATCAGTCTCTCAGCAGTGTTTAAAACAACTGATCATCCCCTCCTGTGGAAACAAACAAAACAGCTCCTATTTTTCATTTTTATGCCAACATGGTCTCCTCTTTCTGCCCATCTCACTTTGTGCCTACCTCCTCTTCAACAGCTCTTTATTTTGTATCCTGTCTTTAATTGCTGAAGGACAAATGTCACTTCTCTTTAAACTCTTCCTCACGTTCTCATTCATTCTCCTTACTTTAAGTCTTTGTATTTGTTGATGACTCTCAAGCCTCTCTGTCATCTTTGTCTCTCCTTAGAGCTACAGATGTTATGGTACTTGACATCTCCAATAAATATGTATTTGACATTTCATATTTAGAATGTTCCAAATGGAGCTCTTGACTTTATTGCCTTATCCCCATGTCAACACATGGTAGCAGCAGGCACACTGTAGCTCAAGCCAAATACCGAGGAGTTGTCCTGGATTTTCTCTCTCTCACACACAGAGCTCATTACCATCTATCTCAAAAGATGTATCACAACTACCCATTTATCTCTATGCCCACATAGGAGATGCATAATTAGTTTTTTGATCTGACCTTCTTTAATCTGAGACTGACCACCCTGCTTATTTATTTTGGTTTTAATTGAATAGTACTAAAAAGCAGCTATCTTTCCTGGTGTCTCAGTGGTAAAGAACTCACCTGAAAACACAGGAGACATGGCAGGAGAGTAGCAGCAGGCACACTGTAGCTCAAGCCAAATACCGAGGAGTTGTCCTGGATTTTCTCTCTCTCACACACAGAGCTCATTACCATCTATCTCAAAAGATGTATCACAACTACCCATTTCTCTCTATGCCCACATAGGAGATGCATGATTAGTTTTTTGATCTGACCTTCTTTAATCTGAGACTGACCACCCTGCTTATTTATTTTGGTTTTAATTGAATAGTACTAAAAAGCAGCTATCTTTCCTGGTGTCTCAGTGGTAAAGAACTCACCTGAAAACACAGGAGACATGGCAGGAGGTGAGGATTTGATCCCTGGGTCAGCAAGGCCCTTTGGAGAAGGAAATGGCAACTCACTCTGGTATTCTTGCCTGGAGAATCCCATGGACAGGGGGAGCCTGGTGACCTCTAGTGCATGGGGTTGCAAAGAGTTGGACATGACTCAGCGACTAAAACAAGGAGTGGTTAGTTTCTTCACTGCTATGACTTATTCAAGTCTACCCATAAGAGCCAACATTTTGAGATACAGTTATATTTAGCTACCAAATCCTGCATGGTACAGTCTGTTAGTCTACTAGACTGTCAGTGATAGGTTAACTACTCTTTGGGGGTTTTGCTAATTTACAAAAACTGCTGGTTCCCCCTTATGAGGGAAGTGTCTATTTCTGAGGTTCTAGCAAATGACTTAGATTGAAATACATTCAAATGCAGCAGCACTCCCCACAATTGTCTCTGAAGTGAATCTGTCCTTCCCATTTCTCACTTATACTCCACCTTCTCTTGATGCTCTGCTCCTCTTCCTCTGATCTGTGGAGTGTTCTTTCTACTCTTCTTTCTACTCTTCAGGAGACATCTGGTCCTTAATTTCACTAATGTCGCTTACATAAAAATAGTGTAAAGTATAACACATTTCTACTCAGGGATCTTGAGCATAGAAATGTGTGCTCTAAAATTATTAATAGTATTTGCAGTTTTAAGAGCAAAAGGACAACTCGTAACAATCCATTAAGAAAGTTATTTCAGTTTAAAGCCATCAGTGCTTAAGCAAGAACTCTTCTCATGGGCCACAAGCTTGAGAACCTATACCTGGCTTTACATTAAAATACACTAGCTGAAGGGGAGGGCGTAGAGAAAGGAAAAGAAAGAGTGACTGAGCCTCTGTTAATTGGACAGTCTCTTGAATACAGGAGGCATGTGAGTCCCAACCTTATGGGAATTGTAAGCCCTTGAATTCTCTGTGGCCTTTTACAAGAAGGTTTTATTACAAGCAGAGTCGAATTAATTGAGCACATCAGGTGGTCCTCAGAGAAACAAATGACTTTTAAAAATTGTCAAAATGTACCGATAAAGACTGTGCTTAGAAATTGTATTTATTTTTGAGAACAATCATTGAAAACACAACTCGAGCAAGAAAAGGGAAAGGTTTCCTATTCTTTGCAGACATGTGGTTGAACTCTACAAAGCTGAAAAGGATCAGGGGAAATATACAGATTACACTTCATTGCTTAAAAAAACCTGCAAAATCCCAAGAGAAAATACTTGCACACAGAACAGGTAGTAACAACTTTTCAACTAAAACCCTGATGTCTCAATTCTCGTGAATTTGTAAGACCTCTCTGAAAAGGAATAATCTTGGATCAAAATGCTAAAGAACTTTAGAGAATGGACAGGACCTGTATTCTTCAAAAAATTTTTCTACCAAATCTTCAGGATGATGTTAATAATTTTATCACTAATTTTCAGAAAAGGCTGGAAGAGCTGTTACCTAACTCGAATTGACTAAGCAAGTGCCATGATGATTTTACATCAGTTCTTTTAGATAGGTTTTATGCCTATCAATCAATTGGTCTTGAGACTGCTCCTGAAAAATACTATATATACCCAGAAATACAGTAGTATTCCTATCCATGGGCTTCCCTGATAGCTCAGATGGAAAAGAATCTGCCTGCAATATGGGAGATCCACCTTCATGGTTTCAGTTACCAATAGTCAACTGCACTCCAGAATATATACATTTTTTAATTCCAGAAATAAACAATTCATGAATTTTAAATTTGACCTATTCTGAGTAGCATGATGAAACCTCTCACTGTCTTGTTCCACTCCACCCCATGCATCAACATAGACCCTCAACCATCAACTTGGTCTGCTGCTGATATTGACAGTGTCCTGGCTTGATAATCCAGGATAACCCAAGCAGATGATCCTCCTTCTAATGTAATCACCAATAATAACCTGATGTAAGATTGCAATGCCTACCTCATTCACCTCATTTTATCTTATCCCAGATGGTGACTGCAGCCATGAAATTAAAAGATGCTTACTCCTTGGAAGAAAAGTTCTGACCAACCTAGAGAGCATATTCAAAAGCAGAGACATTACTTTGCCAACAAAGGTCCGTTTAGTCAAGAGTATGGTTTTTCCAGTGGTCATGTATGGATGTGAGAGTTGGACTCTGAAGAAAGCTGAGTGCCGAAGAATTGATGCTTATGTACTATGGTGTTGGAGAAGACTCTTGAGAGTCCCTTGGACTGCAAGAAGAGCCAACCAGTCCATTCTAAAGAGGTCAGCCCTGGGTGTTCTTTGGAAGGACTGATACTAAAGCTGAAACTCCAGTACTTTGGCTACCTCATGCGAAGAGTTGACTCATTGGAAAAGACTCTGATGCTTGGAGGGATTGGGGGCAGGAGGAGAAGGGGACGACCGAGGATGAGATGGCTGGATGGCATCACCAACTCGATGGACGTAGTTTGAGGAACTCCGGGAGATGGTGATGGACAGGGAGGCCTGGCGTGCTGCGATTCATGGGGTCGCAAAGAGTTGGACACGACTGAGCGACTGAACTGATCTGAACTGAACTGATAGGCATTTTATCATTTCATATCTTCACAAGAAGAAGGGCGAATATAGTACAAAAAGATATTATGAGAGAGAGAGAGAAAGAACCACATTCAGATAACTTTCATTATAGTATATTGATGTAATTGTTCTATTTCATTATTGGTTATTGTTTTTAATCTCTTATTGTGTCTAATTTACAAATTAAATTATATCGTAATAATGTATGTATAGGAAAAATATGTATAAGAATCCTTATGTTTCCAGGCATTTCCTAGGGGTGCTGGAACATATCTTCTGAGGATAAGGGGGGACTATTATAATCATGTTTTTATCTGGCCTGACATTAAATAAGTCTTCAAAATAATTGCGGTTGCATATTTATTTTTAGGTGGCCTCTTAGAATATCTGCTAAATTCTCAATGGAATGAACATCATATTTATTTTCTAAAGAGGCATAAGGGGAAATAATATAAACTTAGATTTGAGATTTGCATCTTTACTTACAGAAACTCTTTTAAAACTCCGGCTTTATGCAACAGAGGCCAATATAAAAAATTCATGAGTAATATAATTGAGACTTTTCTTATGGTTGCAAAGGTTTTTTTGAAGGTTATTTCAGTACACATAAAGTAAAATGGATAAATGAGGCAGTTGTACATAATTGTTTTTAAAATATAAAGAAATCATTTGCTTCAAGTTGAGTTTTTTTTCAATGTTAAGTTGTTCAAAATATTTCTGAGGCTCTCTACTTGTATTCATCATTGACTATACTCATATAATTACAGAGCTGCAGAAAATGTTCTGGTGGGAATTAGGCTATTGTGTGGGGTTGAGGGAAAGCAGTTTCTTAAACAAGGAACTGATTCCACTTGCCATTTCACCTGCTTTTCTATACAGGTTTGATAAGCATTTTATGTTACACTACTGACCTCAAGATATATGGGTATCTTATTTGTAATTTTAGAAACCTCTGAAGAAACATATCTTTATTTTCATACTTATTCAAGGAAATGGCAATCCACTCCAGCACTCTTGCCTGGAAAATCCCATGGATGGAGAAGCCTGATAGGCTACAGTCCATGGGGTCGCAAAGAGTCGGACACGACTGAGCGACTTATGTTATGTTCAAAAGTAGAGAAAATCACATAGTGCCTTTACCCTTTGGAGAAAGACGCTAAAGCTCTAATACAAGTCAATTTTATTCACATACCTCTGTGATTTTCTATTGCTTGCATGGTAAATATAGGTAAAATATACCTCAGATTATTTGCAATCCCTGGGAAAAGGAAGCTGAAAATACCAGGATGACCTCATCAGGATGGGCTTTTCTATCAAGATGACCAGGATACTTGGGAACTCTAATATTTTATAGAAATAACCTTATGAACATGTAGTTTATAAGATGAATTGTAAGATGCACTAATCCATAAAATTATGCATTATTTTTAAAATGAGATTTTGTGTTAAATTCAAACTATAATTCATTATCATCAGAAGTGATTTGGGTATAAGACTGATGTTGAAGTTGAAACTCCAATAATTTGGCCACCTGATGTGAAGAGCTGACTCATTTGAAAAGACTCTGATCTGGGAAAGATTGAGGGCAAGAGGAGAAGGGGACAACAGAGGATGAGATGGTTGGATGGCATCACTGACTCGATGGACACGGGTTTGAGGAGACTCTGGGAGTTGGTGATGGACAGGGAGGCCTGGCATGCTGCAGTTCATGGGGTCATAAAGAGTCAGACATGACTGAGTGACTGAACTGAACTGTAAGTGCAACTGCTATTAAAAAAAATACAGTAACTTTTTTTAAATGTTACTAAGTACTTTGACATCACAGAGTCATAGAATTATAATTGCTCTGTTAAAAATGACAGAATGTGGTCCACTGAAGAAGGGAATGGCAAGCCACTTCAGTATTCTTGCCTTGAGAACCCCATGAACAGTNTAATGAAACAGTTTTACAGTCAGTGAAATATTACTGGCTTTGAAGAAAATTAGACTATTTGATACTTTTTATTATTTACTTGTAACATCAGGGAGACATTGGAAAGCTAAAAATGTAATTGAATTTTATTAAAATACGAACCACTAAGGTGGCAAAATAGCATTTCAGAAATGACCATTTGGTTGCTATAGTAATGAAATAAAAATTACAAAAGTTTTTAGCAAAACCAGCACAATGATAGTAGTCCATGGGGATTTAGACACAGAAATATGCTGCTAAGAAACAATGCAACAGGGACAAACCTTCTCATCCTTAAATAATTTAAATAATAATTTAATTACCAGAGATGTCTTACACTTAAACTAGTGGTTACTGGGTCAAATGTGATTCATGCCATTTGCATTCTCAGTTCGCTCGGCAGTCTGGCACTAAGATGAGGCATTCCTTCTCAAATAAGTCATTTCTCCAATGACTTATTTGAGGAGGTTTGTTAATTAAGTGAAAGTTACTTAGATTTAAATATACATACTTAGAGAAATTGTGCTTTCTAAAATTGTCTTTAAATTAGAAATCAGCCACCATTGTTTTATTGGCATATTGTTGCTTTATGATGTTGTATTAGTATCTGCTGTGCAGCAAAGTGAATCAGCCATATGTATGCATATGTCGCCTGTCTCCTGGGCCTCCTTCCCACTGCTCTCCCCATGTCCCATCATCACAGAGCTTCCTTTGCTGTATGGCAGTTTCCCGCTAGCTACCTAGTTTACACGCCATACTGTTTATATGTCAATGCTACTCTCCCCACCCACCCCACACCCCTCTTCCCTCTCTGGGTGCACTTGTCCGCTCTCTACATCTGCGTTTCTATTCCTGCCCTGGAAATAGGTTCATTTGTACCATTTTTAAGGGTGCTGTGTTATTTACTTACTTGAGAATAAGTGTTCTAATCTCCTTCACTGCTTGGTATTAACTCTCAAAAAAACCAAAAACCTCATTGAGTGGAAATGGTGTGAAAATAAGATGAAATTCAAGCCAGAAATTAGACAGGGTAAGAACTGGGTGAAAATCTTCCACACTCCCTCTTCTCATTATATCAGCCTGACAAAGTGAGTCAGGTGCTCACTGTGATCTAATGTCACTGGACACTTTCACTCAATTTTTTTTTCTTTATAAAGAAGAATGTGCTTGTGAACAACTTTCATGCATTCTACAAAGAAATGCTAGTAGAAGCTGAAGCAGAAGAAATCATACCATTTGTTTTTATTTTGGAACCAACAAGCTGAGTGTGGTACAGTGAAAATAGCTGGGGATAAATGAGTGTGCACACTCGTTTAAGCTGCAACGAAGCCTGCTGTTTCTCTGGGTGTGTCATCCATCAAAGTTGGGCAGATCTGGTTGAAGTGAGTGTTTGTATTTAATAAGGAAAACAGTTTACAGACCAAGCAATCCATTAATGTCATGGAACACAATTTTATTTTCTGCACAAAGTATTTCTGAAAAGGCAATCTAGGCCATAGACAATTTTGCAAAAGTGTTAAACATTTCAGAGATTTTCTTTTTCCATCTCACATGCTATGGCTATGGCTATGGCTACACATTAGTCACTGGTATAGAAGAAGCACTCTAGCAACGATCAGGCACAAACATTTTAAGATGCTAAAGCATGCCTCAAGAGAGGTTGGTAAGATGGAAATATATGAATATGTCACCACTTCTGAGGTCGATGTTGTAATTAAAACCCCGTGTAGTAGCTGGGATACAATGACTTGCATGAGGTCCAGGACTCTAACAATGACACCATTAAATTAAAAGAGGAAGGTCAATATTATTATATTCTATTGGATATCAGGGAAAACAGAACAATAATGAAAAGCTTAGAAAAGATGATTCTGAGTTTGGAGGCTCAAGTAGGCAGAACTGGTCTTTTTTCCCTCTACATTGTTGATATATGGAATACTAATTCAAAAATATCAAAACATGACCATCAGAATTCCCATCACACATGTCAGTCCTCCACATTCAGTTTCTATTATAATATAGCTTGCAAGCAGGAACAATTTTGTGCATTTAAATCTGTGCAAAACTGACAGCTATAGAACTGCAATATATCATAGTTTTAGTACTTGAGAAACCAGAGGCAACTTACCGCATCCTTCTGTGGTAAATGGGCTGAGTATCAGGCAATGTCAGAGTGCCGCTCCAAGGAGTTCTGTTAGAGATGCTTTCAGTGGTCTTGCTGCGAGTGTCTCTTGGGGGAATAATTTGAAAATTGAATAACATATGATGGGAAATAATTCTACCTCTATTCTATGTGTCCTATGACATAAAACCTGAGTTCTCAATTGTAGTGTTCTAAACACATTCTTGGCTCTGCCTGCAATGTAGAAGACCCAAGTTTGATCCCTGGATTGGGAAGATCCTCTGGAGAAAGGAATGGAAACCCTCTAGTATTCTTGCCTAGAGGATTCTATGGACAGAGGAGCCTGGCAGGCTATAGTCCATGGGGTCGCATAGAGTCAGACACGACTGAGTAACTAAGTACGTGAGTGCACGCGCGCACACACATGCCCACCCACACACACACACACCCCACATTCTATTAACGCTTGTAGAGTATATAGAACAGTGACTGACATAACGTATGTTATACATGTATTTGTTCAATGAGAACAAAATGATTTCAGTTTCATAATTCCCAGAAAATAATGAATGTCTGTATTATAAAGGTGATATGAGTAGCAGGATCATGCGATGCAGCCCATTGTTTATCAGACCCTCTAATAAATACTGAGAAGTGGTCGCTTGACAAGCCATCATGACTTACCACTATTTGGAACTGGAGATGACATGTTACACGGCAGAACACTTGGCAGGTGCAGCTGGCAAATTTCCTTTAACAATTTGCTTCAGGACATTCTTTGTATTCTGCACTAATCTTTAATCATAACCGTTTAATTCAGGATGACAAAGCATGATACTGGCTGCTCGGATCAATGTCCTGTTCACAAATCCCTTATCTTTATCTGAGACACACGGAGTCACTGCTGCAAACATTAGTCTCTGGAAATTCGTTCTTCAGGAACAGTGCAGCCCAAGCTGTTTGTGTTAAAGGTTTATTTTTCTTTTTAAATTTTTATTCAAATATAGTTGATTTACAACGTGTGTTAGCCTCAGCTGTCAGCAAAACGATTCAGTTATATATGTGTGTGTGTGTGTATGTGTGTGTGCGCGCACGTGCGCACGTGTGTGTGGTGATGGTTGTTGAGTCACTAAGTAATGTCTGACTCTTTGTATCCCTATTCGTATATATGTGCTTAATTGCTCAATTGTGTCCAACTCTTTGCAACTGCATACACTGTAGCTTGCCAGACTCCTCTGTCCTTGGGGACTCTCTGGGCAAAAATACTGGAGTGGGTTGCCATTCCCTCCTCCAGGGAATCTTCCCAACCCAGGGATTGAATCCAGGTCTCCTGCAGGCAGATTCTTTACCATCTGAGCCACCAGGGAAGCCCATATGTATGTATGTATACACACACACACACACACACACACACACACACACATATATATATATATATATTTAATATTCTTTTCCATTATCAGTTACTAAGGATATTGAGCAATTCTCTGTACTATAGAGTAGGTCCTTGTTAGTTATCTATTTTATGTAGTATGTATATTTTAATCCCAAACTCCTAATTTATCCCTCCCTCCACATCCCATTTGGTAATTATAAGTTTGTTTTCTATCTCAACAAGTCAATCTCTGTTTTGTAAATAAGTTCATTTGTACCATTTTTAAAGATTAGGTTCTACTTATAAGCAATATCATATGATATTGTCTTTGTCTGGCTTACTTCACTTAGCATAATAATCTCTAGGTCCATCCATATTGCTACAATTAGCATTATTTCATTCTTTTTTATGGCTGAGTAGTATTCCAGTGTATATAAATACCACATTTTCTTTATCCATTCATATGTCAATGGGAATTTAGGTTGCTCCCACTTGACTACTGTAAATAGTGTTGCTATGGACATTGGGGTGCATGTATACTTCTGAATTAGAGTTTTCTATAGATATATGCCCAGGAGTTTGGTGGTAATGGTTTAAAATGGATGTGTGAGTCTTATGAAGCAGTTTTAGATGAATTCTCTCGCAGTTGAGGAGTTTCTTCTCTAAAATATTCTTACAAATTATAAAGAATTTATAACATAGTTTCCTTTTTTGCATCTCATGGTATCTCATGAAATAGCACCCTAAGTCACCTGGAGAGAGTGGTCTAGAACTCACTGATCTGGAATTCTGGACCTGATTGCAGTTGAAATCCCGTAATCATAGTGCAATTTGACTTCAGCTTAAATACCACCCACCATGAAATCTTGTACATTTGGTATAGTCTACTGAGTTTATTTTTGATGGATTTAAATAGCTTGAATATCAACTTTAGAAGTTTTAGTATATGAATGCCAGATAGCATGCTGACTGATAAAAACATATTCAGTAATTCCCAGATGGCCACAAGGTTTGCTGAAGTCCTACAATGGAAGTTCTCTTTTTGGTGTTGAACCAGCAGTCTTTTAAAATGTCTTAATCTTCTCATGGTTTTCCTTTTTTTTTCTTGTGGGAGTGCATCTCATTAAGAATAAAAAAAAGTGATTACAGAAAAGAAGTAAGTGGAATTTATATAATATCTTTATTTGGAAATAAAAAAAATTAAAAATCACTACAGATAAATAAAAAAATTTTCTATAAGAGTCTGTATACTTTATGTTAGAAGAGAACTAATGTTGAACCACACAGTACCTTTTTATATAAACGCATCCCCCAAACTGTTGTTGCTTTACCAAGGTAGCTTGTTGTTGTTCAGTTGCTAAGTCATATGCAACTCTTAACAACCTCGTGGACTGCAGAATGCCTGGCTTCCCTGTCCTTCACTATCTCTCAAAGTTTGCTCAAATTCATGTCCCTCTAGTTGGTGATACTATCTAATTATCTCATCCTCTGCTGCCTCATTCTTCTTTTGCCTTCAGTCTTTCCCAGCATCAGGGTTTTCTCCAACGAGAAGGCTCCTCGACAAGCGGCCAAAATATTGGAACTTCAGCTTCAGCATCAGTTCTTTTAATAAATATTCAGGATTGATTTCCTTTAGGATTGCCTGGTTTTATCTCTTTGCTGTCCAAGGGACTCTCAAGAGTCTTCCCCAGCACCACAGTTTGAAAGATCAATTCTTCCGCAAGCCTTCCTTATGGTCCAACTCTCATATCCATACATGACTACCGGAAAAAAAAAACAGCTTTGACTATATGGACCTTTGTTGGCAAAGTGATGCTTTTTAATACATTGTATAGGTTTGTCATGACTTTCCTTCCAAGGAGCAAGTGTCTTTTAGTTTCATGGCTGCAGTCACCATCCACAGTGATTTTGGAGACCAAGAAAAGAAAATCTGTTACTCCTTCCACTTTTCCCTCTTCTATTTACCGTGAAGTGATGGGACCAGAGTCTGTGATGTTAGTTTTTTGAATACTGAGTTTTAAGCCTACCAACATAGGTTAGAATTTGCATATTATCTCATCTGTCTCATGAATGGCAAATATAAAACTAAAATGTGAATTCAAGTCAGGCAAAGCAAAACAGACGCAGTTTTGTAAGCACTTCTTTTCACTGTTGCCAGAACTTTAGTACATCCTTTTAAAAAAAAAGAAAAAAGAAATGATCTGATGGTCACATCTATCATGTCATTGATTTCCGAAGTCATCAAGACAATCTCAGCAGTGGGTGGTCATTTCATGTTCTCTGACAGCTTTGTGTGAAGGTCCACAGAAGCTTTGGATTTTGTTCAAGAACATAATCCACTGTGACAGAAAAGTTGTTACCCTTCCTTGTGGAAATCCACTTTTTGTAATAGCTACCTAGATGAGTTTACCGTATAATGGTGCCATTGTTACAATGAGCAATACCCATGCCAGTAACTCATCAACATGTTATTCACTCAAATAAATATTGAGTGAGCACTGATGTATATCAGATCCTTTGCCATGTGCTAGAGGTTCAATAGTGAACAATGATGTCACAGTCTCTATGTGGGTTATTTAGGAGCTTACAATTTCATGGAGAGTAAAGACATTAATCAAACAGCACACAAATAAGGATATGATTAAATGTATGACAAGTTCTGTCAAAGAAAGATGCAGGAAGCTAAGAATGCCTACAATAAGGAGTTTTGACCTAGCTTGGCACAGTGTTGGCAGAGAGAAGGGATGGGTCCAGGTCAGGGAAAAATCCGCAGAGGGAGTGATGATTGAGCTAAAAGCTGAATGATGAGAAGTATTTAAGAGTGGATATTGTGATATTCTGCCCAAATCTTCTCCTCAGAGCTGAGACTTCCATTCCCCAGTTGCTGAGAATAGTGGTTGTTGTTTGCTCTTAACTGTGTCCTTCGCTGGAAATTGCCCTTGCCTTCATGCTTACAGCTTCCTTCTCTTCCAGGGTTAGAGGCAGAAATACTAAGGTCCCACCCATGAGTGCTAAGTAACTTCAGTCCTGTCTATGGACTGTAGCCTGCCGGACTCCTCAGTCCATGGGATTTTCCAGGCAAGAATATCGGAGTGGGTTGCCATTTCCTTCAGGGGATCTTTACCTCTGTTTGTGACAACTCTGAAGGATCTTCCTGCCTCTAGATCTTCTGTTATGATTGTCTGTGACCTCAGTTGCAAATGTAGTATAAATCAAAATATCCCTCTGCACAAGATTCTTGACCTGAGAGAGTTCTCAGACCTGGAATCCCTCTGTTGAAGGAGAGGCCAGTCTCTAACAGGAAGAAGCCTGCAACATGGTGACAAGCACATTCAGTAACTTTCCCCAAGGAGGTTTCCAGTCATTTACATAGATGAGTAAGCTTTGGAAAGAGGGAAATACCCACACATTTCCAGGACTCTGAGGACAGAGTCTGAATTGACAGTGATAACCAAGGACAAAACTATTGATATTACTTTAGCCCCTTGTTTGAGTGAGAGCATGTAGAATTCAGGTAATACATGGACTGCTGGCCCAAGTCCAACTCACAATGAGCACACTGGGTTTATAGAGTTTTTAAATTTTCATTTCCATGGTCCTTCCCATATGGTGCTAGTGGTAAAGAACACTCCGGCCAATGTAGGAGAGATGCTGGTTGAATCCCTGGGTTAGGAAGATGCTCTGGAGGTGGGCATGGCAAGCCACTCCAGTATTCTTGCCTAGGAAATCCCATGGACAGAGGAGCCTGGCAGCTACAGTCCATAGGGTCACAGAGTCAGACAGGACTGAAGTGACTTAGCACATAAACATGAGTGGGTAATTGGAATGAATGTCGTTGTTGGTTTAGTTGCCAAGTCGTGCTGGACTCTTGCAACCTCATGGACTGTAGCCTGCCAGGTTCCTCTGCCCTTGGGATTCTCCAGGAAAGAATGCTGGAGTGGGTTGCCCTTTCCTTTTCCAGGGGATCTTCCTGTCCCAGGAATTGAACCCAGGTCTCCTGCACTCCAGGCAGATTCTTTACTGCTGAGATATGAGGGAAGCCCATGAATATAGTTGGCAGCTGGCAAAACCCTCTTGTTTTCTTGACCCAGAGCTGGGGATGGAGTAAAAGCCCTATTATAATACCTTGAAAATGATCCACTTTCTGAGAAAAATAGCATATTGGATACAGTATTACTTTCCCTGGGGACTGGGTAAGCTCAACATTTTAAACAATTTGAAGGATGCATGAATAAGGGTCACTGTCATACCCTCATTTAAATTCATTGGTCTGGGCTCTATTCAGGTTGGATGGATAATGGCCGCTAACAATGGAAAAATTTCACTACGTAGTATCTCGAATTGAAGTTGCTGTGCCAGGTATGGTAATTTCACTAGAGTAGGTGACAGTCTGTGATATATGGCAAATGGCTCTCTTAGAGATACATTTCTTTATGTACTATCAGAAAGAAGAATTGAAATTTTCTCTCTTAATGTCCTGGATAGTTGGTCTGGAGCCTGGAAGGAGAAAGATCAGAAGTTAAGAAGCAAGGTGATCAGAGGAAGAGGCACATGACTGGACCTATTCTGAGTGAGCACAGACTGACATCAGTATCACAGGTTAATGCCCATTGGAGGTCCTACATGACTGAAGCCTCCAGTGTGCTAGTCACTTCTCATTCATTTGGGGCGGTGGTATACACCAAAAATCAATGACATATCAGCCAGGCTGATTGGCCACAGTACTAACAAAATAGACACATAAATGGAGCAGTTATAATGGCAGAAGTGGAACTAAAACCTAATAGCATCAATTTTCACTCAACAAAGATGGCTTTGCTATGGCTGGTGCCAAAGTTTAACTTGCAAGTATCACAGATCAACATTTAGCCCTTAAGATGCCCCATGCCAACGTGTGCCAACTCAATAGAAAGCTGACTGTTTTCAGATCTCCTTTGCTCTTGGAAAGGACATGATTCATCATCAATGGGATTGACACACAGATTGTGGATGGATTTTCTTCTTCTATACCAGGGTCTTGACTAGCATCACTATCTGAAGATTTCTAGAGATTGATCTGTGAGCATGAGATAACTTCTCCCTAGACAAAATGATAAGCAGACTGACACACAGTCTCCATCTCTTTGCAGGGAACTCTACTGAAATACACACAGACATGTGTCAGAGACTATCTGGCTGTATGAGTCTTGAGCTCCAAGAAGGACTTTGGAGCATACAATTTTGGAACTAGTTGAACTAGTTTTAGACTGAAAGTTCTGGCAATAATTTTAAAGGGACAGACTTTTAAAGGTATGTTTTATGACCTTATTTGAAATCTTAAAAATTTCCTCTCATATGAAGAGGAAAGAAGTGCCCTGGCTACCTATAAACTCTCCCATCTCAGAATCAACCATCAGTAGATCCTTAAATGCAGAGGGAGGAGGGAGATGAACAGAAGTAGGAGGAAGAATGGAAGAGAAGAATTAAACTTTAAAAAAAAAAGATAAAGGGAGACTATGGAAAAGAAAAGATTTAAAAAGATATCAAGAAGAAAATGAAACAAATTTTCTGCTCTACAGCATCTGTTCACAAATCAAGGAGAAACACTAAAGCCACACGTGTGTTGAAGAGTTCTGACAGTAACACCCCTGCAACACACACACAAACATACTCCTGTGTTTCCATACATCCATTTATCTTTGCTCTTCTAGTGCAACCACTTTGTCCTTCAGGATATTTTAATATCTTTTCTAGTTTGAAGCAGAAACAAGGGGAACCCTTCCTTGTTTGACTTTATTTTCATATTTCTGAATGCAAATCAAATATGTTGGTTTTGATGGATGCATGCCAACACTATGGCCACAGCAATATTCTGGGAAACAGTTCCCCTAAGAGAAGTGGTCAGGGTCTATAATTCAATATTGATTTGAGAGAACCATTTCAATATTGATGATCTTTCTGCAATAGGAAACACCTTGAAATCTGTCCCTCCACTCTACATTAATTCATTTCAAAATGATCTCAAGTTAAAAAAAAAAAAAAGTGCTCATGTTTTTTTCTAAAATGAATTTAAATTACACATATGGGTAATAAAAAGTTATAAAAGATGGGCTCAAGTTTTAAACAATATTCTACTGTGTGCAAAACCTTTCCTCTTCATCCATAAAATTCATTCTTCATGGACAAGGTAGTTTAATTCTCCTTGCAGCTACTGCCAAATAATGAATATTGAGTTTAATGGTTTTCCACTTGCTTTGGGATTTAAGAGAATTATTATATTTTTTCCAGGAGTCTTATTTTAACCTTTCAGGGTGAAAAATATGTTATATCCAAATATAGGCTTTAAGAAGCACTATGAAGGTTTTAATGAATACCTGTAGTTTCAGATTTTTCTGGCTGGTATTTCAGGAAAGACAGCTACTTTTAGCATCTCAGAATTTTCTTTCTGTTAGGATGTGCCTTAAACCAGTGTCCTCAACATTCTGGCACCAGGGACTGGTTTCCTGAAAGGCAATTTTTCCACGTTCTGGGAACAGGAGTGGCTTCAGGATGATTCAAGTTCATTACATTTATTGTGCACTTTATTTCTATTATTATTACATCGTCCCCACCTCAGATCATCAGGCATTAGATCCTAGAGTTTGGGGACCTCTGCCTTAAACCTAAAGCTGTATGCTTAGGATAAAACACCCTTTAGAGCAACATTTGCTTTTTTTCTCCCTGGGACATCATACACTGTGACAGGTACACAGTAACTGTGCAATTAGAACTGATTGCTTTAATTTTGTTTTTTTTTTTCTCTGAAATAATTTACTTTTCAATGTCTGATATAACACCTGTAGTCGTGTATGGATGTGAGAGTTGGACCATAAAGAAAGCTGAGTGCAGAAGAATTGAACTGCTTTTGAACTGTGGTGTTGGAGAAGACTCTTGAGAGTCCCTTGGACTGCAAGGAGATCCAACCAGTCAATCCTAAAAGAAATAAGTCCTGAATATTCATTGGAAGGAATGATGCTGAAGCTGAAATCCAATACTTTGGTCACTTGATGCAAAGAACTGACTCATTAGAAAAGATCCTGATGCTAGGAAAGATTGAAGGCAGGAGGAGAAGGGGACGACAGAGGATGGAATGGTTGGATGGCCATCACCAATGCAGTGAGCATGAGTTTCAGTAAACTCCGAGAGCAGGTGATGGACGTGGAGGCCTGGTGTGCTGCAGGCCATGGGGTCACAAAGAGTCAGACACAGCTGAGCAACTGAACTGATTTAACTAGAAAACTCCCGACTTTTGCTGTCCTTCTGTTTCTTCCATATGTTGTGGTACTTCTTCCCCTGTGAGCTCTGAAATCAATCTGAAGCCCAAATTTAGGCAGCCTCAAGGTTTTTCCAGGTTTTAAAATGTACTTTTCAGTTCAGTTCAGTCACTCAATCATGTCCGACTCTTTGCGACCCCATGAATTGCAGCACGCCAGGCCTCCCTGTCCATCACCAACTCCCGGAGTTCACCCAAACTCATGTCCATTGAGTCATTGATGCCATCCAACCTTCTCCTCTGTCGTCCTCTTTTTCTCCTGCCCACAATCCCTCCCAGCATCAGGGTTTTTTCCAATGAGTCAACTCTTTGCATGAGGTGGCCAAAGTATTGGAGTTTCATTTTTTTTTATATTTATCATGTTTTATTGGTATTTATTTATCTTATAATGGGAAGTCTGTGACTGCCTTCATCCAGTTCTCTTACCCAAACCTCCTGCCCCTGATAGCCACAAATATGATCTCTTTTTCTGTAAGTTTGTTCCTTTGTTTTTTCTTAAATTAATTTTTATTTTTTAGTTTGTTTTGCTTTACAATACTGTATTCGTTTTGCTACACATCGACATGAATCAGCCATGAGTGTACATCAAATCCAAATCCCATCCCCCACCTCCCCCCTCCCGCCCCACACCATCTCTCTGGATTATCCCCATGCATCAGTCCCAAGCATCCTGCATCCTGCATCAAACCTGGACTGGCGATTCGTTTCACTTATGATATCATACATGTTACACTGCCACTCTGCCAACTCATCCCACCCTCTCCCTCTCCCACAGAGTCCAAAAGGCCATTCTATACATCTGTGTCTCTTTTGCTGTCTTGCATACAGGTTTATCATTACCATCATTCTAAATTCCATATATATGTGTAAGTATAATGTATTGGCATTTTTCTTTCTGACTTACTTCACTCTGTATACTCGGCTCCAGCGTCATCCACCTCATTAGAACTGATTCAAATGTATTCTTTTTAATAGCTGAGTAATACTCCATTGTGTATATGTACCACAGCTTTCTTATCCATTCATCTGCTGATGGACATCTAGGTTGCTTCCATGTCCTGGCTATTATAAACCGTGCTGCAATGAACATTGGGGTACACGTGTCTCTTTCAGTTCTGGTTTCCTTGGTGTGTATGCCCAGCAGTGGGATCACTGGATCATAAGGCATTTCTATTTGCAAGTTTTTAAGGAATCTCCACACTGTTCTCCATAGTGGCTGTACTAATTTGCATTCCCACCAACAGTGTAAGAGGGTTCCCTTTTCTCCACACCCTCTAGTATTGGAGTTTCAGCTTCAACATCAATCCTTCCAATGAACACCCAGGACTGATCTCCTTTAGAATGGACTGGTTGGATCCCCTTGCAGTCCAAGGGACTCTCAAGAGTCTTCTCCAACACCACAGTTCAAAAGATTGATTCTTCGGCACTCAGCTTTCTCCACAGTCCATCTCTCACATCCGTACATGACCACAGGAAAAACCGTAGCCTTGACTAGATGGACCTTTGTTGGCAAAGTAATGTCTCTGCTTTTGAATATGCTGTCTAGGTTGGTCATCGCTTTCCTTCCAAGGAGTAAGAATCTTTTAATTTCATTGCTGCAATCACCATCTGCAGTGATTTGGGAGCCCCCAAAATAAAGTCTGACACTGTTTCCACTGTTTCCTTATCTATTTCCCGTGTAGTGATGGGACCGGATGCCATGATCTTCATTTTCTGAATGTTGAGCTTTAAGTCAACTTTTTCACTCTCCTCTTTCACTTTCATCAAGAGGCTCTTTAGTTCCTCTTCACTTTCTGCCATAAGGGTGGTGTCATTTGCATATCTGAGGTTATTGATATTTCTCCCGGCAATCTTGATTCCAGCTTGTGTTTCTTCCAGTCTAGCGTTTCTCATGATGTACTCTGCATAGAAGTTAAATAAGCAGAGTGACAATATACAGCCTTGACATATTCCTTTTCCTATTTGGAACCAGTCTATTGTTCCATGTCCAGTTCTAACTATTGCTTCCTGACCTACATATAAGTTTCTTTATTTTCATAACATTAGTTTGACCTCACTCTATTCCGTGACAATGAGCCACATATTAAATATTATTGAGCAATTTCTAAATGAATAACAGCACACTAGATGACATGTTCAAAATAAATGCTTTATTTTGAAGCTATTTCACAGCCAGAGACGTTTTAACATTATATATAAAATGTGTTTCTTTTTCCTACAGCTATTTTCTAATCCTGGATATGGACACACATACAGCCTAGGATAGTCCATATCCTAGGCTAGCAGTGGTTCAAAGCAATTTCTTCTCTCCTAAGTAGTCACCATTTTTACAAGAAAATGAGAAAATGCATTGAGCCTGTCCTCAAAACTTCATCACCTCACTTGCGAAAGAAAAACTTACAAGTGTTCAACATTGTCTTCTTCATAATTACAACAAATCTCCTCTTGGAAACCTTTAATAAATCCAAAATGAAAATGTCTCATTGCTTAGGAGGATCTTATACTGCCAGGAGGTTGAGGTTGTTGGTAATTTCTTTTGACAATATATCTCTCTACAAGCTACTTTCTAATCCAGGTGCTAGAAGCTTCCCCTGGGGATTTAGGACATCTTGTTTATATAGGGATAAAGTCTAATTCTGGTTAAACTAATATATCCGTGTGTTCCTCTGTGGGTAATGTATTTACTCTCTGAGGCTTAGTTTTTGCAAACTATTTCCTTTGTAATGTTACCTAACGATGCCTTCTTCGTGGCTTATTTTGAAAAAATAAATGCAATAACATAGGTGTGATTGACTGTTATGGGAATTTGTATATGGATGATGCCCATAATATGCTGAATTTTTATAGTGTTTCCATATAAATCTATCACAAGGAATGCAATGGAATTTGTTAGGAGGAGGATGTAGCTGCTGGTTTCTTCCTGCCAAATGTATGCTCCGTAACATGGGGACACACAGAACAGGAAGATGGGAAAAACAGCCTAGAAGTAGGCTAGATAATTTTTCAAATTTTGGCAACACTATTTTACCCAATATTCTCCTTTAAGTATAATGCTTAAAAATACAAATTATTCTTTGTTATTGTCCCTCCAAATGTGTCCCTTCTCTACAACATCAGGCCTCAAAGCCACCCAAGTATCTTTGAGCTCTTCCTGTTCTACACTTTACTGTTCAACAGTATATGAGCCTAGAAGGTTTTACCTCATACTGATATTATCAAAGCTTTATTTCCTACACCAGGATAGAGGATTTTAAGGAGATTTAGAGGAATACATTTTTAATATAAAATGGGCTATTCAGAAAACCTATATGCATGAAATTTTCAGTCATAAAGGACCTGTTTTGATCCACTTCAATTATGAGCCTAAGGGATTAGATGCTGCTTTAAAGCAGAGAGAGTTGGCTGATAATTCTGCTGACAAATTTTGTTGCATTTTGCAGAGAATATACATTTGGCACATTAAAGGTAAAACAGACAATTTTTCTGGAGACCAAAGAATGCTAGCCCAGTGACCATAGATTTCTGAGACACTGAAGGACTCCAGCCTTGTTTCAAGATCATTTTTTAAATTTGCTTATCATTTTTTAATTTGGTTTCTGCCTTAGGGGAAATGTATTGCTTGACTGTGGGTGCTGTTCAATAACACCAATGCAGTAAGAAACAGCACAGACAGGGCCAATTGCCCCAATAATTTTTTGATTTCAGCTTTTCATCTTTTTTGGCCTCTTTATTGCTCTGCCTACAGGATGTACTGGTGTTTTCCATGCTGAGGAGCTGTCAGTTATATGGCTCATTTTATTAATATTATTGTTTCACCATCAAACATCTATGAAAATAACCTTTAAACCCAAGACTATTATGTAATGTGTTTTGATTTATTTTTTACAAAAGTACAGGGGGTGGCTTTAGAGTGGTGGCAGTGTTATCAGGGACATCTGTGTGCTGTTTATACCTAATGTCTCATCCAGGCTCACCAGGAATAACAAGAAGCCCTCTATTCCTGTGAGTTTATATTAACTGCCTGTTTTTTTCCTTTCCCAGCAAATTACCTGCACACGAACATAAGAATATATTAGTTTTTCCAGAGTGAAGCTATATTCCTCTATAAACAAGATGACCTAAATCCTCAGTGGAAGTTTCCAGCACATGGATTAGAAGGTGGCTTAGGGACAGATTTGGCCGCCTCATGCGAACAGTTGACTCATTGGAAAAAACTCTGATGCTGGGAGGGATTGGGGGCAGGAGGAGAAGGGGACGACAGAGGATGAGATGGCTGGATGGCATTACCAACTCGATGAACGTGAGTTTGAGTAAACTCCAGGAGTTGATGATGGACAGGGAGGCCTGGCGTGCTGCAATTCATGGGGTCGCAAAGAGTTGGACACGACTGAGGGACTGAACTGAACTGAACTGAACTAGGGACAGATACAGTGGCAAAGGAAGTTGCCAACAGCCCTACCTCTGCCTGTAACTCATTAAAGTTATGTAACTGCTAGATGCCTGAACCAATATTTGAATCCAGATCTTTCTGAGAAACATGATGTTTCCATGATTATTTGTTGATAATTAGTTCACCATTTTGGTATTTGCACCTTGGTAAGAATAATGCAATTCACATTAAGATCATGTAAAGCCCGTTGACTTTAATGCACTCTACATGCTTACCTACAGTGATAGTCCCAAATACCATCATCCAATGAGTGTATCCTGAAACAAACAGAGGTCAGGGCTCAGCAGAGGCAAATTCCTTTTCAGTACCTTCACCACCCTGTTCTCGATGCAGTCACTTTGCTACAAGATCATATTTCCATGAAGTAGCAGCCCTACTTCTGAAGAGCTATTTAAAAAGCATTCAGAATCCTCTACTCCAGAGACAATCAGTCATAGAGTAGGGCTCTGCAAATGAACCATCTCACGGCAGCAATATGATACCATCAGAGGGAAAGATGCGGAGCATAAGCCATAGCGAGTGATCGGTATCTCAGAGTGGTGGTTGGTGACCTTGTAAAAGAGTATTATTCAATATTTTGTTCAGTGCCTTTCACCCTTTTTTGATATACATGATCTTCTCTGAACTTGGTCTTTCCAGTCACGCTAGGATATGGATGGGTGTGTCAGATATCAGGTCAGAATAGGGAGGCATGAAGTAGTATGGAGTCCCAAGAGGTCAATATAGGGGCCCGATTTACTGATACTGCAGAAAACTGGAAGTCCAGAGTCAGAGACCAATAGACAGGCAGGAAAAGAGTAGACTTACTGTCAAATTTGTATCTTTCTCCCTGATTTCTTCCATCACTTCCTAATCTGTGGCCTTCCTTTCTTCTCTATGATTGAAACTCTTTGGAAACTGTTCTCCTTGCCTTAAGTTTCACAACATCCAATATATTGGAACATGTTATAGGGTCACTCCTCTGTCTAAAATTCTGTATTGGTTTCCTATATCTTAATGCAGTAAACGCAGACCTATAAGATCTGGCTTCCACAGACCTTGCCATTGTCCCAGCCGCACTCAAGCATGGTTTCTTTGCCAAACTGCAATTAGCTATTTTATCTTATTTACGTATTTACTACTGTCTGATTTACTATGCTTAATGTTATTCTATGGTCAGTGTATTTTTTCATGCTTGTCCTTTTTCATAGACTCCGTTACATTTTTTCTGAGCTAGTTCTCCTGATAAATTTCTATTTATACTTTAAGAATCAGCCTTAGTGTAATATCTTGTTTCAAATGTTCCCTCGTTGCCTGAGTTATAATTGAACATAACTTCTGTACTCTTTCCCTCAAATACCTAATACAGATTTTTAGCACTTTTTAATACTTCATTCACATGTATCTGTTTATAAGCCTATTTCTATCATTTAGTCTTTATGTTCCTTTAAAAACAAGAACATTTTTTGTTTTTAAAAACAAACAAAAACATGTTTTTAAATATGGATGTTTTTATTTCCAAATAAGAGAAGTAAAGTAAAACCAACCTGGGATAGGGAAATGTGTGTGAAGGATGGGGAAAGGTGTATTAGCACATATCCTTCAGAAATCCAAGGGGAGAAAGAGAATCTATCTTCTTACAAAGAGGACCCAGGCTTTCAGACTATTTTGTACATTCTCACTCTTTCTTCTCTTTTTCCATCTTCATCGTTATCTGTCTATATCTCCTGGATTTGTTTGTCTTTGCTTAAATTTACCCAAGGTCAGACTCTCCTTAGAAATGATAAGATAACTGCTGATAGCCTTGAATTTACATCATCTTTATGACTTAAAAACCTGAGGAAGAGAGAGGCTTTCCCCTTACAAAGCTTTTTAGAGTAAATCCCATGGAGAAAGTGAGTGGCCAGGGTCAGGTTCTAAATTTACTCCCATTGTTAGGGTTTGGTGTTACATTATATATAATAGTTCACCTGAACTACATAAATTAGGAGAGTGGCCGTTCTTCAAAGAAAGAGAAACTGAACAAGAGAACAGAAAATGTGTAGTATATAGAAACATGCAAGATAAAGGATTTGTTGAATGGATGCATAAGAGATCTCAGTAATTTTTAGTCTGACACAGAGAAATACATGGATTAACAAATGGGGATTAAGGGATGGTAAAGGGAAAAGTTGTTCCTGAATGATCAGACGCAGCTTGTAAGTTGTATGACGATGATGATAATTTTACCATTCACTGATTGTATACCACAAAGTTGTGCGGTCATCACCACTATGTAATTCCAGTGCATTTTCATTATTTCAAAAGCAGGTCCTTAGCCATTTGCAGTGTACATGCTTTATAATGAGGGATTCCCTGGTGGCTCAGATGGTAAAGCGTCTGCCAGCAATACGGGAGAACTGGGTTCGATCCCCAGGTTGGGAAGATCCCCTGGAGAAGGAAATGGCAACCAACTCCAGTACTCTTGCCTAGAAAATTCCCTGGATGGATGGAAGAGCCTCATGGGCTACAGTCCATGGAGTCGCAAAAAGTCAGAGACGACTGAGCGACTTCATTTCACTTGCTTTATAATGAGATCTTGCAATGCATGCCTTTCTATACTGCACCACTAGAAATTGGGTAGTATAAGCAATGAGGGATTATTAATCAAAATGAATGGGAGGAATAAAATGATTTTGCTGCTTGTGTCCCATTCCTTAGGTCTAAAAAATGTGATCATCTGGAAGGGTTCACTGAATGACTAGCTGTGATAAAAATAAAACAGTCCTTTTGAATGCTGACTCCGTTTCTTGAGAATCCATCTTCCTGTACTTTGAGGCTTTAAAAGTAGGCTTTCTCTAGGCTTGTCAGAGAAAATTGTTTAAGAATTCAGAATACATCTTCAGTTCAGTTCAGTTCAGTTCAGTCACTCAGTCATCTCTGATTCTTTGCGACCCCATGAATCGCAGCACGCCAGGCCTTTCTGTCCATCACCAACTCCTGGTGTTCACCCAAACTCATGCCCATTGAGTCATTGATGCCATCCAGCCATCTCATCCTCTGTTGTCCCCTTCTCCTCCTGCCCCCAAACCCTCCCAGCATCAGAGTCTTTTCCAGTGAGTCAACTCTTTCCATAGGTGGCCAAAGTATTGGAATTTCAGCTTTAGCATCAGTCTTTCCAAAGAACACTCAGAAATGATCTCCTTTAGAATGGACTGGTTGGCTCTCCTTGCAGTCCAAGGGACTCTCAAGAGTCTTATCTAACACCACAGTTCAAAAGCATCAATTCTTCGATGCTCAGCTTTCTTCACAGTCCAACTTTCACATCCATACATGACCACTGGAAAAACCATAGCCTTGACTAGATGGACCTAATCATATCAAACTCAAAACATAAACTCTTGTCAGTTAGCAAAATTAGCACATTACAATAGTTTATTGGTGTCTGATAATGAAAGCTATAGTTTTAGACAGTGGAAAAATGTTAAAACAAATAGAGTGTTCTCTTGCTGGAATGCAGTGAAACATGGACAGCTTTACATAGGACTCCAAGTCTGTTTCACTAGATTCAAGAGTTATTTCTGGGTGTCCTTCCTGGTGACTGGTGCCCTCATGTTTCTCAGCTTTTCTTTCATATGAGTAGGATCCAGCTATGCCCTTTCCACTTGGTTGCTTTCACTTAATCTAAGCTCAGAGCAAAAGCAACCAGTGGAGAAACTAAATTATAGTTTGTAGTACAGAAAGATGATGCTGTGAAAGTGCTACACTCAATTTGCCAGCAAATCTGGAAAACTCAGCAGTGGCCACAGGACTGGAAAAGGTCAGTTTTCATCCCAATTCCAAAGAAAGGCAATGCCAAAGAATGCTCCAACTACCGCACAATTGCACTCATCTCACATGCTAGTAAAGTAATGCTCAAAATTCTCCAAGCCAGACTTCAGCAATATGTGAACCGTGAACTCCCTGATGTTCAAGCTGGTTTTAGAAAAGGCAGAGGAACCAGAGATCAAATTGCCAACATCCGCTGGATCATGGAAAAAGCAAGAGAGTTCCAGAAAAACATCTATTTCTGCTTTATTGATTATGCCAAAGCCTTTGACTGTGTGGATCACAGTAAACTGTGGAAAATTCTGAAAGAGATGGGAATACCAGACCACTTGACCTGCCTCTTGAGAAATCTGTATGCAGGTCAGGAAGCAACAGTTAGAACTGGACATGGAACAACAGACTGGTTCCAAATAGGAAAAGGAGTACGTCAAGGCTGTATATTGTCACCCTGCTTATTTAACTTATATGCAGAGTACATCATGAGAAATGCTGGACTGGAAGAAACACAAGCTGGAATCAAGATTGCTGGGAGAAATATCAATAATCTCAGATATGCAGATGACACCACCCTTATGGCAGAAAGTGAGGAGGAGCTAAAAAGCCTCTTGTTGAAAGTGAAAGAGGAGAGTGGAAAAGTTGGCTTGAAGCTCAACATTCAGAAAACGAAGATCATGGCATCTGGCCCCATCACTTCATGGGAAATAGATGGGGAAACAGTAGAAACAGTGTCAGACTTTGTTTTTTTGGGCTCCAAAATCACTGCAGATGGTGACTGCAGCCATGAAATTAAAAGGCGCTTACTCCTTGGAAGAAAAGTTATGACCAACCTAGATAGTATATTCAAAAGCAGAGACATTACTTTGCCGACTAAGGTCCGTCTAGTCAAGGCTATGGTTTTTCCTGTGGTCATGTATGGATGTGAGAGTTGGACTGTGAAGAAGGCTGAGCGCCGAAGAATTGATGCTTTTGAACTGTGGTGTTGGAGAAGACTCTTGAGAGTCCCTTGGACTGCAAGGAGATCCAACCAGTCCATTCTGAAGGAGATCAACCCTGGGATTTCTTTGGAAGGAATGATGCTAAAACTGAAGCTCCAGTACTTTGGGCACCTTATGCAAAGAGTTGACTCATTGGAAAAGACCCTGATGCTGGGAGGGATTGGGGGCAGGAGGAGAAAGGGACGACCGAGGATGAGATGGCTGGATGGCATCACAGACTCAATGGACGTGAGTCTGAGTGAACTCCGGGAGTTGGTGATGGACAGGGAGGCCTGGCGTGCTGCAATTCATGGGGTCTCAAAGAGTCGGACACGACTGCGCGACTGAACTGACTGACTGAACTGAGTACAGAGAGAGGAGAGATGCGAATTATACTTTCAGCATCTTCAAAAGCAATTTCTGCTCAAACATACAGTATGGGTCCCACAGAAGATAATTTAGCCATAATTTATTATTTAATATATGAATATAATTATAATTATAATGTAATTATATAATACTTGCTCTCTTTTGAAAACTTGAAATTGTAGGATAATTCAACAGACACCAGTTAAAGTATTGAAGGAAAATGAGTGCCCTATCAAGTACACAAAAAGCAGAATGACATATCAAGTAGGACAAAGGAGTTTTTTCAGTGCTTCCACTAAATAGTTTTGTGATCTTTAGCAATCTACTTGTTCTCTTTTGGCCTCAGTTGTGAAGGGACACAGTCATATACAGAGAACATGAGGAATTTCCTATGCTTTCCCAGCAGGCAGTGAAAGACTATCAGTTGGAAGTTATAGGGGACACATATATGGAAGACATGTAACATATTGCTTTGATTTATGGGGGAACATAAAGATGACTTGCTTAATAATTAGAATTGCTTAACAAAATAAAATGAAGACATTAACTCTTAGAAATGTTCAAGTATGGTTTATATAGCTACTAAGCCAAAGCCTTTGACTGTGTGGATCACAATAAACTGTGGAAAATTCTGAAAGAGATGGGAATATCAGACCACCTGACCTGCCTCTTGAGAAGTCTGTATACAGGTCAGGAAGCAACAATCGGAACTGGCATGGAAAAACAGACTGGTTCCAAATAGGAAAAGGAGTATGTCAAGGCTGTATATTGTCACCCTGCTTATTTAACTTCTATGCAGAGTACATCATGAGAAACGCTGGGCTGGAAGAAGCGCAAGCTGGAATCAATATCAATAACCTCAGATAAGCAGACGACACCACCCTTATGGCGGAAAGTGAAGAGGAACTAAAAAGCCTCTTGTTGAAAGTGAAAGAGGAGAGTGAAAAAGTTGGCTTAAAGCTCAACATTCAGAAAATGAAGATCATGGCATCTGGTCCCATCACTTCATGGGAAATAGATGGGGAAACAGTGGAAACAGTGTCAGACTTTATTTTTGGGGGCTCCAAAATCACTGCAGGTGGTGACTGCAGCCATGAAATTAAAAGGCGCTTACTCCTTGGAAGAAAAGTTATGACCAACCTAGATAGCATATTGAAAAGCAGAGACATTACTTTGGCAACAAATGTCCATATAGTCAAGGCTATGGTTTTTCCAGTGGTCATGTATGGATATGAGAGTTGGACTGTGAAGAGACTGAGCGCTGAAGAATTGATGCTTTTGAATTGTGGTGTTGGAGAAGACTCTTGAGAGTCCCTTGGACTGCAAGGAGATCCAACCAGTCCATCCTAAAGGAGATCATTTCTGGGTGTTTTTTGGAAAGACTGATGCTAAAGCTGAAACTCCAGTACTTTGGCCACCTCATGCAAAGAGTTGACTCATTGGAAAAGGCTCTGATGCTCGGAGGGATTAGGGGCAGGAGGAGAAGGGGACGACAGAGGATGAGATGGCTGGATGGCATCACGGACTCGATGGACATGAGTCTGAGTGAACTCCAGGAGTTGGTGATGGACAGGGAGGCCTGGTGTGCTCTGATTCATGGGGTCACAAAGAGTCAGACACGACTGAGCAACTGAACTAAACTGAACTGAAGCATATTTACCTGGAGACACTACTTGTAGGAAATTTCCAGAGATGATAGAGTTTAAATAATTCATGTTAAAGTCACTATTGAAAAACTTTAATGACTTTAAAGTTACCGCAGATAACAATTATAACAGAGAGTCTTTACATACATAATAAACATGATAGAAAAATGAAGAGGATCTTGCTTTTGTCAAAGAGCCGGGTGTCATTTAATACCTACACAGCAGTCATTTTTCTTCACAACTTTCTTGAAAATGGAACCCCAGTATTTATTTGATCCTGGGCAACCAACTACTTCAGCCTGATTTTTCTAAGATGATCATATGAATTCCAGTCCCCTTGGTGATAATTGATTCAGTAAAGGACACATGATAACAATATGTCATATAAAAGATGAACATAACTTATTTTGAAGATTTATTGCTGTTGAAATGGGCCATGGGAAAAGGATATACACTCTTCTGCTTTGGCGATTGATGTAAATAGGTGAGACATTCATGCCTAAATCCCGTTTTAGGTTACCTCTTTTTTCCTATGCCATGGGTGTTGTGATAGTTAATTTTTTGTCAACTTGACTGGGCTGTGGCTGCCTACATAATTGGTCAAAAATTATTCTGGGTGTTTCTACAGGGTCTTTTTGGAGGCATTTAAATCAGTAGACTGAGTAGAGAGATTGCCCTGCATAAAGTAGGTTGCCCTCATTCAATCAAATGAAGGCCCTAATATGACAAAAGCCTGATTCCGAGTAGGAGGGAATTCTCCTACATGATGGTCTTTGATCTGAGACATTGGCTCTTACTGGATCTAAGTTAGCTTCTGGCCTTTGGGCTTGAACTGGAATATCATCTCTGCAGATTTGGGGCTTATTGGCTTCATGAGGAGAAAGCCATGGCAACCCACTCCAGTAATCTTGCCTGGAAAATCCCATGGACGGAGGAGCCAAGTAGGCTGCAGTCCATGGGGTTACGAAGAGTCAGACACTTACTGAGTGACTTCACTTTCACTTTTCACTTTCATGCATTGGAGAAGGAAATGACAACCCACTCCAGTGTTCTTGCCTGGAGAATCCCAGGGAAGGGGGAGCCTGGTGGGCTGCTGTCTATGGGGTTGCACAGAGTCGGACACGACTGAAGTGACTTAGCAGCAGCAGCAGCAGCAGCAGCTTCATATGAGCAAACTTCCTTATCACACTTCTCTATATGTGCACATCCTATTGGCTCTGTTTCTTTGGAGAACCCTGACTAATAACACAGGTATATTACACAAGGATGATGAGCAAAAGAGAGAAATGCCTGTCCTTTGAATCATTGGTAAATGAATTAACCAACTCCAACAGCAGATTATATTCACAGTTCTTATTATGTTATGGAAAGAGAAAGAGAAGAGATATTTGATTCATTTAAAATTAAATTTGTTACTTGTTACTTGCAGTCAAAAACACAACCTAACTATTTCAGTCATGGAGACTTTGTACTAGGTGTTCTCTATATTCTCTTTTTGATCTAAAATTCTATAATTTATCTGCTTCACAAAGTCATGAACATAAAATGAAGTATTGTTTATGGGAAAAAACACAGAACTGCATAAAATATGGTGAAATTGTCAGGGTATATTATAATTTGTTTTGTGATAAGACTAAAATATATTCCAAGCTCCTGAGTTGACAACATTCAATGTATGGAAAAAACCCTCAAATGTCTGTAGTAATGAAACCATGCAGGTACACATTAAGTAAAAGATGAGCTGAAATTCAGCAAATGTATATTAGGAAAGAGTATTCTTTGACACTAATGAGGTAGAATTTTGACTAGAAGGGAAATAACTTCCTTGAAGGAAAAAGTCCCATTGCGGAGATTGAAAGTCAAAGTGAAAGTTACTCAGTTGTGTCTGACTCTTTGTGACCCCATGGACTATATAGTTCATGGAATTTTCCAGGCCAGAATACTGGAGTGGGTAGCCAGTCCCTTCTCCATGGAATCTGCCCAACCCAGGAACTGAACTGGGGTCTCCTGCACTGCAGGTGGATTCTTTATCAGTTGAGCTACCAGAGAAGCCTATTATTCTATAACTAAAGTAACTAGGTCATCTAAGTTGGAAAAAAGATTAAGAGAGAGAGACAAAAAGAGTGTGACCAAAGGCAGCAGAAACTCTGTCATTGATGAAAAAAAAGAAAAGAAAAGAAAAGAAAAAACCAAAAACTCTTACACCGAGTTTACCACTGAGCTTTCTCTAAGATTGTTCTGTCTAAATGACACTGATTTTTTTTTCCACAAGTTGAATGAAGTGAATTCTGAAATGATTCTTAGTAGTTCATGCACCATAAGATAATGCCATCCCTGATGTTTTTAGGTGGTAGGTTAGCCAGGGTCAGCTGATTTTGTCATTTTTTTGTTGTATTTTTATTTCTGTTGCCTTAAATATGATTTCCCCACATTTTCTGCTCTAGAATGTCCCTGTAAATGTGTGTGTGTGTGTGTGTGTGTGTGTGTGTGTGTATGTGTGTGTGTGTGTATGCACTTCCACCACTTGTTTCCAGTTATCATTCATTTCTCTCTCATTTTTTCCTGGACAGAAACAGGAAGAGCACATGTAAGTCAGCTTCTAACCTGCTCAGTTTTAAATGTTGACAGAAGTGCAGCTACACTTAAAATAGTATGTTGATGACAAGAACAGTGGTTAATTAATTCCAACCTATAAATAGTCTGAGGTATATGACAATGAAATGGCAGTGTATTTTTCCCTTACTCAGAGATGATTGGGCACAGTATTTTAACAGCTTGTGATAAATTAAAAATACAATGTCAGCATTAAATACTTTTCAAAGGAATTTTGTGAAGCATCACAGATTGAAAATGTGCCTTGGAGTTGAATGCTTTATGTGACAAAATGTAGAGTTTATTGTGCAAAGAAAGCACACGCCTGTCACAGTTGAATAAATCTATTGAAGGTGCAGTAGAAGTTAATATTCATCACTGCCTCTTATTCTAGGTGCAGAGTTTGGTACTGACATGCACCAATTAGAGTCCAGTCAATAGATAGAAGTCACACAGCTATTTAAGTACAAATAGTTTAATATAAAGAATTGTAAAGTGGATACTAAAGAACTAAAAGGCAAAAATAGGAGGCTTAGATATTATGGAAGTAAAAATTAAGACTCCTAGGGCTGAAAGGACATAGAGAAAAGGATTGAAATTTTTGAAATAAAGAAGGTTGGAGGTGGCACATGAGTTGAACCTTTGACCTCTGAGGGAATCCTGCTCTGTGTACAGCATCTCTAACAAGGCACTAAGGATCTGGCTATGTAAGGGTTAGAAAAATTCTAATCTGAAATCAACTGTTACTAGTAAAAATGAATTGCCATCATTCAGTTGAAGAAATTTGCTAGGGTGATTCTAATAAGTTCAGCCAACAAAAATGGAGCAAGAAAGAACCAGGGAAAAGTTTGTCCATTCTCTTCCTCAAGCTTCCCTGTCTCTCCCTGTCCCCACCTCCCCTCTAACAGGGAGCCAAAGGGCAAAGAAGTGTGACACGCAGAGTCCCACCTCCTGCACTACGTGCAGAGCATGGAGGGTGAGTTTGAAGCTGAGAGGCCATATCTCAATAACTGGTACATGGAGAAATAAAGATTAGCAAGATATTTGTCTTGTCTTCAAGGAATTCTCACTTTTGTAGAAGAAGGATATGTATAATCCAATGTTGTAGTAAGAAGTACCAAAAAATCTACAGAAGAGATATTTATACATGTATACTTTGAATGATAAATTTGAAAATATATGCAATTTTGTTTTGATATCGGTATGTTTCCTTTTATCAGGAAAACATATAATGCAATATATAATATATATTTAATATGATAATTCTGGAGATTAAGTCTGGAATGGACCTTAAGAAATAATTTGATCCTCCTCAACACCTTCATCCAGACAGGGTATTTTGTAGATGATTTCAGCTCAGATATAGTGATGAGCCTCCCTAGGGTCACTTATTGGTAAACTGGGAGAGATGGAACTCCTCTCTTCCACCTCTCAGCACAATGTTTTGGCTACCATTTCATGTTGTGCCTTTCAAGCTCGGTAGAAAATGACACCTTATTTCAAATTTTAATATGAAAACCAGTAGTCCCACCAAATATTCCTAATACAGTGCCATGTTACACATGAATGACAGTGTTTTAAGCTGGACATCCAGAGCTGTTGGTTTTTAAATCTTTATGTCTCTCTGACAAGATAATTCTACTAGTGCTGCTCTATTTGACATTTGGATCACCCTAACCCCTCATCCTCTCTTTAGTTTAAATCTGTCTGTAACTGAAGCACATAAATATGTCATAATTTTGTCAAAAGGTGAATCCTAGAATATTTTATCATAAAGCATCAATTGCTGGTAAGTATATATATATATGTATAATCTATCATCTATTTATCTATGTATCCATCTATCACCAGTATTCTATTCTATGTCTTTTTCCTTTCACAGAGTCTATGACAGTCCCTGAATATTGTACTATATATATTTGAAAAACAGTGTGTTTCTGCTTAAGTGCATGGATACTGGTATACAAGAAATTTAGCAGGACTGTCAAAACGCACTAGCTCTTCTATGATGTTGCCTGTCTAAAGCTTGTTCAAGCCTTTCCTCTAGACAGCTTTCTGATTAGTTCATTCATACCTGTTTGTTTACTTAATTTCAATGGTAATAGAAATACTTGATATTCTTCAAAAATTGATTTATTTATTCATAACTATAAAATTGTATTTTTGCTTTTCTGTTACTTCATTGTGTCTTTTCTGAGTTTTGAGCATGCATTAGGAATAAGAATTCAAGCTTTTTATAAAAATAGCAAAATGATAAGACACTTTAAGTTGATCAAATAACCTCATACAAGGAGATGAACTGAGCTTGTCAATGACCCTGTTCTAATGTTCTCATCTTTAAGACTTTGGAAGCCAGAAATTGGGATACTTCAGGGTCTCTAGTCTGTTGTTTTGGGTGTCTTAGGAAAAGAGAGCATGCATCTATTATGAGACCTGGAGCTACTCTCAGAAGGGGCTTCCTGTGTTTCTTACCTGAGAAAAAGAAAATAGTGAGGACTAAAACAAAATATCACACAGATTTTTAACAACTCCAAAAGAATAGAAATAACAAAACTACATAGTGCTTACCATGTGTTTGTATTGTTTGTATTCATTAACTCATTTAATCCTTAGGAAAATCCTTTGAGGTTGATATTATTAGTATCAACTTTATTTTATATATGAGGGAACTGAGACTCAAAGGTTAAAATATGCAGCTGACAATCGAAGAACCAGGATTCAAACCCAAGAGACTTGGCTCCAGCATTTGTATCCTTCCTCATATATACTATTGCTTTTAAAATACTAGGAAAATATATCAACATTTCCTGCTTTTCAGGTTCAATGTTTATTTGCCTAATATGTTATTTTATTGATTTCTTGACATTCAAGTTAATATAATCTAATAATATAAGTAACGTCTCCATTTTACAAATGAAGAAATGAAAGAACACAGAAGCAAAGTTTTATTTTCAAGTTTGCAAGACTTGTCACTGTGGACCATGGTGCTAGATCCCTTGTTCAGAAATATTGAGTCAGAATTTTTGATGGTAGATCTTAGGAACTGGTATTTTATCATTAACTTTGAGCAACTTCTGTAGATACTAAATGTTTCAAAATCACTGCTTTAAGGGCCAAGATTCTTATAATTTAGAATTATTGCTAACATGTTATCTTATATTAGAATAACACTATTTACATATGTAGAACATTTTAATCAATTAGTTAATTAACTCAACAAACTTTTAATGAACACCTGCCATCTCTCAAGTACTCCACTCAACTCCTGAGGCAGAAAGTTTGATAAGAAATTGTCCTTGCTATCAAGACCATCAGAAATGAGCAGGAGAGGAAGACAGAAAGATATGAACTTGCAATAGAGCATAGTGATACTAATATACAGCTATTACACATTATATATATTATAATTTAGTTTGATTAAAATTCCAGGTGATCAAAGAGAAGGGAATGCCTAATTCTTCTGGAAGAATCCAGGAAAAGTTACAAATAGGATCACATTCCAGCTGAATCTTTAAAAAAAGATAAGATTCAAAAGAAAAGAAAGGTCTTTCTGGGGAGAGTGGAAACCATGTGCAAGAGTATGGAAATATGAAAGAATGTAATGTGTTTAAATTATTTGGAGATATTCAACAAGGACAGTTGTATGAGAATGTGTTTAAAATTGGGATAGAGGAATGAAAGCATTTTTTGTGAGACCATTTGTGTTTTGTACTAGCAAATGTTTGCTACAAATAATGATAAACACAACTCAAAATGGTGACATGAAGGTAAAGTTATTTATTATATCACACATCTGGAAGTTTTATAGTAAGTGTAGATTGATTCTGCTGCTGCTGCTAAGTTGCTTCAGTCGTGTCCGACTCTGTGTGACCCCATAGCCAGCAGTCCACCAGGTACCCCCATCCCTGGGATTCTCCAGACAAGAACACTGGAGTGGGTTGCCTTTGTCTTCTCCAATGCATGAGAGTGAAAAGTGAAAGTGAAGTCGCTCAGTCATGTCCAACTCTTAACGACCCCATGGACTGTAGCCCTCCAGGCTCCTCCGGCCATGAGATGTTCCAGGCAAGAGTACTGGAGTGGGTTGTCATTGCCTTCTCCATTGATTCTACAGCTCAACGATGTCATCAGAGTCCCAGTTTCTATTTCCTCGCTCTCCCATCCAGTGTTGCTTCATCCTAAGTCTGTTTTTTCTCTCATGGTCATAGCCAACCACAATCAGTGTTATGATCTCATATTGTGCAGAACCAGGTCCTTCTAAATTGGCAGACCAGGAAAACATTCTAAAATTTATACTTGTTAGAGTAACTATTAGACATTGGTTATCTATTGCCATGTAACAAGTAACCTAAAAACTTATCATCTTAAAACAATACATATTTATTATGCTGCACAGATTCTACAAGTCAGGAATGTATTGTGGCTTAAGATATATTAATATATAAGTGGTTTGGATCAGAGACTCTGGCCTAAGGTTGCTCATGAAAGTGAAAGTGAAGTTGCTCAGTTGTGTCTGACTATTTGCGACCCCATGGACTGTAGCCCACCAGGCTCCTCCCTCCATGGGATTCTCCAGGCAAGAGTACTGGAGTGGGTTGCCATTTCCTTTTCCAGGGGATCTTCCCAATGCAGGGATTGAACCCGGGTCTCCTACATTCCAGGCAGATGCTTTAACCTCTGAGGTTATTCATGGAGGTGCAGTTAAGATGGCGACTGGAGCTGCAGACACCTAAAAACCTGACTGGGGTTAAAGGATCAGATTCCAAGATAAGATCTCCTGAGTGGATGACAAGTTTGATGACAAGAGGCTTCATCTACCTATTAAATGCTTCTTTTTCTACTGGGGTGTTAGTTATTCTTTTACTTCTTATTTATTTGTAAGAGCACTTCTTATTAAAATGCTAGATATTTTTGCCTTAATTTTGCAAGCATTCTTAACCTTTTAATTTACCTTTTATTTATATTTATGAATTTTTTGAAGGAATGCTTAATTCTAATTTGTCATAACCTATTTATCTGTATTTTGCTTTGCAATATTTTTGCCCTTGATCACATACATATTCTAGCAGAATTTCAAAACACTCGTTAGACATCATCATTTCAGTTGTTCAGTCATGTCCAACTCTTTGCAACCCCATGGACTGCAGCATGCCAGGCTCCTCTGTCCATCACCAACTTCCAGAGCTTGCTCACTGATCATCTAGATCAGTTACATTTATTTATCTTTTTATATTTAAATGGGCATCCATGATGGCTCAGATGGTAAAGAGTCTGCATGCAATGCAGGAGACCTGGGTTCAATCCTTGGAGAAGGGAATGGCTACCCACTCCAATATTCTTGCCTAGAGAATCCCATGGACAGAGGAGCCTGCCAGGGTACAGTCCATAGGGTCACAAAGAGTCAGATACAATTGAGTGACTAACCATACACACACACATTTAAATCAACAATGCCATTGGATACACACTGAGGAAACCAGAATTGAAATAGACACGTGTACCCCAATACTCATCACAGCACTGTTGATAATAGCCAGGACATGGAAGCAACCTAGATGTCCATCAGCAGATGAATGGATAAGAAAGCTGTGGTACGTATACACAATGGAGCGTTACTCAGCCATTAAAAACAACACATTTGAATCAATTCTAATGAGGTGGATGAAACTGAAGCCTATTATACATAGTGAAGTAAACCAGAAAGAAAAACATCAATACAGTATACTAGCGCATATATATGGAATTTAGAAAGATGGTAACAATAACTTTGTATGCAAGAAACAAAAGAAACACAGATGCATAAAACAGTCTTTTGGGCTCTGTGGGAGAGGGAGAGGGTGGGATGATTTGGGAGAATGGCATTGAAACATGTATAATATCATGTATGAAATGAATAGCCAGTCCAGGTTCAATGCATGATACTGGATGCTTGGGTCTGGTGCACTGAGATGACCCAGATGAATGGTATGGAGAGGGAGGTGGGAGGGGGTTCAGGATGAGGAACATGTGTATACCCGTGGCAGATTCATGTTGATGTATGGCAAAACCAATACAATATTGTAAAGTAATTAGCCTCCAATTAAAACAAATAAATATATATTAAAAATATGCCATTGTAATTTATTTTGGGAGGTGGGTAATGTGAGTTAAAGACATATATTTTTTCCAAAACAGGTAAATTTTTATTATGTACATAAGCAAGGCTATGGTTTTACCTGTGGTCATGTATGGACGTGAGAGTTGGACTGTGAAGAAGGCTGAGCGCAGAAGAATTGATGCTTTTGAACTGTGGTGTTGGAGAAGACTCTTGAGAGTCTCCCATCACTTCATGGGAAATAGATGGGGAAACAGTAGAAACAGTGTCAGACTTTGTTTTTTTGGGCTCCAAAATCACTGCAGATGGTGACTGCAGCCAATAAATTAAAAGGCACTTACTCCTTGGAAGAAAAGTTATGACCAACCTAGATAGTATATTCAAAAGCAGAGACATTACTTTGCCGCTAAGGTCCGTCTAGTCAAGGCTATGGTTTTTCCTGTGGTCATGTATGGATGTGAGAGTTGGACTGTGAAGAAGGCTGAGCGCCGAAGAATTGATGCTTTTGAACTGTGGTGTTGGAGAAGACTCTTGAGAGTCCCTTGGACTGCAAGGAGATCCAACCAGTCCATTCTGAAGGAGATCAACCCTGGGATTTCTTTGGAAGGAATGATGCTAAAACTGAAGCTCCAGTACTTTGGGCACCTCATGCGAAGAGTTGACTCATTGGAAAAGACCCTGATGCTGGGAGGGATTGGGGGCAGGAGGAGAAGGGGACGACCGAGGATGAGATGGCTGGATGGCATCACAGACTCAATGGACGTGAGTCTGAGTGAACTCCGGGAGAGGCCTGGCGTACTGCGATTCATGGGGTCGCAAAGAGTCGGACACGACTGCGCGACTGAACTGAACTGAACTGAAGCAAGTATGTATAAACTTTTTGTATAAGAAGCATTTGAGGTCAGTAATCTGGCTTATTTGTCTTCTTATTCTTTAGTCTTTGTAATTCTATGTAGCTTTATTTTAAGGAAGTAACAGATACACTTGATATATGTGATTCTTTTTTGTATAACATAATTTATCAATAATAAAAATTAGAAGCAACCTAAAGGTGAAATAATAACATTGCACAATTGGTAAATTTTAAAAAAGATTGCAATAAGAATACATGTAATTATGGAAATCAAGTATGTAAGTAACTTTTAATTATCTTGGAAAGCGTCTCAAGATATTTAGGTAGAAACAGCAGACTGCAAAGGCATATGCGCAGCATAATCTCCCTTTCATTGGTTGCATTCAAATTACATTTTATTTGAAATATATTCTGTGATTTTCAATTTTTCAACATGAATATGTTTTGTTATATTACATTAAATTTAACACATGATACAGATTTTTAAAGGATAAATATGTGATGGGTTGGCAGAGTGGCAATGTAACATGTGCGATATCATAAGCGAAATGAATTGCCAGTCCAGGTTTGATGCAGATGCAGGATGCTAGGGACTGATGCATGGGGATAATCCAGAGAGAGGGTGTGGGGCGGGAGGGTGGAGGAGGGGGTCGGGATTGGGAGTTCATGTACACTCATGGCTAATTCATGTCAATGTGTAACAAAACGAATACAGTATTGTAAAGCAAAACAAACTAAAAAATAAAAATTAATTAAAAAAAAAAAATCAAAGAGAAACAGCCCTTTTCTTTTGTATATAACTGTGTAATGATTAATTATGATCTTGTTTCTGATTCTGGATGGCCTCAAGTGTACATATCCAGGTTTAGTCACCACAATTAGCAAGCAAGCATGCTGCCACGGCTAAGTCACGTCAGTCGTGTTCGACTCTGTGCGACCCCATAGACGGCAGCCCACCAGGCTACCCCATCCCTGGGATTCTCCAGGCAAGAACACTGGAGTGGTTTGCCATTTCCTCCTCCAATGCATGAAAGTGAAAATTGAATGTGAAGTCGTGTCCGACTCTTCACGACCCTATGGACTGTAGCCTACCAGGCTCCTCTATCCATGGGATTTCCCAGGCATGAGTACTGGAGTAGGTTATAGGAAGTTGGTAAAGAATCTGCCTGCAATGCAGGAGATCCTGGTTTGATTCCTGTGTCAGGAAGACCCACTGGAGAAGGGAAAGGCTACCCACTCGAGTATTCTGGCCTGGAGAATTCCATGGACTGTATAGTCCACGGGGTTGCAGACTCAGACACGACTGAGTGACTTTCACTTATTTCACATACATTAATACTTACTCTCTACCTAACATGTGTATGTTGTTGTTCCAAAAAAAAGCAAGCATGAGTGGCACATAACTGTAATGACAGAGCATTTATTAACTCATTAATATTTATGATGAAACAGAGGTAATTTATTAAATTATTTTCTGAGGCTTCTTCAAGCAACAACGCAATGGAGATTTTTACATTGGAGAAGTCTAAAAAATAGCAAATTTTGGTAGCATTAGAAAGCTAGAGGATTATTCTCATGTTCAAATATAATTTGCAATGAATTAAATTTGAGGTCTGATTTGATTTCCATGGAAAAATTTTTGCATAAGTTACTTCTAAATAATGTTTCAACTTCATATATTAAAGTCATTTATAGGTTTATAGTAAAACAAATTTTAATCCTTTTTGGAACAACAACATACACATGTTAGGTAGAGAGTAAGTATTAATGTCGGAGAAGGCAATGGCACCCCACTCCAGTACTTCTGCCTGGAAAATCCCACGGGCGGAGGAGCCTGCTAGGCTGCAGTCCATGGGGTCGCTAAGAGTCGGACACGACTGAGCGACTTCACTTTTACTTCTCACTTTCATGCATTGGAGAAGGAAATGGCAACCCACTCCAGTGTTCTTGCCTGGAGAATCCCAGGGATGGGGGAGTCTGGTGGGCTACCGTCTATGGGGTCGCACAGAGTCGGACACGACTGAAGTGACTTAGCAGCAGCAGTAGCAAGTATTAATGTATGTGAAATAAGTGAAAGTCACTCAGTCGTGTCTGAGTCTGCAACCCCGTGGACTATACAGTCCATGGAATTCTCCAGGCCAGAATACTCGAGTGGGTAGCCTTTCCCTTCTCCAGTGGGTCTTCCTGACACAGGAATCAAACCAGGATCTCCTGCATTGCAGGCAGATTCTTTACCAACTGAGCTATCAGGAAGTTATACAGAGCCAGCTTCAGAGGCTAGAAAGCAGTATAGCTGCACAGGGCCTTATATCTAAAGAATCTCACTTTTGGTTTAATATTATGCTGTTGAGGTCTGGAACTTTTTTATAATTTTTGAGGAGGAGGCCCTGCATTTTAATTTTGCACCCAACCCTGCCAATTAGGTAGCTGATTCTGATGACATTGGTTAAGAAATTTTTGGAGTAAGCAACAATAATTATCAAAACCTGTCAGGAGCCGCATTAGGCATTACTGACAAAATAGAGGCACGGCCCCAAACCCCTCTCCTCATCTAGCAGGCATGGTCCCGGGATGAAGGAGTTAGGTTTTGTGATTCTCACTTGCTATTTCCTTTCTCTGTTGAGTTGGCTGGAAAGAGTGTTAAGGTGCTTATTGTTCTTGAGAGAAGCATGAGAAAGCACAGAGCCTTCTGCAGTTGTGCTCAGAAAATAATCTATAAAGTAACCGTTGACATTTGTTCAAGGATCTTTACAAAGAATACCCCAGGGTGAGCACCTAGATGACAGCTTGAGGCCATGGGAAGGATTGTTGTCTGAGACCTGTTTGTGAGGGGAATGTTTATGGCAAAGGAATTTTGCTGAGCTTAGAGTTTAGGAATAATTAAGAACAGCTAGAAGCCTTTTTAGGAGATAGTGAGCTTAAGATAGGGGCAAGCAGGATTTAGAAAGATAAGAAATAAACTGAGGAATGTGGTATACAGCCCAGACATAAAGCATGAGTTACAATGTAATCACAAGTAAACACAATTCTGAGAGAATCGCTGAACCAAGAACTCTGTTTCAAGGGCAACAAGGAGACAATAAATCTGGGCGAGGGGGAGCTGAAAATGTAAAACTGCTGACCTAATGCTTTTGTCAAAGTATAAAAGAAGACCTGATGCTTGAAACAAACATGTAGTCCCGTACCTCCAGTCAGAGGCTACATCATTCTTCGCTGACACTGCTCATCCCTTCAGGCTGATTCCCTGGCTGCTGGAGCTGGACTCTGGCAAAACCACAACTGCACCTGGCCGAAGTCCAGGATATTTGGAGAGGGGCATATATCACATGTTTTCAGAGAATGGATAACTTCAGATGAGCTTTTATCCAGGGCTCCCACTGTGGGGTCAGTTGTACTGCTTCCATGCTGGCTTTGTTCTCAGCACTCGTGTTTTGGAAAGCACATGACTGCCAGCAACTTCTGTGACTGTCTTTTCCATGAAGAAAGACTATCTATGCTCAAAATGTTTAACTCTAAGTTCTGGGCTTCACTCTGGTTGGCTTAACCAAATCTACCTGTAAACAAAAAGAAAAAAGAAAAAGAAAAAGAGAAACACTGAGAAAAAAGATAGCAGTGGTTCTAATTCACTCAGGCCAGGAATGCTTTGTAGATAGTGTGGAATTGTCTGTTCCCAGAGCTGCATGGTGCAAGAATGAATGAAATTGGGGACTCCCACGAAGAGAAAAGGAACAGGATGTGAGCAGGCAAAACCTGTTTTGATGACTTTACAGAGAAATTAAAAGTTTATTTTAAAAAGAAAAGGAATATCATTAATTTAATTTTATTGGGGAGAATCGATTTAGATAGTGGGGAAAAGTTTGTAAGTGATTTCTGCATAAGTTTGCCTTATGTTGTTTGTTATATAGGTGAAACTCAAATATTTGATGATTATCCAACCTGGGTTTAATAAGCTGGAAAGGGATGATTTTACATATGAAAAAATATAGTAAGAAAAATATGCCCCCTCACCATGATGAGAAAAATGAAAATCTACTCACTGTTTTGAAAGAAGTTAAAATAAATATAAGATATAAGCTAACATTAGGGTAAGGTACTTGGGCATTTGGGGTATCTGTAACTTACCGTAGTTGAAGGCATGTCAGATTCTCTGTAATTTGTATAGAGCAATGAAGGGTCACAATGTTGAAGCATTCTTCCTCTTGCAAACTAAAATTAGAGGGAGACTTTCTTCTTTCAACAAAATTAAATGCTGTATAATTCATAAGTCAGGCATTAGTCTTACTCTTCCAAGGCTTATTAACTTTTCTTTTGGGTGACATTACTTCTGCTGACTATGAGGACATGGCAAGCTAAATGCAGATGAGAAGAGAGATTTCATGACGACTGTTCTCAACATAGATTATCATCGCCATTATCTGGCTGGTCAATGTGTGTTTATTATCAGAAAGAAAATACAGCAATTTAAACTTACAAGACAATATCCCAAAGTAGAAAAGTGTAACTTCAATTTTTTAAATGAATGAAGCTCATACTTTATTTGTGTCAATATAGTCACATTATATTAACTTGAGAAAACAAATTCAATAGTATGACTAGTAACGGATAATAGAGAAAAGTATTCTTTTCATTACTAGCTGAATGGTCAAAATAAATAAAAAGTAATGACAGGAGGGCGAAAGAGAAATATCAGTGATGTGTATGACTTCATGTTGGAGAGAAACTGGGAGCCCTGGCAGTGGATAAACAGATTTTAGAATGGAGACAATTACCATTCCCCATGGATAAGTTGGAAAATAGCCCCAAAGTTTAATTTTCTCTTTTCAACACCACAGTATACACCCCTACTCTTTCTTATACTTTCTGCTTTCTTTATTTGAAGTGCACTCAGTTCAAGCAAATATTTTCCCTTTGGGGAGGATGAAAGTTACAACTTCTATTTCTTATAGTCAACTCAAAACTGAAGCCCTGAATTGACCAGCAAGTGATTTGGAGTCTGGGATTCATAGTATAGGAACTGAAAGATAGTCATCTAAGGGGAAGGACCAATGTAAAACTGTACAGAAAATAAAACCTTACTCCATGCATCCTTTGGTTATTCATTTATTTATGAGGTGCAGACTACTTATAGGATGCCAACCATTATGCTAAGACATAAGCAGGGTTCCAGTCCCTAAGGAACTTTAAGTTTAAAAGAGTGAAGCAGTCATGTCAACAGTGGGAAAGCAAGCTATAGATAAGATTAATATAGATTTTAGTACAAAACAAAAGTGGGACTTATTGCTTATATATGGAAATAAGTGTAAAAGTTTTCAAAGAGGTTGCCCATGACACTATATTTTTTTAGGGGTTGGGAGTGTCGAATGATTAGGGATTTGAAGGAGAGACAAATCCTTTCTGCTCCACTCACTGCTCTTAAGTAACTATTGTGTCAGTGTCAGTGACAGAAAATAAAGCTTTCAGTAAAGAGGACTCAGATATTTTCTAAAAATATTACCATCATCACCTAGTTTAAATGTGTGACAAACAGGTAACATTCACAAAATAGTGGATGAATGAAGGAATGAATAAATACATTGAATACGTTTTCTTTTGAGGATCCCAGAGAGTTTAAAAGAATGATAAATCAAGTCTCATAAGACAGTTTGACAAGTGGAGCTGACTATAGACAGGAAAGTTTCATGGAGCTGAGTCTTCAGTGCTGAGTAGGAGCTTAAAGGGTGGAGGAGTAAAGACCTTTCAGGCAGAGGGAATCATCTTATGGGGTCTTGGAGGAGAGGAAGAAAGTGGTCTGTTGGGGATTACTGTGGTAGAGTTTAAAAGTTCATGAGGGGAGAAGAGTTGGTGATATGTTGATTGAATTAAGAAGAAGTTTATTTCATTTGCAATATCAAGAATGAAATGAAGACCTCAAAGGAGTTATGAGAGAAAGGAGTATTCTTTGAAGTTTCTATGGATCTCATTTGTCAGGCTCCAACTCTGTACCCTAGAACACTCTGCTTTTTGGTTTCCATGTGTTATCTCATTTAATTCCCCCATGAAAAGGTAATGAAGTAGGTCTATTGTGCCCATTTTACTAATGAATAAATTAAAGATTGGAGAATATAACTCCCCAAAGGTTGTATTTGTAAGAGGCAGTAGAATGTGAAACAGCCAAAGTGACATTTCTGGATGTAGTGTTTTCACCTGCCTGGTCTGTGGAGCCCTGGAGTAGCCGAGAGAAGAAGGCATGCAATTGATCAACCTTACCTTTTCTTTCCCTGCACACTGCATTTGCAGGTCCCCTGGTTTTTCCCAGGCACTCCTTTTTTACAATTTAGGCTTATCTAACATGAAATAACCCTCTTCCAACAACACAAGAGAAGACTCTAAACATGGACATCACCAGATGGTTGACACTGAAATCAGATTGATTATATTCTTTGCAGCCAAAGATGGAGAAGCTCTATACAGTCAGCAAAAACAAGACCAGGAGCTGACTGTGGCTCGGATCATGAACACCTTATGCCAAATTCAGACTGAAATTGAAGAAAGTGGAGAAAACCACTAGACCATTCAGGTATGACCTAAATCAAATCCCTTATGATTATACAGTGGAAATGAGAAATAGATTTAAGGGACTAGATCTGATAGACAGAGTGCCTGAAGAACTATGGATGGAAGTTCGTGACATTGCACAGGAGACAGGAATCAAGACCATCTCCAAGAAAAGAAATGCAAAGAAGCAAAATGGCTGTCTAGGAGGCCTTACAGATAGCTGTGAAAAGAAAAGAAGTGAAAAGGAAATGAGAAAAGGAAAGATATAAGCATTTGAAGCAGAGTTCCAAAGAATAGCAAGAAGAGATAAGAAAGCCTTCCTCAGCGATCAATGCAAAGAAATAGAGGAAAACAACAGAATGGGAAAGACTAGAGATCTCTTGAAAAATTAGAGATACCAAGGGAACATTTCATGCAAAGATGGGCACAATAAAGGACAGAAATGGTATGGACCTAACAGAAGCAGAAGATATTAAGAGGTGGCAAGAATACACAGAAGAAATATACAAAAAAGAGCTTCACAACCCAGATAATCACGATGGTGTGATCGCTCATCTAGAGCCAGACATCCTGGAATGCAAAGTCAAGTGGGCCTTAGGAAGCATCACTATGAACAAAGCTAGTGGATGTGATGGAATTCCAGTGGAGCTATTTCAAATCCTAAAAGATGATGCTGTGAAAGTGCTGCACTCAATATGCCAGCAAATTTGGAAAACTCAGCAGTGGCCACAGGCTGTATATTGTCTCCCTGCTTATTTAACTTATATGCAGGTACATCCTGAGAATTGCTGGGCTGGAAGAAGCACAAGCTGGAATCAAGATTGCCGGGAGAAATATCAATAACCTCAGATATGCAGATGACGCCACCCTTATGGCATAAAGTGAAGAAGAACTAAAGGGTCTCTTGATGAAAGTGAAAGAGGAGAGTGAAAAAGCTGGCTTAAAGCTCAACATTCAGAAAACTAAGATCAGGGCATCTGGTCCCATCACTTCATGGGAAATAGAATGGGAAACAGTGGAAACAGTGGCTGACTTTATTTTTCAGGGCTCCGAAATCACTGCAGATGGTGACTGCAGCCATGAAATTAAAAGATGCTTACTCTTTGGAAAGAAAGTTATGACCAACCTAGATAACATATTAAAAAGCAGAGACATTACTTTGGCAACAAAGGTTCATCTAGTCAAGGCTATGGTTTTCCAGTAGTCATGTATGGATGTGAGAGTTGGACTATAAAGAAAGCTGAGCACTGAAGTATTGATGCTTTTGAACTGTGGCATTGGAGAAGACTCTTGAGAGTCCCTTGGACTGCAACTAGATCCAATCAGGTCATCCCAAAGGAGATCAGTCCTGGGTGTTCATTGGAAGGACTGATGTTGAAGCTGAAACTCCAATACTTTGGCCACCTAATGTGAAGAGCTGACTCATTTAAAAAGACCCTGGCACTGGGAAAGTTTGAGGGGAGGAGAAGGGGATGACAGAGGATGAGATGGTTGGAAGGCATCACCGATTTGATGGACATAGGTTTGTGTGGACTCTGGGAGTTGGTGCTGGACAGGGAGGCGTGGCATGCTGCAGTTCATGGGTCACAAAGAGTCGGACATGACTGAGCGACTGAACTGTCCTGAACTGAACCTGAAATTCCTTCTTGCTGCCTCAGGCCACAGTTCAGATTGCTTTATTGAGCTTTAAGCAACAAGGTGCTATGTTGCTCTGCACAGAAAATAGGTGTTTTCATCTCCATTTTAATTTTGTGTTGTCACCCTCTAGGGTCTTGCTTGAACATCCATCTTTCATTTCAACTAATTGATTGTTCATTTTTCTGTGTGACTATGGACACCCAAGTACTTTCTATCCAATCTCTCCTTTTTCTTACTACTCAAAGACCCAGGGTGGCTACTGCTATACATGCAGAGATGAGCAGTGATAGTTCACTAATTTTTAAATTAATGTGTCCTAACAACAGCAAACTGACTGGAAAGATTAGAGGACAAGAGAAATGTCTTGCAAATTCATTTACATAGTTAGATGAGAATATGTGTGTTTGTACAGAGGATTGTTTGGAAGACTTGTATCATTATAAAATTCTAATGAACAATGTATTTGTTAAATCTTCCCTCCCTCACATTTTGAGAACACAGCCTCCTTTATTGAAATAAATATTTTACCTTTCCAAGTTTTAGCAGGAGAGAGCTCTGTAAGGGATATCTCCAGGTGAGAAGACAATAAATTGTCAGTCTTGAGTATCTGCCAGACTTCTGTTCCTACTGGAATTGAAATATTAAATGGAATCAGACCCAGTGCAGGGACTCTGAGGACAAAGGACTCTCAGATACTAATGTTTTCTTCTAAAGCTTCATTTTCATCAGTTTCAAAGGCAAGTCACTTACAATACCTGTACTTCATAGGAAAGGCAAACCACCATTTATTCTAACTCCATTAATCTGTCAAGCCAGACAGCTTCTGGGCTGTGGTTTACCTTTGAAATCAACGATGATGAACAAATGGTAGGAGACTCTTTTCAAAATGTTGATTTCACCTCTTCTAGAAAATAATGTTTTAAGCACTTCAAAAATTTCCATTTTCCAAAAGATGTGCTGTTTAAAGGTAAGTATAATTTCTTCCTGTCATATTTTCCAAGACAATGTTTGATCACACTGGACAATGTGTTTGAAATCTAGAGCTGTAGCATTTACTAATTCTATAGTTTTGGACAAATCAATAAATATTTCTTAATATCTATTTCTCTTCAGCTTTAAAGACTATATAATGTTTACCTTCCAGGAATGTGAAAAGAATTAAGTAAAATACTATCTTTGAAAAACTTTGAGAACTAGATAGTACTAACGAAAGGTAAGATATAAATATATGACTTCTCTGAAGCTTTTCTCAATCCCAAGGAGAATTAATACATTATACTCATGTATTTTTTTTTTGAGAACTTTCTTGCCATCAATAAATATTGCTTATTGCTATATTATTGTTGAGTTTTGTATTTTTCTGGTTCTCCAGTTTTACCAAGTTGCTTGAGGGGAGGGGCCCTTGTCTTATTTATTTTCATCCTTGAATGATAATTTGCTTAGTAGGAGCTGTTAACAAATGGAGTCAGAGAAATGGTCAGGAGGCTAACTTCATCTCGGATGTTCTTTCAGCTGTCTTTAGACATTGTGCCTGTCTCTGACCCCTCCACCCATGTCTACCTTCAAATCATCAGTTTCCCAGGTAGATGCTGCAGATCAATTAGGTCAGTTCATTCGCTCAGTCATGTCCAACTCTTTGCGACCCCATGAATCGCAGCACGCCAGGCCTCCCTGTCCATCACCAACTCCTGGAGTTCACTCAAACTCATGTTCATAGAGTAGGTGATGCCATCCAGCCATCTCATCCTCTGTCATCCCCTTCTCCTCCTGCCCCCAATCCCTACCAGCATCAGGGTCTTTTCCAATGAGTCAACTCTTTGCATGAGGTGACCAAAGTATTGGAATTTCAGCTGTAGGATCAGTTCTTCCAAAGAACACCCAAGACTGATCTCCTTTAGGATGGACTAGTTGGACTTCCTCACAGTCCAAGGGACTCTCAAGAATCTTCTCCAAATCCATAGTTCAAAATCATCAATTCTTCAGTGTTCAGCTTTCTACACAGTCCAACTCTCACATCCATACACGACTACTGGAAAAACCATAGCCTTGACTAGACGGACCTTTGTTGCTAAAGTAATGTCTCTGCTTTTTAATATGTTATCTAGGTTGGTCATAACTTTCCTTCCAAGGAGTAAGTGTCTTTTAATTTCATAGCTGCAATCACCATCTGCAGTGATTTTGGAGCCCCCCAAAATAAAGTCTGACACTGTTTCCACTGTTTCCTCATCTATTTCCCATGAAGTGATGGGATCAGATGCCATGATCTTCATTTTCTGAATGTTGAGCTTTAAGCCAACTTTTTCACTCTCCTCTTTCACTTTCATCAAGAGGCTCTTTTGTTCTTCTTCACTTTATGCCATAAGGGTAGTGTCATCTGTATATCTGAGGTTATTGATATTTTGTTTTGGGCTGTTTTGTTTGCAATCTGAAGGACATAAAATTTTAAAATGATAGTCCATTTTAGTCCAGTTCAAATATTAGAACAAGTATGTGAATGCTTTAGAACAGTGCTCTAAAAGTGCTCAGACAGCAGATAACTTACAGAGTACTGAAAATTAAAAACTCCCTTTTAAAGAAACAAATTTGATAACTTATTTAGAGAAAAATACAGTCCATTCAAAAATTTCACAATGTTTTATTTTTAAATTGCATCTACTTCATAGTTTTAATGTGCTCTCACCATAGCAAGTTCAGTAAAAATGGGTCCTAAAGAGAATGGTGTGGTCTATTTGCAATTTGACACATCATTAGTGTGTTCACGCAGTGTCAGTCTAGTGTGTGGTGATCAACTGCTCCAAGATGGCTATTGCCCAAGGTGCCTGTTCTTAAAACTGGAAGAAATGAATAGAAATCTAATCATCAAAACTGGGGACAGGGTTGTACTTAAAAATTGGACACAGAATTATTCCTAAAAGTTTTGATACTCAAAAACCTCTTGAAACTAAAGCAAATGCAGCATTATAAAGAGTGAAATAATGGTGTTTTAAAGTCTCCTAATCTTATTTCTTTCTTTATTTTACAGAAGTAACTGAAATTCTGAGATGTAAAGAAACTTGCCCAGTGTCCTACAGCTTTTGTTGCTTGTTTTTTTTTTTTTTTAAGCAGAGATAGGATAAGAACCCAGGTGTTCTTTATACCAATCCCAAATCATTCACCTGATGAAGTAAATGCAGAGTACTCCAGAAAATTTAAACAGTAGTTTGCCAAAAGTACTTTAAAATTACAAAAGGAAGAGCAAACTTAAAACACACTAGTGAAATTCTATAATTTTCTCTTAACACAGAATTCAGTTCAGTTCAATTCAGTTGCTCAGTCATGTCCAACTCTTTGTGACCCCATGAATCGCAGTGCGCCAGGCCTCCCTGTCCATCACCCAACTCCTGGACTTCACCCAAACTCATGTCCATTGAGTCCGTGATGCCATCCAGCCATCTCATCCTCGGTCGTCCCCTTCTCCTCCTGCCCACAATCCTTCCCAGCATCAGGGTCTTTTCCAATGAGTCAACTCTTTGCATGAGGTGGCCAAAGTATTGGAGTTTCAGCTTCAGCATCAGTTCTTCCAATGAACTCCCAGGGCTGATCTCCTTTAGGAAGGACTGGCTGGATCCCTTTGCAGTCCAAGGGACTCTCAGGAATCTTCTCCAAACCACAGTTCAAAAGCATCAATTCTTCAGCACTCAGCTTTCTTCAAAGTCCAACTCTCACATCCATACATCACATAGAATAGTATCAGCTAAAAGGAAGTGGGCAACACTTCTCTGGAAGAACCAACAGCCTTGACATTTTGTCTCAAGGATAAGACCAAGGTAAGAATAAAACTGAAGCCCAAATGTTTAACCTTGTTGTCAAAATAATTGTGGATTTACTTATAGACTGATTAAGTTGAGGACAGTTCACCACCGTTATGATAAAAACTTAAGATTTTCACTTTAGAAGATGGAATAACATGACACCAGTTTACGCCCCCCACCACCACGAAAAAAAATATTTTTAATTTTATACTAAAAAAAATATATGAAATGACAGCTTTCAAATCATTGAGCATCAGGCAACAAAGGATAGTTATCTTTGAGAATGGTAAGCAAATAATGCAAGCCTTATTGTTACCCAAGATCATTGCCTGGAGAAAAATTACAGGTGATAGTTCTGGGATGGGAGTTCTAGGCCAAGCCTGGTAGTCCTGCTGATTTGAAAGTAGGGAGATAGAAGTAAGTCTAGGAAAGCCAAGGCAGCTAGAGTTCTCAGAGCAGAGAAGAGAGAACTACAAAGAGAGAAATTCAGATCTAGAGAGTGTCCCTTTGAGAATTTAGCTGAGTATTGATTAATTCCTGGATGAGGTTTGACAGAATAGGAGAGAACAATCGTTAAACAAGGCTGTGAATATCACCTGTTCTCCACAGTCAAAGTGGAAAACTTCACAGTTCTCAAAACATTGGTTAAGGTACTCAGAGGAATTCTGTCTTATTGGTGGAACAGAATTAGTCTGAGGCTAAATACTGCTCTGGTCTTGCCTGAAAGCTTAAAGGAGAGAACCACACTTCATCCCCCAGCCCCACCAAAGCAAGCTATTTCCAAATAAAGGAAACCCAAAACAAAGCACAAAATTTTTTTTAGAAATTCAAAATTATCAAGCAAGGTCAAATTCAACATGTCTGGCATCTAGTTAACATTATCAGACATGCAAAAGAGGATTAATGGACAAGGTATTAAGAAGAGACAGATTATTCACTCAAAACCTACTCAGAAATAACGTGGATAATTGAACCAGTAGAGAAGGATGTCAAATTGTTATAATTGTATTCCATTTGTTGAATAAGACAGAAGTAAGGTGAGCATGCTAAGTGGGAATATTAAAGATTTTAAAAAGTCCAAAATCAAAGTACTAGAGATGAAAATTGCTGTGCCTGAAATAAAAACACACACTGACAGATTAGATAGTACAGAATCCTTACCAGTGGCATCTATACACAATGAAGCATTCAGGAGGCAGACTAGGACCCAACTTTGAGGGTCTTAAACACAAAGATGAAAGCTTTTTATCTATCTTACTAGGCCTGAGTGGAAGACAGATGTGGGCTTTGGGGTTTTGTTTAACTCTAGTTATGGTTTCTTGTTTTAGCCGCTAAATCCTGTCCGACTCTTGTAACCCCATGGCATGTTGCCTGCCAGCCTTCCTTCTCCAGGGGATCTTCCTGACCCATGGATCAAACCCACATCTTCTGTGTGGCAAGGCAGATTCTTTACAATCAGCCACCAGGGAAGCTCAATAGCTGAGGTTTATTTAAGAGACCAAATATAGTACTTGAATATAGACATCATTAAAGCAATAAAGGAGAAAATGTTGAGGCTGAGCTATGATGATGGCATTGAAAATGGAACTGAAGAGATAATTCAGCTAGAGTCGTGTGTTTGCATCAGCAGTAAATATGCTGCAGGAGATAATTTTATTGAGAGAGAGAATATGAGATTTTTCACTAGAAGACTATCATTCTTCAAGAGTTCCTAAAGTTAAATTTTGATAAGGAATAATTTTATTCTTGTACACAGAAAAGGCTTCTTTTTTGAAGCAGAAAAATTTAGTGGTTTAAAGGGTATGAAAATGTAAAAAGATAAATTATTCCTTGATTACCTATTATCTGTCTAGCTCTCTGTTTGGTTTAGTAGCTAAGTTGTGTCTGACTCTTCCGACCTATTGACTATGGCATGCCAGGCTCCTCTGTCCATAGGATTTTCCAGCAAGAATACTAGAGTCGGTTGCCCTTTCCTTTTCCAGTCTCTGTCTGTCTATCATCTATTTCCCATGTAGCCTGTCATCTTCTATCATCTTCAGTACTCAGCTTTCTTTATTGTCCAACTCTCACATCCATACATGACTACTGGAAAAACCATAGCTTTGACTAGACAGACCTTTGTTGACAAAGTAATGTCTCTGCTTTTTAAAATGCTGTCTAGTTTGGTCATAACTTTCCTTACAAGGAGTAAACATCTTTTTATTTCATGGCTGCAATCACCATCTGCAGTGATTTGGGAGCCGCCAAAAATAAAGCCTGACACTGTTTCCACTGTTTCCCCATCTATTTGCCATGAAGTGATGGGACTGGATGCCATGATCTTAGTTTTCTGAATGTTGAGTCAACTTTTTCACTCTCCTCTTTCACTTTCATCAAGAGGCTCTTTAGTTCTTCTTCACTCTCTGCCATAAGGGTGGTGTCCTCTTCATATCTGAGGTTATTGATATATCTCCCAGCAATCTTGATTTCAACCTGCGCTTCTTCCAGCCCGGCGTTTCTCATGATATACCCTGCATGTAAGTTAAATAAGCAGGGTGACTATATTACAGCCTTGACGTACTCCTTTCCCTATTTGGAGCCAGTCTTTAGTTCCATGTCCACTTCTAATTATTGCTTCCTGACCTGCATACAGATTTCTCAAGAGGCAGGTCTAGTGGTCTGGTATTCCCATCTCTCTCAGAATTTTCCACAGTTAGTGATGCCACACTAACTCCTCAAATTCACATGAGGCAGCAATCTAGTGCCTATTTCCAAACACACTTTGTTTAGATTTATATTTGCTTTCTTAAAAGCTTGGAAAATCCAAAGAAAATCCCTGTCTTCTTGGGCCTCTTCAGTGATTAGCATGTTACCACTAGGATGACAGCCTTTATAACTTTGGAACTGGTATTATCTCAGAATAAAGCTCCTGACCTACATTCAAGCCTTGGGCTAGTTGTTTTGAGAACCTATGGTGAATACGGATGAAGTAAAAGGAAAACGAATGTCCAATGTTATAGGGTTGCTTAGTCCTCTGAATGGTTCAGATGATTCTGTTTCCATTATATTGTCCACATAATAAGTGTAATTTTCTACCTTACTTTGAATACATATGCTATGCTATGCTATGCTAAGTCACTTCAGTCACGTCCGACTCTATGCGACCGCATAGACAGCAGCCCATGAGGCTCCCCTGTCCTTGGGATTCTCCAGGCAAAAACACTGGAGTGGGTTGCCATTTCCTTCTCCATTGAATACATAGGTCTGGCCAAACTCCAACTGAGTTTTTTAGGATAAACAGCAGGGGTCTGTTGTAACAATTGGCAGTTGCAGGGAAATTCATGTTTTGAAGTGAATAATTGTATGCACAGGTATCCAACAATATGTATACTAAAGTACTAATTTGAAACAATTATAAATAATTGACTAAATTATAGTGAACCTTTCTCAGAATGTTCCACATGTTGAGTTCTAATTCAACACAGACTTGCTGAAGCTAGAAAGCTTTGAAAAGCTTTCTCTGGTCTTTGAAAGCCTGCTAAAAATAGTTCATATGGAGATATTTGTCAAACCAGCACACAATATCATCTCCTTTTCCTGCAATGCCAAATATTCTCCACCTTCCACGGAAAACTCCTGTGCCTCACCAATCAATTCTCTTTCTGAAACATCTCTTTGTCTTTGTGAAATTTCACTTGTGTATTTGATATTATGACATGCTTTCTAATGCACATCTATATTTTGCCATGATTTGTCATTTTAAAATGAGATTCTTGAATATTCTCAATTTACCTTTAGATTTTCTTCAGTGTTGGAATTTAATTTCCTCTGAATTGTGTCACCTGTCTGAAACTTGTTAGATAAGTTAAAAATAAGTAGGTTGAAATAGATGTTTATTTGGTTTAGATGTACATATTTTTTTCTGCATTTTTTTTCTAAATCCAGTCTTTTTCCATAATTTTCTATTGCACCTGAGTCCCACCTGTGCTTCTCTTTTGTGCTTCTCTCCCTGATTGTATTCACAACAGAGATGAAAACACTTTGTTCCTTTTTTATTCCACTCTGCAGTTTCTTTAAGCAAAAGAAATGATTGGCTCTTTAGCCCTGTGCGGAAATGGCCTAAAACCATCTGAGGAAGACAAAGCCAGAGGATTCATTGTCCTGCTGGAAATGTTAGAACCATTAGTGATCGACAGTCACCAACATTAGCAATGTCAAGACAGGTGACTTGAAGTGAATTGAATCTTAGAAACAAGTTCCTCTTCCTTACGTACCTTTCACACTTCATGGATTTATATAAGCATAGCCAGAAATTCATAGTGGATTATAAAAATATATTACAATTATTTCCAGGAAAAACTTTGCATTGACATGATTGGTTAGGGTAGAGGAAACTTGATGATCAGAAAGAGATGGTAAAGGATTTGGGTGGGGGATTTTGGTGGAAGGATTCACAATGAAGTAAGAAAGAGGATTGGGAGAAGGCAATGGCACCTCACTCCAGTACTCTTGCCTGGAAAATCCCATGGATGGAGGAGCCTGGTAGGCTGCAGTCCATGGGGTCACTATGAGTCGGGCACGACTGAGCGACTTCACTTTCACTTTTCACTTTCATGCATTGGAGAAGGAAATGGCAACCCACTCCAGTGTTCTTGCCTGGAGAATCGCAGGGACAGGGGAGCCTGGTGGGCTGCTGTCTCTGGGGTCACACAGAGTCGGACATGACTGAAGCAACTTAGCAGCAGCAGGAAAGAGGATTAGGGAGAATGTAAATTTATTGGGGGGATTTTTAGTTCTATGTCCAGTCCTCATGGTTTTCTCTCCTTTGGAGGGAATTTATATAAGAATCTGAAAAGGGAGTTTGTACATAAAAATCTTTGTGTGACTTTGGTGGTGAAAGAAGATGCTCTTTGACATCTAAGGTACTAGAGAAGGTGAGTGAGATATCTCTGGCATCAGTGTAAGCACGAAGCAAAAAATTGACTATCAAGATACACAACACACACACACAAATATACATACATATATATATATTGGCCTCACTACACAGCTTGCAGCATCTTAGCTCCCCGACCAGGGATTGAACCCTGGCCTCAGCAGTGAAAGTGTTGAGTCTTAACTACCAGACCACCAGGGAATTTCCAAGATACATAATATTTTAACAGGATATATTAAAAATAAAGCTGCATGATACAGGGTGCTGAGGGCTGATGCACTGGGATGACCCAGAGGGATGGGATGGGGAGGGAGGTGGGAGGGGGGTTCAGGATGGGGAACACATGTACACCTGTGGCAGATTCATGTCAATGTATGGCAAAACCAATACAATATTGTAAAGATAAAAAATAATAACAATAAATTAAAAATAAATAAATAATATAAAAATCCTTGAAAGTTAGGATATCACAATTTTAAATAAAGACTACTGCTGCTGCTAAGTCGCTTCAGTTGTGTCTGACTCTGTGCGACCCCAGAGACAGCAGCCCACTAGGCTCCCCTGTCCCTGGGATTCTTCAGGCAAGAACACTGGGATGGGCTGCCATTTCCTTCTCCAATGCATGAAAGTGAAAAGTGAAAGTGAAGCCGCTCAGTCATGTCCAACTCGTAGTGACCCCATGGACTGCAGCCTACCAGGCTCCTCCATCCATGGGATTTTCCAGGCAAGAGTACTGGAGTGGGTTGTCATTTCCTTCTCCTAAATAAAGACTAAATCAGTATTATTTATTTTTTCTTTTGCCTTAAGTTCCTACATGGCTTTACACAGCACTGACTTATGGATTATTGTGTCAAAGTGCAGAATAAAGAATTTGCACATATATTTGTGTAAGTACTGGATGGAGTTCAAAGTTCTACTTTAGCAGGCAGTTTCACAGAAGTGGAGAGTCGAGACAACATGACTGCTTCATGGTACAGTACTATATAGAGAACAGTAATAAAGCTCCACCCAACCCCTTTCCTCCACTCAATAGCTCTTTTTGCCTGTTTATTCAATGCCAGCCCCTGTATGCAGCTGTTGTACTGTACCACTGTATTTTTTAAGGAACTGTGCTATAAGATTAAAAATTTTTTTGTGTGTTTGTTTTCTATTCCTTATTTGTGTGAAAAGTATTGTAAATCTGTTATAGTACAGTATGATGCATTATAAGCAACTGTGTTAGTTGGGTACTTAGACTAACTTGTTTGGACTTATGGAACGAATTAAGCTTATGAACACATTCTCAGAACAGAACTTGTTCACATGTACAGGACTTACCACATCTGGTCCAAGCACATTTCTTCCTTCCAGTCTAGTTTGCTGTCCTGCTGATAATTGTTCTCAGTCCAGTCTTAGTTGGAATTTGAAATTTTTCTATCAGACATTGGAAAAAAAGTCCTTGCATTCCTTAAATTCTAGAACTGCTGTGAATGATTGTCTCTCTGTGTGCCTTCATGAGGAACTACAAGAGAGAGATTATTAGAAATGGCTAACCACATTTACCTGAGTTCTTTCTGTTACTGACAAGCTTGAAAAGAATATCACTTTCCCAAACTGATTAATATGAGAGTTACTTATATTTGTCTTTGGCTTAACTTAAAATATAACTTACCATTTAAATAAAATAATTATTTAAACATTGATGTGCTGTGCTAAGTTGCTTTAGTCATGTCTGATCTCTGCAATCCACGGACTGTAGCCCATCAGGATTCTCTGTCCCATAGGATTCTCCAGTCAAGAATGCAGGAGTGGGTTGCCATTTCCTTCTCCAGGGGATCTTCTCCACCCAGGGATTGAAGCTGTGTCTCTTATGTCTCCTGCATTGGCAGGTGGGTTTTTTTTTTTTTTTTTTAAACCACTAGTGCCACCTGGGAAGTCCTAAATATTAATAATCATTTTAAAAGAATTATCTATCAGTATCCTATCTCTTTTCTTGATCAGAAAATAGGGAAGCACATATTCAATTTCTCTCTAGGGAAAATACAATATAAAACTAACCACATGAGTTTATTTTTAAAAAGACTGATTCCCCACACCTAATGCTGTTGACCAATTCAAGAAACAGAGAATTGTGAGGTCTAAGTGTAAATTACACAATAATCTATGTTGTAAATCAGAGGTCTTGGAATTATGATTCACAGATAAAACTGTCTGCTGTACTACTTGGTTTTGCAAACAAAGATTTATGGGAACACAAGCTACACTGATTTTACTACGGATTGTCCATGGCTACTTTTACACTATGAGGACAACTGAGTAGCTGCAACAAAGATGGTATTGTCAGCAATGCTGAAAATATTTACTATCTGGCCATTTAAGTGAAAGTTTTCCAAATCTCAATCCAGATCAACAAAATTTATAATTCTGAGCACTATCAATGTGGATAAATAAAAATCTGAAGGTATCATTGCCTGAAAAATTTTCGCAGAGACCATGATATCTCCACTGAAGTGAAGTGAAGTGAAGTCACTCAGTCTTTGTGACCCCACGGACTGTAGCCTACCAGGCTCCTCCGTCCATGGGATTTTCCAGGCAATAGTACTGGAGTGGGTTGCCATTGCCTTCTCTAGGGGATCTTCCTGACCCAGGGATTGAACCCGGATCTCCTGCGTTGCAGACAGACCCTTTACCCTCTGAGCCATCAGGGAAGTCCTTTTAGTAGATATCTCCACTAAAAGATATTTATTTTTTATTTGATCAATTAATGCATTCATTATGTGGCAATAAACTTTTCAGAGGTTTCTGAGAGGAAAGGAATATTACTGACCCACAAATAATGTTCAATGCTTATTCTCCAATAGAATATCAATTTGCCATTTGATTACTTATTGAATTAATTTGAAAAAAAATTTATTTAAAAGTTGCTCCTGATGGTTTTTCATTCTACTAAGCTAATCTCTTTCCAAATAGCAGTTTTCTTAATTCTTTTTGGAAAACATAAGCTAAACAGTAATCATTCCCAGCACAGCTTGTTTCTACATAAAATGCTACATTCTCATTAGTTTTTGAAACAATTTCAAAATTGACTTTAGAATCTGACATAATTTTAATAGCAGCTCCAAATGGTAGAGTCTTATTTGAACTAATGCTGTAAGAACAATGTAAGCTTTGTTGTTATTTTTTATTATGCTGAATATTGATTCTCGGTTCAGTTTTATTCTTATGAAAGGGTAAACATTTTGAATCCATTAAAAGGAAATACTTAGGTCAATGTGAATAAAAACAGGTTTTGATTAAAAACCACACTGAGATACCAACCCTCAGAGAAATGCTTTTTCACGGGAATAAATATGCTTGAAAGACACTTTTGTTAGGGCTAGTACTTTAACTTCTCTAATAGGCCTTCCAGTAATAAATTGCCTGTTTGCATGCTCATTCACTTAGCTGTGTATGACTCTTTGTGACACCATGGACTGTAGCCTGCCAAGCTCCTCTGTCTGTGGATTTTTCCATGCAGGAATACTGGAGTGGGTTGTCTTTTCCTACTCCAGGAGATCTTACTGACTCAGGGATTGAACCCATGTCTAATGTGTTTTCTGCATTGGCAGGTGGATTCTTTACTACTGCACCACCTGGAAGCCCCCTAAAATAAGTTAGAGGGGAATTAGAGAGGTAGAGAGACAAGTTATGTTTGTTCCTATCACTTACTAGACACTTAACTTTTGGTGAGTCACTGTGAGTATATTGCATGAGTAAAATCAAGTATGTAATGCCCTAATTTACAAACATGTTGTAAAAAATTAAATATTTTCTGAAAAGTATTATTCGCAGAACTTGATATATAGTAAATGATAATAGGCCATGTGTAGTACTTTTATTATTTTTAAAATATCATATATTCCTCTGAAATGGTAAACTGAATAAACACAAATTTACTGCAAAGCCTCAGAGATAATTAGATTATTTCAGTCATTTAATTCAGTAATGGTACAAAGGAGTGGGTTGGAGAGCGGGAGAACGGCTCCCCTGAAAACTCAAAAGAAAACACAGATAATCTAATCCAAGACAACACCATTTTGGAGGAACTAGAGCCAAACTTTCTCTTCCACCATGAGTATATAGAAAACTAGACAGAATGTAAGTGGCAACTGTTTGTAGCATGGCATAGTGGTCAATTTGGGACTGTGATCTCTAAAAGTAGGAGACAAAATGAACTTGGAAGTGCTTTCCAGATGTTGAGGGAGCAGGGTGGATCCTAGACAGTGTAAGGTAGTCTCAGTGAATGGAAGAAATAGAGATCAGCCCCTAGGGAGGCTAAGTGGGATGGAATTTGTAGGGAACAGCACTGAAGATGCGGAGAAGGCAATGGCACCCCACTCCAGTACTCTTGCCTGGAAAATACCATGGGCGGAGGAGCCTGGAAGGCTGCAGTCCTTGGGGTCGCTGAGGGTCGGACACGACTGAGCGACTTCACTTTCACTTTTCACTTTCATGCATTGGAGAAGGAAATGGCAACCCACTCCAGTGTTCTTGCCTGGAGAATCCCAGGGATGGGGGAGCCTGGTGGGCTTCCATCTGTGGGGTCACACAGAGTCGGACACGACTGAAGTGACTTAGCAGCAGCAGCAGCAACACTGAAGATGAGAGAATCATGTGGGGAAAATGCTCCAGAACTCTGCATACTGATCTCCTGGAGTTTCTTGCTAAATTAAACTGCTAATGAGTGAATGAATAGATGTGAGAGTTTGCAAAAATAACCCTTGAAAAGATCAAGCTGGTCTGCAATAAACTTACCTTCTTTCTAGAATAAACTTCAATGCATTCTAAAGGAATATGGCAAGTGACAAATTTTTGTAATCAGTAAATTTGAAATGGTTAACATTCAAGAAAAAGTTAGTCAACATAGGCAACAAAAAAATGTGAATCATAAATAAGGGTCATTTCCTGAATAAAATTCACTGATGACTTCCCATTTCTCTAAAGAGCATCCCACCACCCTAAAGTTGACTTACATGGAAGACCTAAGTCAGTTGTCTTACACTTGTTTTCCATCCTCATCCTTTGCCACCACTAAGGAGCCTGAGTACCATTCACCTACTTTTATCAGTTTAATAAGCCATTCAATTTGTGGTACTTGTCTTCACTGTGATTCCATCACAGTCAGAGGTAGGAGTCTCGCCCATTAAATATTTTAAGAAAGTTTATACTATGCTTTGTTTCATTTTATTTCATCTCATATTTAGACAAAAGTTATAGATTTCTTTTCTAAATTTGGTTTGTATTTAGGAAAAAAGCTTTATCAATTCTTATCCAAACTAGAGGAGCCAGTTTTACAAACCAAAAGGAATGGAAGTATCAGCACCTCTCAAGAATTATCAAACATTTAAAGACACAAAGACATAAATTGAGCCCATTAGATCTTTTTAAGAAGCTTCATTTGTTGAAATTCCAAGTAATATTGTGATTTGCTTTTGAAGTTAGCAGAAAAATCTCTTACATTTTTTAAGTTTTTTTTTTTTTAAACTGTAGCAATCTTCTTTCTTTAGTCTCATTTAAAGGGTCCTGAAGAGACACTGATTTGAGATCATCTTATTATTGAAGGTGTTTACATGGCAATCAACAAAAGTTGATCATTGAAAGTTAGAAATTTAGTTTAGTTTTGTTCAAAAGCTGTTCTTGATAGACAAGTTTAGATAGGTAGAAACACAAATCACATAATCAGAGAAGATTCTACCAGTGGTTGGAAAAATAACAAAAACATTTTAATCCTTGGTTGTCATATGTCAGAAAATATTAGGATTTTAAGACAAACACAAATACACAAATAAAGACTAATAGGGAAATAGATTTCGGATTTCTTGTCAGCTGCTTCCTGAGAGACACAATTTTTTACATCTACCACATGTCAGCTGTATAATTTAAAATCAGATTTCACCACTGCTGTCACCAGAAACGGACTTGATCATAAAACAGAACTACTGATTAGAGTCAAAAAACTCAGTCACCATACATGAAGGGACAAGCAAAACTCAGCCAAGGGCTTAGCTTGTCCAGGTCCAGACAAGGTATGCCACCAAACCACACATTTCTGTTGTGTTTAATTGTGGACTATAGCTTAGTAGAACCTGTAAGAATGACTGCCAAAGAAGACTCAGAAACAAGTGCACTTAGAAAAAGTGAGTCATATTTCAGAAGAAAATATTGTCAAATATAAAACACAACAAAGAAAAATGTAAAATTAACAGTGTATATTACATTTGCTTATGTTGGCAAAAATAATTTTTAAATTATCATATATTTAAAAATTATGTGCTATATCAAGAATTAATGATGAAATTATCTTTGTTAGGACATCTAGTTGAAGAAAAACATTCAAATTGTATTATTATAAGAACAAGAACCAATCAGGATTACTCCCTCTTTTTTAGTTTATCATGGAATAAAAGTTGCCCTGACTGTGGTATGTGAAGTATACAGTTATACTAGAAGCTGGATAAAAGTATTAGATTTTACTTCCACACAATCTATTACCTCTGCTCCTTAAGGCAAATTTCTTACCTTCTTTGTGCTCCAAGTTCTCATCTGTAAAAGGTGGACAGCAAAAAAGTTATCTTTCTCAGTGGATTGGCATGAGGATTAAATTAGTGTATCTGAGCACCTGCAAGAAAATAAGCAGTGTAAAAATTTTTGTCATTATTAGTATTATGTTGGCGGAAATGATTGAATGCAGAAGAAAAACAGATGATGCCAGAGAGGAGAATGTCCACAGTGATGTCCTTAACTAGATGAGGATAAACAGACGGGGTCTGGTACCCACGTGGAAACTTTGGGCTTGATTGAAGGCATAGAGAGTTTGTTCATACAAGCATGAAACAAAGCAAAAAGCATGGGTGCATCTTGGAGCAAAACACGGGAGATGTGGTGGAGATGGCAAGGGGAAGTTTTCTCCAGACTACTTAGGTTTCCTCCATGGGAGCTAGGAAACAAAGACTTCATCTGGAAGTGAGGATAGAGAAGGAGTATTGGAGGAGGAGAAGAGAGAAGGCATGATACTGTCGTCTCAGACAGCAGTAAAGTAAATTGGCAAACACAATGTAGGATTATGAAGGCAGAATCTCAAATACCAGTGATTATAGCAGAAAATATTAACATAGTCTGAGTATATTCACTTTCTGACTTTACAGGGTTTTAGATTTAGGATTAAATTCCACTTTATGCTATGCTAAATCCTATAAACAACTTTGCATAAATGGCTATTGTGAATTTTATTCTTTTTTTGTATATCATTAATTAAAAGTAATATTATTTATCCCCTGGGATAATTTATACTATATTCAAAATAAAAAAAGTCTTGGTGGATAAAAGCACATTATTTTATATGTAGAGATGCTTTGTGGATATCTGTGTATTTGGTTTTAATATCAAAATGTGATGGACAAATTTAACAACAATTAGGATCCACCTGAGCTTAGTGGTTATGAATACAAAGTAAAATCAGTTACACAGGTTCTATGAGCACAGAGAAGTCAGAGATTTGGACATACCCAGGATCACCAAGACAGAGAATGGACAAGAGGCTAAGGGTGTATGCTAGAAGTTAATACAGAGATCAGTTATGTAATTTTAACTGGAAAGGGGAAAACAAGAGCTTAAGTGGGTGAAGTTCAGAGAAAATAGGTTAGGGTCAAAAGATTATGCAAAGGGCTCAGTTATTGGTGACAGCACTTTCTGAAAGTAAGTGTCTGAGCTAAGACAGGGAATAATATTAATACTATGGAGTAAAAAATGCCAGAGATCTGAGTGCTCCATATGGTGGATGGGTTCTCCATAAATGGAAAAGTCACTGTCTTTATTTTCAAGTAATTACATTCAGTTCAGTTCAGTTGCTCAGTTGTGTCTGACTCTTTGCAACCCCATGGACTGAAGCATGCCAGGTTTCCCTGTCCATCACCAACTCCTGGAGATTACTCAGACTCAAGTCCGTTGAGTCAGTGATGCCATTCAACCATCTGATCCTTTGTCATCCCCTTCTCCTCCTGCCTTCAATCTTTCCCAGCATCAGGGTCTTTTTCAATGAATCAGTTCTTCTCATCAGGTGGCCAAAGGATTGGAGCTTCAGCTTCAGCATCAGTCCTTCCAATGAATATTCAGGACTGATTTCCTTTAGGATGGGCTGGTTGAATCTCCTGGCAGTCCAAGGGACTCTCAAGAGTCTTTTCCAACACCACAGTTCAAAAGCATTGACTTTTGGTGCTCAGCTTTCTTTATAGTCCAACTCTCATATCCATACATGACTACTGGAAAAACCATAGCTTTGACTAGATGGACCTTTATCGGCAAAGTAATGTCTCTGCTTTTCAACATGGTGTCTAGTTTGGTCATAACTTTCCTTCCAAGGCATAAGCTTCTTTTAATTTCATGGCTGCAGTCACCATCTGCAGTGATTTTGGAGCCCCCCCAAATAAAGTCTGTCACTGTTTTCATTGTGTCCCCATCTATTTCCTACGAAGTGATGGGACCAGATGCCATGATTTTAGTTTTCTGAATGTTGAGCTTTAAGCCAACTTTTTCACTCTCCTCTTTACTTTCGTCAAGAGGCTCTTTAGTTCTTTGCTTTCTGCCCTCAGTGTGGTGTCATCTGCATATCTGAGGTTATTGATATTTCTCTCAGCAATCTTGATTCCAGTTTGTGCTTCATCCAGTTCAGCATTTCTTATGATGTATTCTGCATATAAGTTAAATAGGCAGGGTGACAATGTACAGCCTCGACAAACTCCTTTCCCAATTTGGAAACAGTCTGTTATTCCATGTTCAGTTCTAACTGTTGCTTCTTGATCTGCATACAGATTTCTCAGGAGGCATGTCAGGTGGTCTGGTATTCCCATCCCTTGAAGAATTTTCCACAATTTGTTGTGATCTACACAGTCAAAGGCTTTGGCATAGTCAATAAAGTAGAAGTTGATGTTTTTCTGGAACTCTCTTCCTTTTTCAGTGATCCAATGGATGCTGGCAATTTGATCTCTGGTTCCTCTGTCTTTTCAAAAACTAGCTTGAATGTCTGGAAGTTCATTGTTCATGTACTGTTGAAGTCTATCTTGGAGAATTTTGAGCGTTTCTTTGCTAGTGAGTGAGATGAGTGCAATTGTGTGGTAGTTTGAGCATTCTTTGGCATTGCCTTTCTTAGGGATTGGAATAAAAACTGACCTTATTCAGTCCTGTGGCCACTGCTGAGTTTTCCAAATTTGCTGTCATATTGAGTGCAGCACTTCACAGCATCATCTTTTAGGATCTGAAATAGCTCAACTGGAATTCCATCACCTCCACTAGCTTTGCTTGTAGTAATGCTTTCTAAGGCCCACTTGGCTTCACATTCCAGGATATCTGGCTCTAGGTGAGTGATCACACCATCATGGTTATCTTGGTAATGAAGATCTTTTTTTGCATAGTTCTTTCATGTATTTTTCAGTGATGGCTGGATGGCATCACTGACTCGATGGACGTGAGTCTGGGTGAACTCCGGGAGTTGCTGATGGGCAGGGAGGCCTGGCGTGCTGCGATTCATGGGATCACAAAGAGTCGGACACAACTGAGCAACTGAATTGAACTGAACTTCATGTATTCTTGCCACCTCTTCTTAATATCTTCTGCTTCTTTTAGGTCCATACCATTTCTGTCCTTTATTGAGCTCATCTTTTCATGAAATGTTCCCTTGGTATCTCTGATTTTCTTGAAGAGATCTCTAGTCTTTGCCATTCTATCGCTTTCCTCTATTTCTTTGCATTGATCACTAAGGAAGGCTTTCTTATCTCTCCTTGCTATTCTTTAGAACTTCACATTCAAATCCGTATATCTTTCCTTTTCTCCTTTACCTTTCACTTGTCTTTTCACAGCTATTTCTAAGGCCTTCTCAGATAGCCATTACAATTATATTCAGGTGCTGGTGAAATCAGGGCTTCCCAGGTGGCACAGGGGTAAAGAATCTGCCTGCTAGTGCAAGAGATGAAAGAGGCATGTGTTTGATCCCTGGGTCAGGAAGATCCCCTGGAGGGGGAAATGGTAACCCACTCCAGTATTTTTTCCTGAAGATCCCCATGGACAGAGACAATTAGTGAGCTACAGTCCATGGGATTGCAAAGAGATGGGTGTGACTGAGCACAGCACACACTGCACACACAGAAAAATACTGCTGATGGAATAACATCCATATGAATCCCTAGTCATGGAAAACCAGGTTCATCTTTTTTTTCGAACCATCAATTCTCACCACCTCAGTCTTTTCAGAAGAAAAGTTATAATGGCACAGCTTTTTCACACTTAAGAGAGTCACACAGTATAGAGATATAATTTTCAATGGAATGGAGATTATTGGATGGAAAGGAGATCAGGATATTTCCTTCTTCACACTCAAGTAGTTCATTCCCAGTTGACTCTGCTGCATCTGGAAGAGACTAAGTATCATGTTGCCTCTGAGAACAGTAATTCATCAATTTATCCTTTCTAAGAATACATTTTGAGGAGTCTGATATGTTGAGATAATAATTTGAAACTGCCATTCAGAGCAGAGAGGTGTTTCAGACAGGTGAGTATATTAGAAAAGTTAGTGATAAATCTCACTTTACTTTAAAATGTTAAAAATGCATGGAAGCTTCTTTTCACCTAGGAATGAACCAATAAATTCATCTTTTCTTATATAAAAGAGTATTTAGCTGATCAATGATTTTCTAGCTTACAAAATTAAAGATTTGTAAGGCACTTCTAAAATTGACTAATGAAAAGAAAGATTGCATATTCTTACAAACAAACATTTTACCTATTTGTAGTGGTATTCCTAATGATGCTTCATTAAAAATGACAGGAGAGAAGCCTACTCTCTTATTAGATTCTGTGTTTCTGCATTCAAGAGCTTATTCTCTGAAAAATAATCCAAAATATAAGGTACTACTGTCTAAAGCATTACTGGTACATTCTGGGCATTTTGTTTTTGTTTTCACAGTGGATTATAATCGCACCCAGTTTCCATGTGGTGTTGGAAATAATCCAGCCAACAGCTTTGAAGAAGTGACTATGGTGGACTTTAATTCTTTGTTTTCTTGTCTGAAATGAAATGAAATGAAATGAAGCCGCTCAGTCGTGTCCGACTCTTTGCGACCCCATGGACTGTAGCCTACCAGGCTCCTCCCTCCATGAGATTCTCCAGGCAAGAGTACTGGAGTGGGTTGCCATTTCCTTCTCCAGGGGATCTTCCCAACCCAGGGATCGAACCCGGGTCTACACTTAATTAAAAGCAAATGTTATTTATATACTGAGGTATTATCTACTGGGGTATGTTTATCCAGTGATATTATAGCTGCAAATTTAAACTTTCCAGAAGTAATCCTATCTTGCAAGAAATACAATACTTCTAAAATGTTCCTGCCTTATCAATATGCTTTAATTTTGTGTCAGTGTTGAAATGAAAGGTGGAGTAAATGTTAGCTGGCATAACTATGAGAGTTGACTTAGGTCTTTTTAAATAGGGACAGTTTCATAGAAGATTTTAACTTTGTTATGAATAAAATCATAATAAAATCAAATTTAAAATTTAACCTGAGCTATTTGTAAGCCATTAAAAGCATCATATAAAATTACCACATTACACATATTATTTTACTTCAATAATCCTGAAGTAAATTAAGTTGTGAACTTCAGAATTAAGTAATTGACTTTATTAGGAAAGTATTTTCTCATCTTGGAGTTTAAAATGAATTCCATTATCTTAACAAAGAGGCAAAATGAATTCTTGTCTGCATCCTGATATCGTGATGGACTTGGTCTTTTGGGGAGGAATTATTCTCGTTTTATTAAAAAGAACTAGGAAACAAATCTTAAGTGTTAAATGGCATTATTAATTCTTCGAAATACGTGATGAAATTTTCAACTGGACCAATGAAACAATTGCTCTCATCATTACTATTCACTCTTTCTCCTGTCTATAAATCAGTGTGGATATACAGAGTGAAAGTTCATGCTCATCTTCCTCCCCAAACAGTGTGTCCTTTATAGAGACGTAGGATTTGCCTGCCTGCCTGCATGCACAGTTGCTTCAATTGTGGCTGACTCTGTGACTCTATGGATTGTAGCCCACAAGGCTCCTCAGTGCATGGGCTTCTCCAGGCAAGAATACTGGAGTGGGTTGACATGCCCTCCTCCAGTGGATCTTCCCAACCCAGGGAATGGACCCAAGTCTTCTATGTCTCCTGCATTTCAGGTGATTCCTTTACCACTGAGTCACCTGGTAAACCCCAGGGTTTGCATAAATATATTTTTTTAATAAATAAAGATGACAGATTGCTTCTGAGATCCCTATGAGGTATTATGGATTCAATCTGGATACAATTAGGACAACCCCAGAAATACAAAGAGTTTTATTTACAAATTGTCCTATCTAAACAATGATTTCTTTACCTATAACTACTCACTTTTTTTGCAATGTATTTCCACTTTTTAGTCTTTGGTTTCCTTCTATTAAAATGAAATCGAGATTAGCTCACTTTTTTAGATAAAGGGCCACAATTCTCAGCAGTTCCTTGAACTATGCACGAGGGTCTCTTTCTCAGCTTCTCATAGTATATTCTAGACTGTGGACAGAAAACCGTTTTATACTGGATGCTTGGGGCTGGTGCACTGGGATGACCCAGAGGGATGGTATGGGGAGGGAAGAAGGAGGGGGGTTCAGGAAACGTGTATACCTGTGGTGGATTCATGTTGATGTATGGCAAAGTTCAGTTCAGTCGCGCAGTCGTGTCCGACTCTTTGCGACCCCATGAATCGCAGTACGCCAGGCCTCCCTGTCCATCACCAACTCCCGGAGTTCACTCAGACTCACATTCATTGAGTCTGTGATGCCATCCAGCCATCTCATCCTCAGTCGTCCCTTTCTCCTCCTGCCCCCAATCCCTCCCAGCATCAGGGTCTTTTCCAATGAGTCAACTCTTCGCATAAGGTGCCCAAAGTACTGGAGCTTCAGTTTGAGCATCATTCCTTCCAAAGAAATCCCAGGGCTGATCTCCTTCAGAATGGACTGGTTGGATCTCCTTGCAGTCCAAGGGACTCTCAAGAGTCTTCTCCTACACCACAGTTCAAAAGCATCAATTCTTCGGCGCTCAGCCTTCTTCACAGTCCAACTCTCACATCCATACATGACCACAGGAAAAACCATAGCCTTGACTAGATGGACCTTAGTTGGCAAAGTAATGTCTCTGCTTTTGAATATACTATCTAGGTTGGTCATAACTTTTCTTCCAAGGAGTAAGCGCCTTTTAATTTCATGGCTGCAGTCACCATCTGCAGTGATTTTGGAGCCCAAAAAAACAAAGTCTGACACTGTTTCTACTGTTTCCCCATCTATTTCCCATGAAGTGATGGGGCCAGATGCCATGATCTTCGTTTTCTGAATGTTGAGCTTTAAGCCAACTTTTCCACTCTCCTCTTTCACTTTCAACAAGAGGCTTTTTAGCTCCTCCTCACTTTCTGCCATAAGGGTGGTGTCATCTGCATATCTGAGATTATTGATATTTCTCCCAGCAATCTTGATTCCAGCTTGTGTTTCTTCCAGTCCAGCATTTCTCATGATGTACTCTGCATATAAGTTAAATAAGCAGGGTGACAATATACAGCCTTGACGTACTCCTTTTCCTATTTGGAACCAGTCTGTTGTTCCATGTCCAGTTCTAACTGTTGCTTCCTGACCTGCATACAGATTTCTCAAGAGGCAGGTCAGGTGGTCTGGTATTCCCATCTCTTTCAGAATTTTCCACAGTTTACTGTGATCCACACAGTCAAAGGCTTTGGCATAGTCAATAAAGCAGAAATAGATGTTTTTCTGGAACTCTCTTGCTTTTTCCATGATCCAGCGGATGTTGGCAATTTGATCTCTGGTTCCTCTGCCTTTTCTAAAACCAGCTTGAACATCAGGGAGTTCACGGTTCACATATTGCTGAAGTCTGGCTTGGAGAATTTTGAGCATTACTTTACTAGCATGTGAGATGAGTCAATTGTGCGGTAGTTGGAGCATTCTTTGGCATTGCCTTTCTTTGGAATTGGGATGAAAACTGACCTTTTCCAGTCCTGTGGCCACTGCTGAGTTTTCCAGATTTGCTGGCAAATTGAGTGCAGCACTTTCACAGCATCATCTTTCAGGATTTGAAACAGCTCAACGGGAATTCCATCACCTCCACTAGCTTTGTTCGTAGTGATGCTTTCTAAGGCCCACTTGACTTCACATTCCAAGATGTCTGGCTCTAGATTAGTCAACACATCATCATGATTATCTGGGTTTGTAAAGTAATTAACCTCCAATTTAAATAAATAAATGAATTTAAAAAAAACAAAGTCTCTTGGAGTTCAACATAATTCAAAAGATAGGTTTCCACCCCTACTTCTTGTGAGAGTTTAGACAAAATTTCTGTTTCAAAGATGGACATTTACATATCCTTAAGCACAATCAAATTTATGAACTCAAATATGCTTAGTTGTATCTTCTTAAGGAAGTTGATGAAATCTGATTAATTATTATATTGATGATCACTATTTGCAACAGATTGATAATTAAGGACTGGAGAATAAGTAACTTGTTTCTTAATTTCTCTTTTTGATCATCATTAAGAAACAAATATTTAACCCACATTACACTTTTAAATTGTGGCAGATGTGGAAGACAGAATAGCTTTCAAAAAGTGGAGTGTTGATATTTAAGTGAAAGTAAAAGTGTTAGTTGCTCAGTCACGTCTGATTCTTTGTGGCTCTATGGACTGTAGTCTACCAGGCTCCTCTGTCCATGGATATTTAAGTATGCTTCTAATATTATGCATAACAATAAAATACCACATATATGTAGTGCACTTTTGTAAATATAGTTCTCTGTCTTGTTAGCAAAAATACAGTATATATTTAGGTATTAGTCTAGTCCAAAGGGATAAAATTAATTACACATATTTTGCTACTTTTGCATCTCACATACATTGCAGTTATGAATAATCAGCCATGGTGATTTACTTTCTAAATTCAGACATGACTTATAAGCCTTCATAACATGGTACGCTGGGAAGTCCCTGCCTATTGATTGTAACTGGTACGACATGTGAAACTTACCTGCCACCTATGATTAATGACTGCTGCTGCTGCTGCTGCTGCTGCTAAGTCACTTCAGTTGTGTATTTGGAGCTTCACTGGTGGCTCAGTGGTCAAAAATCCACCTGCACTGCAGGAGACGCAAGAAAACATGGATTGATCCTTGGGTCAAGAAGATTCCTTGGAGAAGGAAATGGCAACCCACTTCAGTAGTCTTGCCTGGATAACCTTATGGACAGAGAAGTCTGATGCGCTACAGTCCATGGGGTCACAAAAGAGTTGGACAAAAGTTAGTGACTTAACATGTTAATAACATGTTAGTGTTTAGATTTTAAAATCCTAAAGAGAAATAAACAACTCTACAAAGGCGTCTAAAAACAAAGGCACCTCAAATGATTAAAACCAGAACAATCTATAAATGTATTTTTACTCCTATTCATTTATTGTATAAAATTATATGATGTAATCTAGCTCTTTTAATTAACTATAACAAAACATCTTGATTCAAGTTCCTAAAGAATGCACCCTGATTATAGGTGTTGAAATGCCTTGGCAGGCAAGGTTAAATGCACATCACTTTTGTGTCCTGGAAAAACACAAGTTGGCATGCATTTGAGTCTGAGATGAGAGAACCAGTATTATAACAAGCACGCAAGTTAAAATACCAGATTTAATTTGAAGATGCTGTAAACTTTGCAAACAAGGTACCAAATACAGAGTTGTAAAGGTATGTGTGAGTCAGGATGTAGGAAAATAGCCAAGGTAAGAGGAGATGAGAGTTTCCTGAGCTGTCTCTCTAAGACAATTGGACTTATCTAAATGATATCTCTCTTATTAGGATATGATTTTAAAAAATCATAAAACATTTTGGTAACTATACACTATAGAATCATATCCCAGGCAACATTTGGAATATGTTATAAAATACCTTATCTTTACTGTGTAAAACTTTTGAGCATACAAAATTCATTTTTGTTTTAAAAGTTTTTAGTCAAATATTTCTGTTATATGAGAAATAAATATTTCATGTTTCATTATATTGGTGCATATGGAAGCCCATGTGGCTAAAATGGTAAAGAATCTTCTTTCAATGCGGGAGATCCAGGTTTAATCCCTGGGTCAGAAAGATTTCCTGGAGAAGGGAATGGCAACTCACTCCAGTATTCTTGTCTGGAGAATCCCATGGACAGAGGAGCCTGGAGGGCTACAGTCCTTAGGATCACAAAGAGTTGGTCAGAACTGAGCAACTGAAACTTTCACTTTCACTCTAAATAGAAGGAGTTTTGAGAATTTAAGTACTGTTTTTCTCATATGAAATTAATCGAAAGTTATTTTCAATGATTTGTTCAGCCAAAATGGAAGAAAGGCTTTTTTTATGTGCAGGTTCAGTTTATCAAGGTACTATATGACACTATCATATAAAGCATAACTATATTTTTTAAACTACTCCTGCTTGTGTTTCATGACAAACAGCAAAACTGATAGAGAGTCTGTGGTGCTTCCATTTGAGGTTTAAAATTCTTTCAAAGTAATTCATTTTACTATTATATTCCAACCTAATTTTTCTAAGTGTTTTAGAAAAGACTTAAATAATTAGCAGTCCTACAATTATGTGCATGCACACAAAAATATGTGCACACACACAACCTGCAGATCTTGGAAACTTTAATTTTTTTTTAATTTTTATTTTTACTTTATTTTGCTTTACAATACTGTATTGGTTTTGCCATACATTGACATGATTCTGCTACTGGTATACATGAGTTCCCAATCCTGAACCCCCCTCCCACCTCCCACCCAATATCATCTCTCTGGATCATCCCCATGCACCATCCCCAAGCATCCTGTATCCTGTATCGAACATAGACTGGCGATTCGTTTCTTACATTTGAATCAGTTCTAACGAGATGGATGAAATTGGAGCCGATTATACAGAGTGAAGTAAACCAGAAAGAAAAACACCAATACAGTATCAGTTCAGTTCAGTTGCTCAGTCGTGTCCGACTCTTTGCGACCCCATGAATCGCAGTACGCCAGGCCTCTCTGTCCATCACCAACTCCCGGAGTTCACTCAGACTCATGTCCATTGAGTCCGTGATGCCATCCAGCCATCTCATCCTCGGTCGTCCCCTTCTCCTCCTGCCCCCAATCCCTCCCAGCATCAGGGTCTTCTCCAATGAGTCAACTCTTCACATGAGGTGGCCAAAGTACTAGAGCTTCAGTTTTAGCATCATTCCTTCCAAAGAAATCCCAGGGCTGATCTCCTTCAGAATGGACTGGTTGGATCTCCTTGCAGTCCAAGGGACTCTCAAGAGTCTTCTCCAACACCACAGTTCAAAAGCATCAATTCTTCAGCGCTCAGCCTTCTTCACAGTCCAACTCTCACATCCATACATGACCACAGGAAAAACCATTTTTGTATGTGTTTGATATGCAGAGTGTATCTTTCATGACACAAAGCTTATTCAAATGATCATTGTTTTCTAACTCCTAAAAAAGCAATGATATTTGTAATAAATGATGAATATATTCTCAATACCTATTAAGAAGGTAAAAGCAGATAAAGCTCCTGAAAGTGTATGTGTGTGTCTATCTTTGCATATGTTCAATAGGTGTATACACACATACATACAAACATAAGGCACATATAGAATTATGTATATAAACTTTTTTTTTCCTGACAACCTCACAGTGTGTTATAATTCAAATGAAATGTTTTACTTTTTTTTTTTTTTTCTAGAGGTCTTTTTGGAAAGTTCAATGATATGACCAAATTCATGGAAGCTATTTATATTATAAATATAAAAATAGAGGATATGTAACTGTTTACTCTTTGATATTGTGAGGTTTGTCAATTTCAGAATCCAGACAGATTACTTATACGATTGACTTAACCCTGTTCATCTCCACTTTTACATTAAAATTAAAGGCTATTCACAACTTTTTTAAGACAACGTCTTTTACTATAATGATACTTATAAAACTATTTTAATTAGAGCACTCAAAAGAGTATTTATGTTGGACCTATAGATCTATCTATCTATCTATCTGGATTTTCATAAAAAATATTCATCTCCTCAGAAGTCTTTTGAAGTTAAGCCGTTAAGTGTCTAGTGAAGGATAGGGAACTAAACGATTGACTTAACCCTGTTCATCTCCACTTTTACATTAAAATTAAAGGCTATTCACAACTTTTTTAAGACAACGTCTTTTACTATAATGATACTTATAAAACTATTTTAATTAGAGCACTCAAAAGAGTATTTATGTTGGACCTATAGATCTATCTATCTATCTATCTGGATTTTCATAAAAAATATTCATCTCCTCAGAAGTCTTTTGAAGTTAAGCCGTTAAGTGTCTAGTGAAGGATAGGGAACTAGCAGTTACAAATTCTGCCTCTGGACAATGTTATCTCTTATGACATTAAGTCCAGTTTTGCTTTAGCTGGATATAGTAGCAATATAAAGGGCTTTAAAAATTTGTCACCTGCATCCTAAGAGCATACAAGGTTATCAGTTCAGTTCAGTTAATCTCTCAGTCGTGTCCGACTCTTTGAACCCCATGAATCACAGCACGCCAGGCCTCCCTGTCCATCACCAACTCCCAGAGTTCACTCAGACTCATGTCCATCGAGTCAGTGATGCCATCCAGCCATCCGATCCTCTGTCATGCCCTTTTCCTCCTGCCCCCAATCCCTCCCAGCATCAGAGTCTTTTACAATGAGTCAACACTTCGCATGAGGTAGGAAAAGTACTGGAATTTCAGCTTCAGCATCATTCCTTCCAAACAAATCCCAGGGCTGACCTCCTTCAGAATGGACTGGTTGGATCTCCCTGCAGTCCAAGGGACTCTCAAGAGTCTTCTCCAACACCACAGTTCAAAAGCATCAAGTCTTCAGCACTCAGCCTTCTTCACAGTCCAACTCTTACATCCATACATGACTACTGGAAAGACCATAGCCTTGACTAGATGGACCTTAGTCGACAATGTCTCTGCTTTTGAATATGCTATCTAGGTTGCTCATAACTTTTCTTCCAAGGAGTAAGTATCTTTTAATTTCATGGCGCAGTCACCATCTGCAGTGATTTTGGAGCCCAAGAAAATAAAAAGTCTGACACTGTTTCTACTGTTTGTCCATCTATTTCCCATGGAGTGATGGGACCGGTTGCCATGATCTTCATTTTCTGAATGTTGAGCTTTAAGCCAATTTTTTCACTCTCCTCTTTCACTTTCAACAAGAGGCTTTTTATATCCATACATGACCACAGGAAAAACCATAGCCTTGGCTAGACAGACCTTAGTCGGCAAAGTAATGTCTCTGCTTTTGAATATACTATCTAGGTTGGTCATAACTTTTCTTCCAAGGAGTAAGCGCCTTTTAATTTCATGGCTGCAGTCACCATCTGCAGTGATTTTGGAGCCCAAAAAAACAAAGTCTGACACTGTTTCTACTGTTTCCCCATCTATTTCCCATGAAGTGATGGGACCAGATGCCATGATCTTCGTTTTCTGAATGTTGAGCTTTAAGCCAACTTTTTCACTCTCCTCTTTCACTTTCAACAAGAGGCTTTTTAGCTCCTCTTCACTTTCTGCCATAAGGGTGGTGTCATCTGCATATCTGAGGTGATTGATATTTCTCCCAGCAATCTTGATTCCAGCTTGTGTTTCTTCCAGTCCAGCATTTCTCATGATGTACTCTGCATATAAGTTAAATAAGCAGGGTGACAATATACAGCCTTGACGTACTCCTTTTCCTATTTGGAACCAGTCTGTTGTTCCATGTCCGGTTCTAACTGTTGCTTCCTGACCTGCATACAGATTTCTCAAGAGGCAGGTCAGGTGGTCTGGTATTCCCATCTCTTTCAGAATTTTCCACAGTTTATTGTGATCCACACAGTCAAAGGCTTTGGCATAGTCAAGAAAACAGAAATCGATGTTTTTCTGGAACTCTGTTGCTTTATCCATGATCCAGCAGATGGCAATTTGATCTCTGGTTCCTCTGTCAGCCTTGGTAGCGTAGTGGTTAGGCAGGCAGGTACACAGGCAGGCTAGGCTCCGTAGATCAAGAGGTCAAGTCTCAGATCCGACCAATACAGTATACTAACACATATATATGGAATTTAGAAAGATGGTAATGAAAACCCTGTATGTGAGACAGCAAAAGAGACACAGATGTATAGAATGGACTTTTGGACTCTGAGAGAGAGGGAGAGGGTGGGATGATAGGGAGAATGGCACTGAAACATGTATACTATCATAACTATTTTTTTGACATTTAAAAATTAATTACCCTTTCTCTAGCTGGTGGCTGTTCCAAATTGTGATCGTATATTTCAGTGTCAAATAGATATCATTGAATTAAAGTATTATATCTTAGAGGTCAAAGCCAAATAATGCTGAGTAATAAGATAAATCTCTAGTCACTTCCTATGACACAGTATTGTTTATATTCTCATGAAGTAATTGTGAATAAAAGGGACATTGTCCTTGTACTCACAGAATTTATAATCTAGTGCAGAATAAAAAAATTAAACATAATTACAATAATCTGTGATGTTATAGAAAAACAAATCTGGATTTAGGAAAGGAGAGTCTTTAATTAAAAGAAGTACTGCAATAATGGCAGAGGAACACTGTAACAGGGGTCAGTTCAGTTCAGTTCAGTCACTCAGTCGTGTCTGACTCTTTGCAACTCCATGGACTGCAGCACACGAGGCCTCCCTGTCCATCACCAACTCCTGGAGCTTACACAACTCATGTCTGTCGAGTCCATGATGCCAACCAACTATCTCATCCTTTGTCTTCATTCTCCTCTTGCCTTCAACTTTCCCAGCATCAGGGTCTTTTCCAATGAGTCAGTTCTTCCCATCTGGTGGCCAAAAGATTGGAGTTTCAGCTTAAGCATAAGTCCTTCCAATGAATATTCAGGACTGATTTCCTTTAGGATGGACTGGTTGGAACTCCTTGCAGTCCAAGGAACTCTCAAGAGTCTTCTCCAACACCACAGTTCAAAAGCATCAATTCTTCTGCACTCAGCTTTCTTTATAGTCTGAGTCACATCCATACAGTTTGGAAAAAGCATAGCTTTGACTAGACGGACCTTTGCTGACAAAGTAATATCTCTGCTTTTTAATATGCTGTCTAGGTTGGTCATAGCTTTTCTTCCAAGGAGCAAGCATCTTTTAATGTCATGGCTGCCGTCACTATCTGCAGTGATTTTGGAGCCCAAGAACATAAAGTCTTTCACTCTTTCCATTGTTTCCCCATCTTTTGGCCATGAAGTGATGGGACCAGATGCCATGATCTTAGATTTCTGAATGTTGAATTTTAAGCCAACTTTTTTACTCTCCTTTTCCACTTTCATCAAGAGTCTCTTTAGTTTTTCTTTCCTGATTTGGAACCAGTCTGTTGTTCCATGTCGAGTTCTAACTGTTGCTTCTTGACCTGCATACAGATTTCTCAAGAGGCAGGTCAGGTGGTCTGGTATTCCTATCTCTTGAAGAATTTTCCACATCTTGTGTCCACACAGTGAAAGGCTTTGGCATAGTAAATAAAGCAGAAGTAGATGTTTTTCTGGAACTCTCTCTCTTTTTCAATGACCCATCGGATGCTGGCAATTTGATCTCTGGTTCCTCTACCTTTTCTAACTTCAGCTTGAACATCTGGAAGCTCATGGTTCACATACTGTTGAAGTCTGTCTTGGAAAATTTTGAGCATTACTTTGCTAGCGAGTGAGATGAGTGCAATTGTGCGGTAGTTTGAGCATTCTTTGGATTGTCTTTCTTTGGGATTGGAAAGAAAACTGACCTTATTCAGTCCTGTGGCCACTGCTGAGTTTTCCAAATTTGCTGTCATATTGAGTGCAGCACTTTCACAGCATCATCTTTCAGGATTTGAAACAGCTCCACTGGAATTCCATCACCTCGACTAGCTTTGTCCGTAGTGATGCTTTCTAAGGCCCACTTGACTTCACATTCCAGAATGTCTGGCTCTAGATGAGTGATCACACCATGGTGATTATCTGGGTCGTGAAGATCTTTTTTGTATCATTCTTCCATGTATTCTTGACACCTCTTCTTAATGTCTTCTGCCTCTGTTAGGTCCAGACCATTTCTGTCCTTTATTGAGCCCATCTTTGCATGAAATATTCCCTTTGCATCTCTGATTTTCTTGAAGAGATCTCTAGTCTTTTCCATTCTATTGTTTTCCTCTATTTCTTTGCATTGCTCACTGAGGAAGGCTTTCTTATCTCTTCTTGCTATTCTTTGGAACTCTGCATTCAAATGGGTATATCTTTCCTTTTCTATTTTGCCTTTAGCTTCTTGCCTTTTCTCAGCTATTTTTAAGGCCTCCTTAGACAACCATTATGCCTTTTTGTGTTTCTTTTTCTTGGAGGTGTTCTTGATCACTGCCTCTCATACAATGTCATGAACCTCTGTCCACAGTTCTTCAGGTGCTTTATCAGATCTAATCCCTTGAATCTATTTGTCACTTCCACTGTATAATCATGAGGGATTTTATTTAGGTCATACCTGAATAGTCTAGTGGTTTTACCTACTTTCTTCAATTGAGGTCTGAATTTGGCAATAAGGAGTAACAGGTGCAGGGGAATTATTACTGTAGGGAGGGACTTCTGACCATGAGGGTTGAATCATTTCATAAAGCAGCCAGATAAGGAGTAAACAGGTGTTAAAGAAACAGGTGGGGGAAGATAGAAATAGGCATCATGTCTGAAAAGTGGATGATTTTCCCTAGGGTCAGTGATTCCTGTCCTTAGGGGCCCTGAAGAAGGACTTTCTGGGTTCCAATACTCCAGTTCAGTTTAGTTCAATTGCTCAGTCATGTCCATCTCTTTGCAACCCCAATGGACTCAGCATGCCAGACTTGCCTGTCTATCATTAACTCCTGGAGCCTGCTCAAACTCTTGTCCATTGAGTTGGTGATGCCATCCAACCATCTCATCCTCTGACATCCCCTTCTCCTCCCACCTTCAATCTTTCCCAGCATCAGGGGCTTTTCAAATGAGTCAGTTCTTTGCATTAGGTGGCCAAAGTATTGGAGTTTCAGCTTCAGTTTCAATCCTTCCAATGAATACTCAGGACTGATTTCCTTTAGGACTAACTGGTCTGACTTCCTTGCAGTCCAGAATGAGCCAAATTTCAGGAGATTAGGAGATGGAGAGAAGTCTGACTGAAGTTTAATCATCAGATGAACGGAAATTTTATTTTGATTGTTCGGTGTAGAGAAACGATTGAACTCATCATTTATGAGACAAAGAATGAGAGTCTGGAGGGACTTCTGCCTGGGCTTGTTTTAGGTAAGCAAACATGGTTACCCATGAGTTTCAATGAAGTCATACGGAGAAGGGCAATACTTTGCTCTAAGTAGTTTTCCAGAAAAATAGAGTGGGACACTTTTTTACACTGTGTTTTCCAGGAGTAAAGGGCTCAGGTAAAATTGTACAGGTCATCTTACATTGTCCATGACAAAATTTATGATGGTAGATTTGCAGTGGCCTATGAGAACACAAAAATGGATCGGCGAGGAAGTGAATCTAAGCTCTGATTTTGAGAATTAGTAGCAGTTTAAAAGGCAGAGATAGCAGTGAATTAAAAAGCGAGAAAAGTATCATTTCCAGCCAGAGTAAATGACTCTATAGATTGCATGCCTGAAAGAGTCAAAAATTGATCTTCCAGGGGTTCATAGACTTGCCCAAATAGCTTTTAATTTTTCTGTTTGTTCTTCTTACAGTTGAAGCTTCACTTAGGAACTAGAGGGTGGTTGATGTTTATTTGGAAGGTCTAGTCAATGGCAAGATCCAACTCTAACACTGAGGGCAGATGGATTTCTGGGGCACCAGGGCTGAAATTCAAAGCACAGTACAGTGTTAGGTAGAAAGAGGATAAACGTACACAACCCAGGCACTTGCACTGAGAGAAAAAAGTCACAGAGTTTGGGTTGTGTGGCATGTTAGCTCCTGAATCTGGATAAGAAGAGAGTTGGAAGGAAGAGCAAGAAGATTCCAGGCCTAGAGATAATGGGTATATTCCAAGACCCTCGTCCTATTGTTAGGACTCCATCTCCTAAACGATTCTTGCTTTACTTAGATGTAACTCAGGATTTGAGGCAGCACTTTGCCATCAATAACAATGATTATGCACTGTGCTGAATGGTTTCAGTTCAGTTGCTCAGTCATGTCTGACTCTTTGCGACCCCATGAACCGCAGCACACCAGGCCCCCCTGTCCATCACTAACTCCCAGAGTCCACCCAAACCTATGTCCATTGAGTCAGTGATACCAGCCAACCATCTCATCCTCTGTCGTCCTTGTCCTCCTGCCCTCAATCTTTCTCAGCATCAGGGTCTTTTCCAATGAGTCAACTCTTCACATCAGATGGCCAAAGTATTGGAGTTTCAGCTTCAACATCAGTCCTTCCAGTGAACACCCAAGACTGATCTCCTTTAGGATGGTTTATAGGTATTAGCTAATTTAATCCTCCCAACAACCTTTCGAGTTAGGTACTGTCCTTATTTTCATGTATTGAGAGGTTAAGAAAGCAGGGAAAGAGAAATGTAATGATCTCCCCAGCATCACTGGGTAATTAATAATGGGGCTTGGTTTATAGATTCAGGCAATCTTGCTCCTGAGTCTGAACTCTTAAGCACCATTCTAAGTTAACAGTTGCCATCTAGTCACCATCATGACCAAAGTCAGAGGGGCAAGAGGATTTATGTTGGGGGTTGTAGGAATGTAATCTAGTCTGAAGATCAAGCTCACAGTGCCCTTGGGGCTCCTTCTAAACATCTGTGTCTTGGGTATATTTATTAGCACAAAGGAGGAAGACATTAGTCCTTCTTTCTAAATGTAAATGATTCTAGATATGGTCGGGTGTTCAACATTCATTTTTCAGCTCTTTTCTGGCACTTAAAAGATGAAGGAAAACCTTGAAAATCCTTATATGGAGGACAGGAGGGACTGGGAAGAGAGGAATGTAGTAGAAGAGGAAATCTTTTTTTTTTTTTCTTTATCCAGTGCAGTTTATGTTGGGTTCAATCTAAAACTTGAATTTAAAGTCAGTTCACCATGTGCTGCAGCTGCTCCTGATAACAGGGGCGGGATGGATGGTCCTGTATCTGATTGTCACAGAGTCTCCTGAATCGTAAATCTGTGCTGATATATCTTAACTGCATTTGGTTTCAGCAAATCTCCATCTTTTTAAAACTCTGGAAGAGTACTTTGTGTCTGCAGATAAAATGTTTTCTCCTTGGATTTTTATGGAACTTAAGTTTTTAAACACTTGGTCCCTCAGGAATTGTAATGAAATGCAATACCATCAGTCAGATGACTGAGCTACTGACTCATCAATCATTTTTTCCTTTGGTAAGACTCTCTCTTCTAGAATACCTAAAATCATCCACAAAGATATTATGCATCTACTTTTATTTCATAGCAACTTTGATTGGGGGAGGGAGTGAGAAGAAGGATTCTGTCTCAGACTTTAAGATTTCCTTCATTTAATAATTATGGTAACTCTCTTTCCTACCAAGATTGCTTTAATCTTTTTTCCTCCTATACCTACTTTGCATTTAGACCTCAGCAAAATTGGATGGTTAGTGGTAAAATCAATATAAAAATGTGCTTTCGTCCACAGAGTAGACACAAAGTGCATAATCACAGGAAGATTATGTTTGTACTGCATATGCTCTTTGTTTTATAGTTTGAACAAGTTTCTTGGCCTCATATGTAGCCCCAAAGTGCTTTACTATCTTTTTTTTATGTGACTTTATCACTATCACAGAGCTTGCTAAACATCTACGCCTTTAGAAGCATTTTGCTTTGGGTAGTTAAAAAAAAATGCAAACCAAGCAAAATTACACTGTAGCTGCACAAGGACACTCATACACAACTACTAGTAGCTCAATTGTTTCTAAAATTAATATTATTTGATATAGCAAAATTACAGAAATATATGAAAGGAGGTAGAATGCATTTTGTTGTTGTTACAGTAGCTAACTTGTGTCCAACTCTTTGTGACCCCATAGTCTGCAACATGCCAGGCCTCCCTCTCTTTCACTATCTCCCAGAGTTTGCTCAAACTCATGTCCATTGAGTCAGTGATGCCATCCAGCCATCTTATCCTCTGTAGCTCCCTTCTCCTCCTGCCCTCAATCTTTCCCACCATCAGGGGCTTTTCCAATGAGTCAGTTCTTCACATCAGGTGACCAAAGTATTGGAGTTTCAATTTCAGCATCAATCCTTCCAGTGATTATTTGGAGTTGATTTCCTTTAGGACTGACTGACTTTTCCTCATTGAAGTCCAAAGAGTCTTCTCCAGCCCACAACTGGAAAGCATCAGTTCTCTTCATCAGCCTCCTTTAGGGTCCATCTCTCATATCTGTCCATGACTACAGGAAAAACCATAGCTTTGACTATATGGACGTAAGTACACACCTAGCTACTCTAAAAGAGTTAACCATTATTAGTATTGTATTTGTTATGTATCTTTAAACAAAAATTTAATTTCACATACATATTTATATAAAGTTGAACTTTCATTTATCCCCTATTTCCAGAATTTCTATTTTCTCCACATTCCCAGCCCCCTGACAAACACTGTCAAAAATATGAAGGGCTTCTTTTGTGGCCAGTTTTCATACTCTTTGACGTATCTCTGTGCGTGTGTGCTCACTGACTAAGTCATGTCTCACTCTTTGCAACCTCATGGACTATAGCCCACCAGGCTCCTCTGTCCATGAGAGGACCCAGGGACTGAACTCTTACCTCCTCATTGGCAGGTGGATTTTTTACCACTGAGCCACCTGGGAAACCTTCATATAGCTACAGGCAACTATTAATAAGGTATATTTGTGCATATTTTAAAACTGTGTAAATTGTATGTATCATTCTATAATGTTCTTTTTCTTCCAACATTTTGTTTTTGCCACCTATATAATACCCCAAACTTTTTATAGCCAGCAATATTTCTTTAAAACAAGCATAGTTGTGTTACTGAATGAGCTCTGCAATATCAGTGCTGAAAATAACAATAAGCAGGTAGATTTGCTGCAGGCAAGAATTATAAAAAGACAGTAATATAAAGTGAGACTCAGTGACAAAGCCAAGATGGACAGAACGCAGATGTAATGTTCTGTAAGAATGCTAATCATTATCAAAATGTTGACTTGAGGTGTATTTGAAAAGCCAGCTGCTAAAGAAAACATTTGGTTCTTTTCTCCCACTGTGCTTTAATGGAAGGAATCTCCTGGAATGGAGATTTGCCATATCCTCAGGCTGGCCTAACAGAGAAGCATGTATGTCAGGCTTATTTCAAATTATTAGGTATTTATAAATTTAGAACAGGTATAGCATTTTTACCAGCAGTGAATGTGGTTCTACAGATTTACTATGGTGTTTCCTTTTGCCTGAAGTTATATTTCTTGCTAAAATGTTGAGATACACTACTTCACAATGATAAGTCAATGACTCACATTTCATATCTTAGATGCCCTTAGAAATGTGAAATTGAATGTCAGCCTTTCTTGGTTTAAAATGTTATCTACTTAGAATTTTATTCTCCTTGAATTTGTGTTGTTGAGATGCAGAAAAGAAAAAAGAAAAACACCTAATACATCTATTTAAGTTAAACTGTCAAAAAACAGAATTTTCCCTTTGAATATGGAGGACAGTATCTCATACTTCTGATTGCCCTACAAATTTCAATCCATCCTTCAGTATATCTCAAATCTGAATTATGTCATATAAAACAGTTGCTAATGTCTCCCCTGCCCATATGTCGTATGTGCTTCCTCTAAATTCCTGTAATATTTTGTTTTCTTGTAATATATTTATTTCATAACAGTTCTTATTTCCCACCTCAGAGTTATTTATAATTTTTGTATAAAATCACATCTTATATATTTTATTTTAAATTGCTTGGGAGAAGAAACTTGTACAATTAATCTTTGTATTCTTTAAAGTGTCTGTTACAACATGAGATAGATCATAAGTATCTAGTAAATATAAATTGAATAAATGAACAAATAAATGAATGCCTGAGAACAGACATTTAAACAATAGTGATCTTTAAATAAGTGAAACATCATTTCCTTAAAATAACTTCATTCAAATTGATTACCACTTCAGATAGTCCATTGGCTAATCCTAAAGAATTTTAAATATATGTAATATATTTTTCAATACCACTTGTAGACATATGATAGTCACTATCAAGAATATGTAGAGAAAATGGTGGAACAGGAAGATTCTCAGCTCACTTCATCCAGACAGCAAAATTACAACTATTTATAGGACGACTATTAAGGAGAAAAATCAGAAGACTAGCATAAAAGATCTACAGTGAAAAGGAACCACAGGGGAATGGGTAGGAGGGTGGAGACGTGGTACCTCCAAGACTCATACCCCCAGGTAGGCAACTCACTAATGGGAGGATAATTATAGCTGTAGAGCTTCTACCCAAGAGTGAGTGAGTCAAGCTCCACAGTGGGCTTCCTGGTCATGAACTGGGAAGATGTGCCCCCAGGAGTGTTTTAACACCAGTTGGGCTTACTTTCAGGAGAGCTACTGGGCTGTGGGAAGTGGACTTCACTCTTAAAAAGTGACCAAAAAATCTCAGATGCTCTGAGACCCAGAGTGGAACCCGTAATTTGAAAGAAGCCTGGTTCCGACCCACCTGCTGATCTTGGAGAGCCTTCCAGAGAGGCAGCGGGCAGCTGGAGCTAATCCTGGCTACTTGGATGCAGGTGGTAACCATTTTTAGGAGCTCATTCTACCATGGACACTGCTGGTAAATGCTATTTGGGGATCCTCCCTCCAGCTTTGGTATAGAACCCACCTGCAATGCAGGAGACCCTGGTTCAATTCTTGGGCTGGGAAGATCCCCTGGAGAAGGGATAGGCTACCCACTCCGTATTCCTGGGCTTCCCTTGTGGCTCAGATGGTAAAGAATCGCCTGTAATGCAGGAGACCTGGGTTCTATCCCTGGGTTGGGAGGATCCCCTGGAGAAGGAAAAGGCTACCCACTCCAGCATTCTGGCCTGGAGAATTCCATGAGGTCGCCAAGAGTCAGACACGACGGAGTGACTTTGACTCCAGTTTTTTAGAGGCAGCACCTGGCCCCGCCCACAAGCCTTTCAGCAGCGGGGACACCTCAGTGGTAAATTCAATAAATTTGAAGTTTGGGATTAACAGACACACTACTGTATATAAAACAGATAAATATAAAGGACATATTGTTTGACTCAAGGAACTATATTCCATGTTTTATAAAAACCTGTAATGGAAAAGAATCTGAAAAAGAATATATGTATATACATATATGTATTATATCTTGGAACTAGTGCAGAGATGAACAAATATATGCTTGTATTTACCCCAGAACTTATTCTAAAAATTTTAGTCTGGACAAAGATTTAATAGTGCAAGGAAAGGCCATATGAATCAATTCTAGATTATCAAGAAAGGTTTGAAAAACTTTTAATCAGTATTCTAGCATGACTCGTCAATTGTTCTCTAATCACCAAGATGATTCTGTACCTAACTTTGCCTTTGTATAATGCTTAGACAAGGAACTGACTACTCCAATCAAAAGACACAATTTCGGTTAGTCCAAATTACATGCAAACACCTTTACCATGCTGGCCAACCAGCCTTTCAAAAATCACTAAAAAGAAAAGAAAATAATACATCAGTAACAATTTTGAAACTTCAGTTTTGCCAATTAAGTAATCAATGTCAGTTGAGAGTTTATCAACTTCCATTCAATTCACAACTGATGGAAAAAAATCTGGATTTTGCTTTTACTGTAGAAAGCCCTGGCATCAAAAAAATGATTGTAGAATAAGAGGAATCTTAAAGAGAAATTGCATTTTAGACCAGAATTTCAAGTTAAACAGAAATAGGGCTCCTCCAAGGGAACACTGGGAGTGTTTCCCTTTTCCCCCCTTTAAATCCTGAAAGAAGTAGAGATGATTATATAAAGAGACACAAGTAAAGCCCTATAAATGCAAGAGCCACCTTTTTAGTTGTGAACTCTGCCAAAATTAGAGATCCTCTGCCTCAAAGTAAAACATCAGTGCAGATGGTAGGAGTGTCTAGGGCACATATTCAGCTTATTAAATCATTACTTTTAAATTTCTACTTAGGCAAACTTCAAAGAAAGCTTTTTTTTCCCCCCTTAATAGAAACTGCTCCTGTTCACTTGATAGGTAGATGATAGGTAGAGGTTTCTTGGAAGCTTATGAAGCCCAAATTTCCTTTACTCATAAGGGAGAAATGTTTCTAGATCTGAAAAGTCAATCAGACTTCCTTCATCATATAATGTTTGTCATTCGGAGGGTGATGTTGAACAAGACAAGTTACCAGTTAGTACCTAGAGAATTTGGGCATTTGATTCCACCAACATCATCTGTTAAAATGACTGTAAATCAAAATAAACCCCTGCCCAACACTCATCAATAACTATTGAGGTCATGTATGTTAGTTGCTCAGTTGTGTCTAACTCTTTGCGACCCCAAGGACTGTAGCCTGCCAGGCTCCTCTGTTTGTGGAATTCTCCAGACAGGAATAGTGGAGTGGGTAGCCATTTCCTTCCCCAGGGAATCTTCCTGACCCAGGGATTAAACCTTGGTCTCTCTCATTGCAGGCAGAGTCTCTTTACCATCTGAGCTACCAAGGAAGCCATTGAAGAAGGAAAAAAAAAAAACCTTCAGTATCAGTTTACATTAACAAAGGGCTTATTGTGCCCTGCACCAGGTCTTGTAACTACCATTTTGCTGGTTAAAAAAAAAATAATGGCAAAGGTTGTAGATTTGTACAGGACTTGATTTCTGTTAGTGCTATTATTATTCCTTGTCACTCTGTAGTGTTAAACTCCCATAACTTACTGTCTTGTATTCCTAAAAAGTGACTTTTTTTGTGACAGATCTCCACAGTGCATTCTTTAGCATCTCTGACATATTGATGATCAATTTCTTTTTTTCTCCTCTGGGAATGAATGGCAATATACACAGACTGCAACACCACAGGGCTATTCTGAGAGCACCACTTACCTTCCAGATATTAAAGGCATATCTAGGTGATCTATATTTTCCCTATAAGTCAGGTTTGACACAAAATATAGAGGACTTGTTGCTGTGTCCAAATTCTTTGATCAATAGCCAGAAAGACACCTGCTGCACTTACTTCAGTCAGTCAGAAGCCAGCTATTTAAAAGGACAGAGTGTCAAAAGAGAAATTACAATTAGGCAAGAATAGTGTAAAATATTTCAGTTCAGTTCAGTCGCTCAGTCGTGTCCGACTCTTTGCGACCCCATGAAGCGCAGCACACCAGCCCTCCCTGTCCATCACCAACTCCCGGAGTTCACTCAGACTCACGTCCATTGAGTCTGTGATGCCATCCAGCCATCTCATCCTCGGTCGTCCCCTTCTCCTCCTGCCCCCAATCCCTCCCAGCATCAGGGTCTTTTCCAGTGCGTCAAGTCTTTGCATAAGGTGGCCAAAGTACTAGAGCTTCAGTTTTAGCATCATTCCTTCCAAAGAAATCCCAGGGTTGATCTCCTTCAGAATGGACTGGTTGGATCTCCTTGCAGTCCAAGGGACTCTCAAGAGTCTTCTCCAACACCACAGTTCAAAAGCATCAATTCTTTGGTTCTCAGCCTTCTTTACAGTCCAACTCTCACATCCATACATGATCACAGGAAAAACCATAGCCTTGACTAGACGGACCTTAGTCGGCAAAGTAATGTCTCTGCTTTTGAATATACTATCTAGGTTGGTCATAACTTTTCTTCCAAGAAGTAAGTGTCTTTTAATTTCATGGCTGCAGTCACCATCTGCAGTGATTTTGGAGCCCAAAAAAATAAAGTCTGACACTGTTTCTACTGTTTCCCCATCTATTTCCCATGAAGTGATGGGACCAGAGGCCATGATCTTCGTTTTCTGAATGTTGAGCTTTAAGCCAACTTTTTCACTCTCCTCT
>SJXQ01007575.1:112960-190197 GCA_006408695.1 Aepyceros melampus | reverse complement strand
ATTTAGGTCATACCTGAGTGGTCTAGTGGTGTTGCCCACTTTCTTCAATTTAAGTCTGAATTTGGCAATCAGGAGTTCATGATCTGAGCCACAGTCAGCCCCCGCTCTTGTCTTTGTTGACTGTATAGAGCTTCTCCATCTTTGGCTGCAAAGAATATAATCAATCTGATTTCGGTTTTGACCATTTTGTGATGTCCATGTGTAGAGTCTTCTCTTGTATTTTTGGAAGAGGGTGTTTGCTATGACCAGTGCATTTTCTTGATGAACTCTATTAGTCTTTGTCCTGCTTCATTCCACATCCCAAGGCCATATTTGCCTGTTACTCCAGGTGTTTCTTGACTTCCTACTTTTGCATTCCAGTCCCCTATAATGAAAAGGACATCTTTTTTGGGTGTTAGTTCTAAAAGATCTTGTAGGTCTTCATAAAACCGTTCAACTTCAGCTTCTTCAGCATTACTGGTTGGGGCATAGATTTGGATAATTGTGATATTGAATGGTTTGCCTTGGAGACGAACAGAGATCATTCTGTCATTTTTGAGATTGCATCCAAGTACTGCATTTCGGACTCTTTTGTTGACCATGATGGCTACTCCATTTCTTCTGAGGGATTCCTGCCCACAGTAGTAGATATAATAGTCATCTGAGTTAAATTCACCCATTCCAGTCCATTTTAGTTCGCTGATTCCTAGAATGTCGACGTTCACCCTTGCCATCTCTTGTTTGACCACTTCCAATTTGCCTTGATTCATGGACCTGACATTCCAGGTTCCTATGCAGTACTGCTCTTTACAGCATTGGATCTTGCTTCTATCACCAGTCACATCCATAACTGGGTATTGTTTTTGCTTTGGCTCTATCCCTTCATTCTGTCTGGAGTTATTTCTCCACTGATCTCCAGTAGCATATTGGGCACCTAATGACCTGGGTGTTTTCTCTTTTGGTATCCTATCATTTTGCCTTTTCATACTGTTCATGGGGTTCTCAAGGCAAAATATTTAGGTAAATATCAAGGTAAAATATTTAGGACATAAAATATCCAAATAAGCACTTTAAATTGACCTGGATAGAGTTAAAGGCATTATATAATTTACTTTAAAAAGTTCAGCCTGAACCTTTCTGCTGGGAAATAGAATATTCTGAACCTAGGTACTGCTGCTGCTAAGTCACTTCAGTCACATCCAACTCTGTGCGACCGCATAGACGGCAGCCCATCAGGCTCCCCCATCCCTGGGATTCTCCAAGCAGGAACACTGGAGTGGGTTGCCATTTCCTTCTCCAATGCATGAAGGGAAAAGTGAAAGTGAAGTTGTTCAGTCATGTCCGACTCTTAGCGACTCCATGGACCACAGCCTACCAGGCTCCTCCCTACATGGGATTTTCTAGGCAAGGGTACTGAAGTGGGGTGCCATTGCCTTCTCCGATTCTGAAGCTAGGGGGTGCTGCTGCTGCTAAGTCATTTCAGTCGTGTCCGACTCTGTGCGACCCCATAGACAGAAGCCCACCAGGCTACCTCGTCCCTGGGATTCTCCAGGTAAGAACACTGGAGTGGGTTGCCATTTCCTTCTCCAATGCATGAAAGTGAAAAGTGAAAGTGAAGTCGCTCAGTCATGTCCGACTCTTAGCGACCCCATGGACCACAGCCTACCAGGCTCCTCCATCCATGGGATTTTCTAGGCAAGGGTACTGAAGTGGGGTGCCATTGCCTTCTCCGATTCTGAAGTTAGGGGTACCCTTTAAAAATTTCTGACCAAGACCCCAGCCGTGGACATCCAAATTATGATTTATGCTCTTCCTCCTTGTTTATGAAAACAAAGGTGCCACACTATAAGAGTATTAACCCACCAAAAGGAAGGCTGCTTCCCAGGTGGCACTAGTGGTAAAGAACCCACTTGCCAATACAGGAGACACAAGAGACATGGGTTTGATCTCTGGGTTGAAAAGATCCCCTGGTATAGGACATGGCAACCCATTTCCATATTCTTGCCTGGAAAATCCCATGGACAGAGGAGGCTGGTGGACTACAGTCCATGAGGTCACAAAGAGTCAGACACGACTGAAGCGACAGCACACACATACCAACCAGTAGGCTACTATAGCCAGCAGGTGGATTCCATAACTAGGAGCTACCCTTTGTGTCTGGGTTGTCACAGCAACAGTTGTGTTACGTCAGACCACAGAAGAAAGAGTCATGAGTCTCCCTCTATCTTTGTTCCTCACTTTGTTCCTCACCTATCTTTGTTCCTCACTTACTAAACTCTCGTCATACACAACATTATTCAGCAAGTTGGTTGACTTCCTGTGAAATTATTTGCTCTCACCAAATATAACTTTTCACAGATGCAGCAAGATTCAGCCACTGACCTTGCTACCAGAGAAATCAGACATCAATGATGATAAATATGACTCCACTGTTTTAACTGACAATTTTTTTTATCTCTCAGAAATGGTCTTTGAGAAGCTCTATGGATAACTCTGATTTTTTTTTTCTTTTTTTAATTCACTGGTGGTTCATATCTTCAAGGACATCATGGAAAGTATCAGACTGGTTATACGGTCATTTCTCCAGTGTTAATCCTTGGAAATGGTCCCTTACTTAATGGTTCATTCCCAAGAGGCTGAATTAATAGCACTCTCAGGCAAGAATACCGGAGTGAGTTGTTGTTTCCTTCTCCAAGGGATCTTCCTAATCCAAGATCAGGTCTCCTGCATTGCAAGTGGTACATTAAGCAAGAGCCTGCCAGTTACATTTATACAGACAAGACATATTTCAGGTGGTCCATGATTCTGGTATGCTTTAGAGATGAAAGCCTATTAAAAATGGGAAACCAGTAGCAGAATTATTGGATGAAATTCTGCTGCCAAGTGCATTAGCGACTATTAAGGTATGAGGTCATTCAAAGGGTTGACACTGCAGAATCAAAAAGGAACTATTTTGATGATCACACTGCCAAGGCAGCAGCTCTGCAAAATGAAAACAACCAATGAACAGATGATTTTTGTTTTCAGCTTCCCAGTAACCTCACTGACACTTTGTTAAAATTTCAGGGAACTGTGCCAGGGAAAGGAAAGGACACACAGAAATAAAAAGGATGAAGACTCATCTCCAATAAAGCCTATCCTTCTAAGGAGGGGCTCAATATCTTACTTTACAATATATTCATGAATTAACTCATGGGCATCCAGATAAGATGGTATTGTGGGGTAAACATTTTTAGAAGCCTTCTTTTACGATGGCTTGGAAGGTTTATTCAAGGCGTGCCAATTGCCCAAAACGTCCCCCAAGAAAGCTATTGCATAGTTCTCAAGGACATTTTCCATTACTTGCACATTTTTTGAGGTTTGGCAGATTGATTTTCTCCAGATGCCTTCTGCTCAAGGTTACCAGTATGTGCTTGTTATGATTTGTATATTTTCACATTGGGCTGAGATATTCCCTTGTAGAAAGACCACAGCATAATCATTAGGAACACTGATTTTAGAATAGGTGACCCCCAATTGGGGGAGTTCCCTCAGAAATACAGAATGATAGAGGAATTCATTTCACTGGACAAATTATCAAAGAAATTTGTAGGATTTGACATTTGATCATGAAGTATTTCCATTGTGCTTATCAGCCCCAGTCTTCTGGGTTAGTAGAAAGAAAAAATGGAGCAATTAAAACCTTTCTGAGAAAGTAGGTGGGAAAGTCTGTAAATCTGATTTACAGGTTTACAGGTCCTTGTCTCATTCTTTAGCTCAAGATGGCATATAAAACTCATCTTAACTTTCTTTCTTTGAACTTCTCATATATACTGCTGCTGTTGCTAAGTTGCTTCAGTCATGTCCAACTCTGTGCGACCCCATAGATGGCAGCCCACCAGGTTCCCCCATCCCTGAGATTCTCCAGGAAAGAACACTGGAGTGGGTTGCCATTTCCTTCTCCAATGCATGAAAGTGAAAAGTAAAAGCAAAGCTTCTCAGTCATCTCTGACTTGCACCAACCCCAGGGACTGTAGCCTACCAGGCTCCTCCATCCATGGGATTTTCTAGGCAAGAGGACTGGAACGGGTTGCCATTGCCTTCTCCGTCTCATTTGGAGAGGTCCCTAAACCTCTTGGGCTTCCCTGGTGGCTCAGATGGTAATGAATCTGCCTGCAATGTAGGAGAACCAGGTTTGATTCCTGAGGTGGGAAGATCCCTTGGAGAAGGGAATGGCTGCCCACTAAAGTATTCTTGCCTGGAGAGCTCCATGAATAGAGGAGTTTGGTGGGCTAAACCCATGAGGTCTCAAAGAGTTGGACACAACTGAGTGATTAATACTTTTACTTTCTAACTCTCTTATCTATGTGAGGTTTCTGCACATATTAAATTAATTTGATTTCTCCTCTTAATCTGTCTCATATCAACTTAATTCTTAGACCAGCCAAAAGAACCTAGAAGGACAGAGGAAAGTTTTCTTCCTCCCTGACATTCTACATAATAGATTATTCAGTATTCTTGCCTGTGCTGCGCTACGTTCTGGAACACCACGGTCTTTTAAGCTCCCGTGGTCTTTGGAGTGTAAATTACTTAATTAAAAGAGCTTAATCTTACTTATTTTCATATCTTCAGTTCCCAGCCAGTGCACCCATCATGTAAGTACCTAATTAATATTTGTTAGGTAAATGACTCATCTTGAGTTAAAGAACTAGCCATTATAGGAAATCCTTTGGTAGTCCAATGAATGGTTAAGATACCACTTCCACTTCAGGAGTCACTGATTCAAACCCTGGTTGGGGAACTAAGATCCTGCAAGCTGTGTTGTGTGGCCAAGAATAAACAAAGAAAATATAAGTGGTGGTGGTTTAGTTGCTAAGTCGTGTCCAACTCTTGCAATCCCATGGACTGTAGCCTGCCAAGCTCCTCTGTCCGTGAGATTCTCCAGGCAAGAATACTGGAATGGGTTGCCATTTCCTTCTCCAGAAGATCTTCCCAACCCAGGAATCGAACATGGGTCTCCTGCATTGCAAGCAGATTCTTTACCGACTTAGCTGAGAAGGAAGCCCAAATATAAGTAAATAAATACAAATAAAGAACTAGCCATTATATAGCTGGGTAAACCACATGGATGATTCTTACTTATATTTATTAATCTTGTGTTTTTTTTGTTTTTGTTTTTTCTCTTGCCTGTAAAATGAAGAGGTTGAATGAATCACCTTCCAGCTCAGGGGACTAGTGTTCCTAATAATCTATGCTTGTTCTCTTGTCTTCTCACACTCAGACAACTTCTTCACAGAAGAGGGAACAAAAGGTAAGAGTGAAGAGCAATGAAGAAAGGATGTGCACTTTGTCACAGATTTTCTCCCTTTCTTTGTTCATTCATTTGAAGAAAGTATGTATTGCTTTCTCTTGATAATTCTGCAAAGCTTCAAAGATGGATAAAACATCATCCATGTCTTTAATGAGCTCTCATGAAAGTTGTGAATATAGTCTTATTGCTAAATGAATATTTTCTAATAATGTATGTGCTATAATAATGATTAGAGGAAAATGCTAGGGGAAAAAGTTTTTACCTTCTTAATGGAGATCTAGTAAAGAATCAAACAGGAAGGAAGCATCTGAGCTGAGCTTTGGAATATAAATGAGAATTTAACAGGAATGAAAATGTAGGAAGGGCATTCCAAGTCAAGAAACAGCTTGCACAGAAGACATGAATTTATACAAGTGAAAGGCTGTGTATTTCAGGATTCATGAGGGGTATGGAAAGACTGGATTTTGTGTTGTGTTGTGTGGTGTGGTGTGGTGTGGTGTGTGTGTGTGTGTTGGTGAGAGTGGTAAGAGATAAGGCATAATTTTGTTTTGAATTCTGGTTAACTGAGAAAAATCATTTGTGACTTTAAAATTTTCTTTTTCCTAAATAGTTTTGTTTACTATTTTTTAAAAATCAATTTTTTTCACGTTTTCTATCCTTAGTAAAAAACAAAACAAAACAAAACTGCTTATGGCTTATGAAATTCCTATAGGCAGCTGTTTGTTTTTATATATCTCTCCATGATCTTTGATTTGGTTTCCTTTTGTATTACTTCAGATATGCAGATGATACCACCCTTATGGCAGAAAGTGAAGAGGAACTAAAAAGTCTCTTGATGAAAGTGAAAGAGGAGAGTGAAAAACTTGACTTAAAGCTCAACATTCAGAAAACAGAGATCATGTCATCTGGTCCCATCACTTCATGGGAAATAGATGGGGAAACAGTGGAAACAGTGTCAGACTTTATTTTTTTTTTTTGGCTCCAAAATCACTGCAGATGGTGACTGCAGCCATGAAATTAAAAGATGCTTACTCCTTGAAAGGAAAGTTATGACCAACCTATACAGCATATTAAAAAACAGAGACATTACTTTGCCAACCAAGTCCATCTAACCAAAGCTATGGTTTTGCAGTGGTCATGTATGGATGTGAGAGTTGGACTGTGAAGAAAGCTGAGCACCAAAGAATCGATGCTTTTGAACTGTGATGTTGGAGAAGACTCTTGATATTCCCTTGGACTGCAAGGAGATCCAACCAGTCCATTCTGAAGGAGATCAACCCTGGGATTTCTTTGGAAGGAATGATGCTAAAGCTGAAACTCCAATACTTTGGCCACCTCATGGGAAGAGTTGACTCATTGGAAAAGACTCTGATGCTGGGAGGGACTGGGGGCAGGAGGAGAAGGGGACGACCGAGGATGAGATGGCTGGATGGCATCACTGACTCGATGGACGTGAGTCTGAGTGAACTCCAGGAGTTGGTGATAGACAGGGAGGCCTGGCGTGCTGCGATTCATGGGGTCGCAAAGAGTTGGACACAACTGAGCGACTGAACTGAACTGAAACTGAACTGTATAAAACTTAGGAGAAATTGTTGCAGACTGATTCCAAGTTTAACATCCAAGGTACTAATGCATATTCAATGCAAAACTCATAAATCAGCTTTCTTATTGTTTCCCACCCAGAGGTTTTACTATCCCTCAGCAGCACTTCTACAAGAAAGAAAGGAATGGGTAGTAGGTTTTTAACATTTTTGAAGAAAAGCAAAGGAAATATCTCCTCCCAGAAGGCTCACTAAAGAAGTGGCATGAACATCAGAGAGATAATTCTAGAATAGATGAGTGATGTTTGAAAACTGAGGAGACGTAGTGAGAATAACTGCCACAGAAAGCATTTGTTAAAGGAGGATCAGAGTTGTCAATTCTTATGTAAACAGTGGAGAATTAAAAGATGGTGTAATAAGCATTCACAGTGCTGATTATCCCTTTTGTTCTTTTAGCCTATTCGATTTTTGGTGTGTTAAAATTATCTGTCTTGCAGACCTGCCTCCTACTTCTAATTAATTCCAGATTCCAATCTCAAGAGCCCATTTCCTTTCCATCTACAAGGAGGCTGATAAGTATTAGAAGGCATTTGGCCATCTCAGCCTGTACCATTAGAAGGAAAATCTTCTGGGATGCATTAGTGCTGCTGGCTGGCAGGAGCCAGATGGGAAATAAATTGGTTCAGAGGTTTAGGGGCAAGCAGTGGAACTGCATTATTAGAGAAGAAAGTGAAGAAACCTCAAATTTCAGACTTTGTCATTTGCTTTGTACTTATAAGCCATAATATGGTGGGAGTTGGGCTTCCCTGGCGGCTCAGATAGTAAAGAATCCGCTTGCAATGCAGAAGACCCTGGTTGGATTCCTGGGCCAGGAGGATACCCTGGAGAAGGTAATGGCAACTCACTCCAGGATTTCTGCTTGGAGAATCCCATGGACAGAGGAGCCTGGCAGGCTATAGTCATGGGGTTTCAAAGAGTTGGATACGACTGAGCGACTAACACTTTCACTTTCACTTTTTTCATGGTAGTAGTTGCTGTGTTGTAGGACGATGAATTTGGGGAAAGACGAAAGGGAAAAACTATCCTCAATTTGCTCTGCACCAGTAGTCTCTGTTGGACCTCAGGAATTCCCTACATTAACCTGCATTTTCTCTAATGTGATATTCTTACTGACTTAACATTCACATATTTTGAGATTTTTTTTCTACAGGGATATGGCTCATATTATTTATTTGCAAGATAAGGGTCCTGGGATTTTCCCGTTCTAAGATCCTGTCTCTGCTGTGCTTAGTCACTTCAGTCATGTCTGACTCTTTGCCACCCCATGGACTGTAGCCCACCAGGCTCCTCTGTCCGTGGGACTCTCCAAGCAAGAATACTGGAGTGGGTTGCCATGCCCTCCTCCAGAGGATCTTCTCAACTGAGGGATCGAGCCCAGGTCTCCAACACTACAGGCAGAGTCTTTACCTCTTTACCATCTGAGCTACCAAGGAAGCCCAAGAATACTGCAGTGGGTAGCCTATCCCTTCTCCAGGGAATCTTCCTGACCCAGGAATCAAACCGTGATCTCCTGCATCAAAGGTGGATTCTTTACCAGCTAAACTTCCAGGGAAGCTCTAACATTCTGTCTNTTTTTTTTTTTTGGCTCCAAAATCACTGCAGATGGTGACTGCAGCCATGAAATTAAAAGATGCTTACTCCTTGAAAGGAAAGTTATGACCAACCTATACAGCATATTAAAAAACAGAGACATTACTTTGCCAACCAAGTCCATCTAACCAAAGCTATGGTTTTTGCAGTGGTCATGTATGGATGTGAGAGTTGGACTGTGAAGAAAGCTGAGCACCAAAGAATCGATGCTTTTGAACTGTGATGTTGGAGAAGACTCTTGATATTCCCTTGGACTGCAAGGAGATCCAACCAGTCCATTCTGAAGGAGATCAACCCTGGGATTTCTTTGGAAGGAATGATGCTAAAGCTGAAACTCCAATACTTTGGCCACCTCATGGGAAGAGTTGACTCATTGGAAAAGACTCTGATGCTGGGAGGGACTGGGGGCAGGAGGAGAAGGGGACGACCGAGGATGAGATGGCTGGATGGCATCACTGACTCGATGGACGTGAGTCTGAGTGAACTCCAGGAGTTGGTGATAGACAGGGAGGCCTGGCGTGCTGCGATTCATGGGGTCGCAAGAGTTGGACACAACTGAGCGACTGAACTGAACTGAAACTGAACTGTATAAAACTTAGGAGAAATTGTTGCAGACTGATTCCAAGTTTAACATCCAAGGTACTAATGCATATTCAATGCAAAACTCATAAATCAGCTTTCTTATTGTTTCCCACCCAGAGGTTTTACTATCCCTCAGCAGCACTTCTACAAGAAAGAAAGGAATGGGTAGTAGGTTTTTAACATTTTTGAAGAAAAGCAAAGGAAATATCTCCTCCCAGAAGGCTCACTAAAGAAGTGGCATGAACATCAGAGAGATAATTCTAGAATAGATGAGTGATGTTTGAAAACTGAGGAGACGTAGTGAGAATAACTGCCACAGAAAGCATTTGTTAAAGGAGGATCAGAGTTGTCAATTCTTATGTAAACAGTGGAGAATTAAAAGATGGTGTAATAAGCATTCACAGTGCTGATTATCCCTTTTGTTCTTTTAGCCTATTCGATTTTTGGTGTGTTAAAATTATCTGTCTTGCAGACCTGCCTCCTACTTCTAATTAATTCCAGATTCCAATCTCAAGAGCCCATTTCCTTTCCATCTACAAGGAGGCTGATAAGTATTAGAAGGCATTTGGCCATCTCAGCCTGTGACCATTAGAAGGAAAATCTTCTGGGATGCATTAGTGCTGCTGGCTGGCAGGAGCCAGATGGGAAATAAATTGGTTCAGAGGTTTAGGGGCAAGCAGTGGAACTGCATTATTAGAGAAGAAAGTGAAGAAACCTCAAATTTCAGACTTTGTCATTTGCTTTGTACTTATAAGCCATAATATGGTGGGAGTTGGGCTTCCCTGGCGGCTCAGATAGTAAAGAATCCGCTTGCAATGCAGAAGACCCTGGTTGGATTCCTGGGCCAGGAGGATACCCTGGAGAAGGTAATGGCAACTCACTCCAGGATTTCTGCTTGGAGAATCCCATGGACAGAGGAGCCTGGCAGGCTATAGTCATGGGGTTTCAAAGAGTTGGATACGACTGAGCGACTAACACTTCACTTTCACTTTTTTCATGGTAGTAGTTGCTGTGTTGTAGGACGATGAATTTGGGGAAAGACGAAAGGGAAAAACTATCCTCAATTTGCTCTGCACCAGTAGTCTCTGTTGGACCTCAGGAATTCCCTACATTAACCTGCATTTTCTCTAATGTGATATTCTTACTGACTTAACATTCACATATTTTGAGATTTTTTTTCTACAGGGATATGGCTCATATTATTTATTTGCAAGATAAGGGTCCTGGGATTTTCCCGTTCTAAGATCCTGTCTCTGCTGTGCTTAGTCACTTCAGTCATGTCTGACTCTTTGCCACCCCATGGACTGTAGCCCACCAGGCTCCTCTGTCCGTGGGACTCTCCAAGCAAGAATACTGGAGTGGGTTGCCATGCCCTCCTCCAGAGGATCTTCTCAACTGAGGGATCGAGCCCAGGTCTCCAACACTACAGGCAGAGTCTTTACCTCTTTACCATCTGAGCTACCAAGGAAGCCCAAGAATACTGCAGTGGGTAGCCTATCCCTTCTCCAGGGAATCTTCCTGACCCAGGAATCAAACCGTGATCTCCTGCATCAAAGGTGGATTCTTTACCAGCTAAACTTCCAGGGAAGCTCTAACATTCTGTCTACCTCTGATTATCTATGTTTCCATTGGTTGATGGCATGTGATTATGGATGCTCCTCCAGCATATGTGTGTTTCTGGCAATCTGATGTGTGGGGGTGGACACATCTCTCTAAGAAGTTTCCGAAAATGTTAAAGTCCAATTTCCTGTGTTTTAAAAATACCAATGATCCACCCAATCAATTTTCTTAATTAAAAAACACCTGGAGGTATCATTTGCCTTACTTACAGGTATAGAAGGGAAAATTTCATTCAAACATGGGCAAGGTAGAGGACAGAAACAGTAAGGACTTAATAGAAGCAGCAGAGATTAAGAGAAGGTGGCAAGCATACACAGGAGAACTCTACAAAAAAATGTCTTAATGACCCAGATAATCATGATGGTGTGGTCACCCAGCTAGACCAGACAACCTGGATGGATTGTGTAGACAAATTGGCCTTCCTTAGGAAGCATTACTACAAACAAAGCTAGCAGAGGTAATGGAATTCCAGCTGAGTTATTTAAAATCCCCAAAGATGATGCTATTAAAGTGCTGCACTGAAATGTCAGCAAATTTCGGAAACTCAGGAGTGGCCCCAATATTGGAAAAGGTCAGTTTTCATTCCAACCCCAAAGAAAAGCAATGCCAAGGAATGTTCAAACTACCATATAATTGCACTCATTTCACATGCTAGTAAGATTATGCTCAAAAGCCTTCAAGCTAGGCTTCAGTAGTACATGAACCAAGAACTTCCTGATGTACAAGCTGAATTTATAAATGGCAAAGGAAGCAGAGATCAACTGCCAACATTTGTTGGATCATAGAGTAAGCAAGGGAATTAAAAAGAAATCTACTTCTGCTTCATTGACTATGCTAAAGCCTTTGTATGGATCACAACAAACTGTGGAAAATACTTAAAGAGATGGGAATACAAGAACATGTTACTTGTCTCCTGAGACATCGGTATGCAGGTCAAGAATCAACAGTTAAAACAAGACATGGAAAAACTGGTTCAAAATTGGGAGAGGAGTACATCTAGACTGAATATCATCACCCTGCTTATCTAACTTATATGCAGAATGCTGCTGCTACTGCTGCTAAGTTGCTTCAGTCATGTCTGACTCTGTGCGACCCCATAGATGGCAGCCCACCAGGCTCCACCGTCCCTTGGATTCTCCAGGCAAGAATACTGGAGTGAGTTGCCATTTCCTTCTCCAAAGCATGAAAGTGAAAAGTGAAAGTGAAGTCACTGAGTCGTGTTCAACTCTCAGCGACCCGATGGACTGCAGCCTACCAGGCTCCTCCATCATGGGATTTTCCAGGCAAGAGTACTGGAGTGGGGTGCCATTAAATACATAATGCAAAATGTCAGGCTGGATAACTCATAAGCTGGAATCAAGATTACCAAGAGAAATATCCAAAATGTCCGATATGCAGATAATACATTCTAATGGCAGAAAGTGAAGAGGAACTAAAGAGCCTTTTGATGAGGGTAAAAGAGGAGAGTAAAAAAGCTAGTTTAAAACTCAAAATTCAAAAAATTAAGATGATAGTGTCTGGTTCAAGGCAAGTAGCAGGCAGGGGGAAAAGTAGAAGCAGTAATAGACTTTATTTTCTTGCACTCTAATACCATGGTGGACAGTGATTGCAGTCATGAAATTAAAAGTTGCTTACTCCTTGGAAGGAAAGCTGTGACAAACCTAGACAGCGTATTAAAAAGCAGAGACATCAGTTTGCCAGCAAAGGTCCAATTAGTCAAAGTTATGTTTTCACCAGTAGTCACATATGGTGTGTGAGTTGGACCATAAAGAAGGATGGGCACTGAAGAATTGATGCGTTTGAACTATGGTGCTGAAGGAGACTCTTGAAAGTCCTTTGGATAGTAAGGAAACCAAACCAGTCAATCCTAAAAGAAATCAGTCCTGAATATTCATTGGCTACCTTATGGAAAGAGCCAATTCACTGAAAAAGACCCTCATGCTAGGAAAGATTGAAGGCAAAAGGAGAAGAGGGTGGCAGAGAATGATCAGATGGTTAGATAACATCACTGACTCAATGAACATGAATTTGAGCCAACCCTGGGAGATACTGAAGCAGATGGAAACCGGGCATGCTGCAGTCCAGAGTCAAAAAGAGTGAGACACGACTTAGCGACTGAACAACAACAACAATAGACATAGAAAGCAAAAAGAGAAGGTATTCTTCAGGGTTGTTGACCTTTAAAAGTTAGTAATACAACATACTAGTAAAATGCCACCTGAAATATCTTCTGTCCATGTACTGAGGCTAAGCTAAGGCATGGGGAGAAAATATTCAGCATTGCTTTACTTGGAGTAAAGCAAAAAGGAGAGAGAGAGGGAGGAAGAAAGAACAAGAATGAGCTTACTAAATGGAAAGAAATAAGGTGAGCAAAGAGGTGAAAATAGAAGTGATGCACCTAGGCAACCATCAGTAAATTGAACTCATGAAGGTCCCTGACCAAAAATGTAGCAAATAATCAGCCTTAAAGGTAACAACACACTGAGTGTGTTTGGTGATTGCAGAAGAAATAGAAAGGGTTGTCTGTCTTCCCAAGACCAGCATCCCTGCTAAATGAATCTTCAGTATGCTTTTAAGCGCACTAAAGTCTTTACTTTCACAATTACAACTGTGGTTTCCCTAGTACATCCCAGTGGAAGGACTAATACATTGGCCTAAATACAATCTAAAATCCAAGTTAGCATTGCCAAAACATTTACATTTCAAGGATCAGGAAGAAAATCAAAACCAAAAAATATTAGAAGGTAATGACATAAGTACTTCCTATGGTTTATTTTGACAAGTCCATTAAAACAAAAAGCTGTACAGTAATAATGAAATCATCATAGAATAGATACTTTATTGTGGTTAGAATTCATCCATGAATTGGCATTTGGACCAGTTGACACTTTACTTTTTGTTTTGTACACATAATATAAATGTTCATTTTTTTTTAATCTGAGGAGTAAAATATGATGGACAGAAATCATAAGTAAAATAAATGCCAACCAGAATAAAAATATTTCAGTAAATTCAGGAATTTTTTTTATTAGAATATTCTAGCAAAATACTTCTGAGACTATTTAGGAAATGAAATGATGAAATCTCAGATACTCATTATGTGTAAACACTAATGATAGACCAACGAATGGTACCTTGGTGCTAATGGAAGAAAAGCTAGCTGAGTCTCTTTTCATAGACATAAATGAAGCAGTACTTGAAAATTAGAAACCAGTTGGCCAGCTTTCATGTTTCTGAAGAAAATTTGTTTTAATAAAAACTCAATATGGGAGCACCTGGAGCCCCAAACATAAAGTACCAGTGCATATAGATTTGTCAGGAACAATTCCTCTCAAACAATTCTAATTTTCTATGTCTAAATAATTTTGCTTTATAAACAGGGAGGAGTTAGCATAAGTAAATATTATTTTAATAGCACATAATTAAAGCATATTAAAGTAATTATAGGAAATGTCAAATCAAACAGGATCACACTCGTATTACATGAGCTTTCTAATGTATTTTACATGTGTATAAATCATCAAAATTCACACAAAATGCATACACAAAATGATGTCAGTATCTTTTAACAGCATACAATATTGGACAAAGATTAAAGAGTTGTTTAAAACTTCATTTCGGTGCATGCTAAGTCGCTTCAGTCATTTCTGACCCTTTGCGACCCTATGGACCCACCCGGCTCCTCTGTCCATGGGATTCTCCAGGCAAGAATACTGGAGTGGGCTGCCATGCCCTCCTGCAGGGGATCTTCCAACCCAGGGATCAAACGCATGTCGGTCATGTCTGCCTGCACTGGCAGGCAGGTTCTTTACCACTAATGCCACCAGTAGCTTGGTATAAATTACTGATTATAATGGGAAGAATTTTTAAGGAATAGGGTATATCTTTATAATTCTTTTCTTTTTCATAAAAAGATTTAAATCATGGTATAATTGCAAAATTGCAGACTATTTTTTTAACTCCACATATTTATTATTCTAGTGTCAGTTGGTGAGAGGTGCTGATTGATTTAGGTTGCAAAGATGTTGATCTTAATAAGGGAATAGAATGCTGGGAGAAGCATGAATGTACCACAAACTTTAATTTTTATTTATTATTTTAAATTTAGTGCTTTATTTTATTATTTCAGTCCCCTAAATGCTCATTTATGTTTTATTTATTCTCATACCACTAATCTTAAAATAAATTCCTATTTTATCCCCTATGATCCTCTCTCTCTCTGGTAATATTTTACATTTTGGAGAGAAATCTAACTCTTGGAAAGTATCATACATCATCTAATAAACCCCACTGTCATTCTCTCCATTTCACAGATCTTGAATAAATGAGACTCAGGTTGAAATGACTTGATCAAATTCACACAGTAATGATGGGGCATGGGCATTATTCTGGGTCTTCTTACTAGAACCTTGTCTTTCATTCCGTTACTTTGAGCTGTAAGCTCTGGTCTTGGAGGTGGAGGACATAAAGGAGTAAGCATCCTTTGAATTGGGCTTATTTGGTGGCTCAGACAGTAAAGAATCCACCTGGAATGTGGGAGACCTAGGTGCAATACCTGGGTTGGGAAGATCCCCTGGATGAGGGCGTGGCAACCCACTCCAGTATTCTTGCCTGGAGAATCTCCAAGGACAGAGGAGTCTGGCATGCTGCAGCCGATAGGGTGGCAAAGAGTCAGACATGACTGTGTGATTAAGCACACACGCATCCTTGGAACTGACACCTGGGGGTCTCTAGTAACCCTCTCAGTCCATATTTCATCAGTTCAGAGGTGCCATCTAGAGGTAAATAGAATGAAAAAATACACATTTTTCCATTTTTGTCTTTAAAGAAATATTTGAGAGAAAAGAAACTATGCTTCCAATTCTTGCTTTCAAAATGTAAAATATCACAATTAAACTGAGAACTAATAGACACAATGATTAGGTTACTATTAAATATATTCACTAAATGTTTACTTTTACCTTTTCTTTCTCCTAAGTTTGTGTTTGCCTGGTCCATTTTCAAAATCTCTGCTCCGTAAGTTTTAAAAAAAACTTCTTCAGTTCAGTTCAGTTCAATTGCTCAGTCGTGTCCGACTCTTTGCGACTCCATGGACTGTGGCACGCCAGGCTTCCCTGTCCATCACCAACATCCGGAGCTTTTCAAACTCATGTCCATCGAGTCGGTGATGCCATCCAATCTTCTCATCTTCTGTCAACCCCTTTTCCTCCTGCCTTCAATCTTACTCAGCATCAGGGTCTTTTCTAATGAGTCAGTTCTTTGCATCCTTTCAAATTAAAACTTCTTTCCCTACTTGTTGAAGTATCTACAGTCTGTGCCATTTATGTCTGTTCTCTCCTGAAATTTATCCTGATGTGCCTTTTATGTATTTATTTATTTGTCATGCCACAAGAACAGTGAGAACTTAGTTCCCTGACAAGGGATTGAATTTAGGTCCTAGGCAGTGAAAGTACAGAATCTTAACCACTGTATTGGCAAGGGATTTGTCTGAATGCCTTTTAGAAAAACCATATACTATTTCATATTCATATATATATGTATATACATATAATCTTGAATTGATTCATAGCTCTGAATTCTTCAAACAGATGGCTCTTTTCGGTGCAAAATTCCTATTTTTATATCATAAAAGCATGAGTATTAGAGAACATCAAATAAACTTCTAAATGAAAGTTTTATCACCTGATCTGGATTAGCTACTCAAAACCAGCAACTTTAATTTTCCATGTAAGTCATTAGAATGTTTAGATATTGACATGACTATGAGAAAATTTTAATTCTGAAATAAAACTAAAAGTTTAAGCTTGAATAAAGTTCTGCAGAGGACAGGTGTATGAACAAAATAGGTTTTAAAATGGTAATCCGAGACAATGTATAATCAAAATTAAAAGTCACATTATGTCCATAGTTAAAGTACAAGGTGTTGCACCAGTCCATTTTAGAGTTGGTAGATGTCATCAGATGAAGGAGAGGCATCGCATGTAATTGCTGTTGAAGGTATTTGCATACTTGGAGAAAGTCTTTTCCTTGAAGTGGAGATGTTAATTTTGATTATACATTGTCTCGGTTCAATGACTATTTTGCTACACATAAGGCAAATAGGTCTAGATCTAATGGTTTTTTTCCTGATGTTTATCAAATATGGGATGAGGTTATGTGGCTAACTCCTGAAAAAGGACGTTTAGTATTTACTGCTCCTATATGCCGGGAACAAACAGAGCCATCCCCAAGGGTTAGCCAACAACTTAATTACAATGATTGGAAACAATTGGGATTTTTGCCTCAGGAAAGATGCAACATAATCATTCCCGTGTTTTCCAACCCCAGTTGAGGTGCCCCCTTTGTGCGGCCAGGCACTAATTGGGACTGGATATCTCAGTCACGCTGGCTTGCTCCAAACGGGACTTACTGGATATGTGGCTCTTACCTATGGGCATGGCTTCCCCCTGGTTGGATAGGGAGATGCACCCTAGGTCTAGCCTTTACTCGTGGCTTTATATTTTCAGAACTCCCAAAAAGCCTGCTAATTCACCCCACCTTAAAACTTGGTGGACAAGGTCTGTATTTCACTGGTATGATTATTTGGGTGCAGTCTTTGTTCGCTCTTTGGGAACTACAGATGTTATGCTACGAGTGGATGCTTTGACTAAGTTTACTCAACAGGCATTACAAGATTCTCAAAAGGCTATTTCAGCTCTTAATGCTGAACAAGCACAAATTAGAAAGATGGTTTTACAAAACAGATTGGCTTTACATATTCTGACAGCTGCGCAAGGAGGAACGTGTGCTAGTATTCATACCCAATGCTGTACATATATACCTGATATGAGCACAAATGTTACTCATTTTACTAAACACATGAACAAGATGATTGGGGCCATGGATACTCATGAAGCCTCAATTGCCTCACTTTGGGAGATGTTAACTAGTTCCCCATGGTGGACAACTATCTTAACTACAATAATTCTGATTGTTTTGCTTTTATTGTTTGCTCCCTGCCTCTGTAACTGTATAACAGGATTTGTTTCTAGCCACATGAAAGCTTTCAAGTTACAAATGGTTGCTCAGACTCCCGCTACTGCTGCAGCTGCCTCCAACTACTATTTGGGGCCCCTGGAGCAGATATCCTCAATATGAGGATTAGGAGAATATGTTGCCTCGTCAGTTTAGGGACAACGCCCCTTCTCAGCTCCGAAGCAGTTATGGAATGTAAACAATACCCCTTTACCCTAGGCAACATAAGTCTCCTAAAAGAAAAGGGGGGAATGAGAGGGTAACAGGCAGGAACGCCAGGAGTCTCCAAATGGAGGAGACAGCCTGCAAGTGTCAGACATTTTATCTCTCTTAAGCGGCAGGATGGCAGGAGGAAACAAACTAGCGATATTTTTTTCCCTCTCCATACAAATTTAAAAGGAGGTTTCTCTTAAAATTCTGTGTTGCCATCATGACATCTGATTTCACCTGATGTTAACCAATGCCTTTTTCTTATGGAAATGTTTGTCTTAAGCTATGCTAATGTACTATGCATCCACCCCATAATGTTGCCTCATCGATTTAGGGACAACGCCCCTTCTCAGCACGGAAGCAGTTACGGAAGGAAAACGACGCCCCTTTTCCCTAGGCAAAATAATTCTCTTAAAAGAAAAGGGGGGAATGAGAGGGTAACAGGCAGGAAGGCCAGGGGCCTACAAACGGAGGAAACAGCCTGCAAGTGTCATACATTTTATCTCTCTGAAGTGGCAGGAAGAAACTAAGGATATTTTTCCTTCTCTGTACAAACTTAAAAGGTTTCTCTTAAAATTCTGTGTTTCCATAGTGACATCTGATTATCACCTGAAGTTAACCAATGCCTTTTTCTTATGGAAATGTTTGTCTTAAGCTATGCTAATGTACTATGCATCCACCCCAAACTCTGTCTTAAGTTGGTTCCAACTTTGGGGCTCAGAACCTACTTGATATATCAGTATGTTATACTCCTATATTGTTCCTCTAATCTATGTAAATGAAACTTTTTTATGGTGACCTGCCCTTCTTCAAGATTCAAGTTAATCATTTTATGGCCCAAGATAACCATTTGGAGCCAAGGTTATCCCAAAATACATCTTATGGGTGAAGGGCCTGGTGCCATTCTAAGTTAACAGGCTGCTGGTGACTATATAACATCCAGGTGAAGGCTAGCAGGCGGGTACTCTTTCGACCCCTTCTGATGTCTATGTCAGAAGCTTTCTCTATCTCCTTTATAATTTAATAAAACTTTGCTACATAAAAGCTCTGAGTGATCAAGCCTCGTCTCTGGCCCTGGATTGAATTATTCTCCTCCGGAGGCCTAGAATCCTGGCGTCGTAATTCAGCAACAACTTTTCAAGTACTTTCAAGCAAAGCTCAGGGTCCGACCGCATTTCCAGACGTGGACCTAGGACACGCCACTGACTGGAGAGGAATAACGAAAGGTCCCTCGCCATTCGCACGGAGACTGGCCTCTCATGAGGCCACACGAGAAGGTCCCTGAGGTCCCCGTCGTAACTCGAGAAGGACCTGCTGCAACTCGAGAAACACCAGGAGGTTCTCCCTTCCATGCACGTTGAGGCCATTTTCTGCTGCTGCATGTCGAGGGAAATCACACCTTCCCTCTTGGACCTCGAAAGGGTCCTTCACACCCTTGCTGCGACTCAAGAAGTACCGGGACACACGCGCCACCACTCGACAGGAAACCCGAGGGTCCTGCCATAACTCAAGAGGAGCCCCAATGTCCCCTCCTCAGCGCGAGGTGAGAGTTAGTTTCCGTGCTTCGTCGGGAAGGGATTCGCGGCGTTCCCATTGCATAGCAGAAGGAGGTGCTCTCCACAGGAGAGTCGAGATGATCTCCAGGGATCGTGCCATCAGGCCACAAGTACCCAGAAGTCTCAATCCACTCCAAAGGTACCCATCGTAACTCGAGAAGGACCTGCTGCAACTCGAGAAACACCAGGAGGTTCACCCTTCCATGCACGTTGAGCCCCTTTTCTGCTGCTGCATGTCAAGGGAAATCACACCTTCCCTCTTGGACCTCGAAAGGGTCCTTCACTCCCTTGCTGCGACTCAAGAAGTTACCGACACACGCGCCTCCTCTTGACAGGAACCCCGAGGTTCCCGCCATAACTCAAGAGGAGCCCCTTTTTCCCCTCCTCAGCGCGAGGTGAGAGTTATTTTCCATGCTTCATCGGGAAGGGATTCGCGGCATTCCCATTGCATACCAGAAGGAGGTGCTCTCCACAGGAGGGTCGAGATGACCTCCAGGAATCGCGCCATCAGGCCACAAGTACCCAGAAGTTTGAATCCATTCCAGAGGAACCTGATTTCCCGTCACTCTCTCGACTGTCACCCCGAGGATCGACTGACCACATGTTGGCACGTGTGACAGGCCTGGTGGCATCTCGAGGGAAAGCCACATGTCCCTGTACCAACGCGACAGGAAGCCTGACAGTGCTGCTACCGCTCAGGAGTAGAGCAGGCGTGCATGTCTCCACTCGAGACGAGGCCTAACCTCCCTTTGGACACTCCAGAGGGACCCAAGTGCCATGTCAGCACTTTCGAGCAAAGCACAGGGTCGGACCGCAGCTCCAGACGTGGACCTAGGACCCGCCACCGACTGGAGAGGAATCCCAAAAGGTCCTCGCCATTTGCACGGAGACTGGCCTCTCCTGAGGCCACACAAGAAGGTCCCTGAGGTCCCCGTCGTAAGTCGAGAAGGACCTGCTGCAACTCGAGAAACACCAGGACGTTCTCCCTTCCATGCCCGTTGAGGCCCTTTGCTGCTGCTGCATGTCGAGGGTAATCACACCTTCCCTCTTGGACCTCGAAAGGGTCCTTCACTCCCTTGCTGCGACTCAAGAAGTCCCCGGACACACGCGCCTCCACTCTAGAGAAACCCCGAGGGTCCCGCCATAACTGAAGAGGTGCCCCTTTGTCCCTTCCTCAGCGTGAGGGGAGAGTTAGTTTCCGTGCTTCTTCGGAAAGGGATTCGCGGCATTCCCATTGCATACCAGAAGGAGGTGCTCTCCACAGGAGAGTCGAGATGATCTCCAGGGATCGTGCCATCAGGCCACAAGTACCCAGAAGTCTCAATCCACTCCAGAGGTACCCATCGTAACTCGAGAAGGACCTGCTGCAACTCGAGAAACACCAGGAGGTTCACCCTTCCATGCACGTTGAGCNTCCAGACCATTTCTGTCCTTTATCAAGCCCATCTTTGCATGAAATATTCCCTTGGTATCTCTAATTTTCTTGAAGAGCTCTCTAGTCTTTCCCATTCTGTTTTTTTCCTCTACTTCTTTGCATAGATCGCTGAGGAAGGATTTCTTATCTCTCCTTGCTATTCTTTGGAACTCTGCATTCAGATGCTTATATCTTTTCTTTTGTCCTTGGCTTTTCACTCTCCTCTTTTCACAGCTACTTGTAAGGCCTCCCCAGACAGCCATTTTGCTTTTTTGCATTTCTTTGCCATGGGGATGGTCTTGATCCCTGTCTCCTGTACAATGTCACAAACCTCATTCCATAGTTCATCAGGCACTCTGTCTATCAGATCTAGACCCTTAAACCTATTTCTCACTTCCACTGAATAATCACAAGGGATTTGATTTATTTCATACCTTAATGGTCTAGTGCTTTTCCCTACTTTCTTCAGTTTAAGTCTAAATTTGGCAATAAGGAGTTCATGATGTGAGCCACAGTCAGCTCCTGGTCATGTTTTTGTTGACTGTATAGAGCTTCTCCATCTTTGGCTGCAAAGAGTATAATCAATCTGAATTCGATGTTGGCCATCTGGTGATGTCCATGTGTAGTGTCTTCTCTTGTGTTTTTGGAAGAGGGTGTTTGCTATGACCAGTGCGTTTTCTTGGGAAAACTCTATTAGTCTTTGCCCTGCTTCATTCCAAATTCCAAGGCCAAATTTGCCTGTTATTCCAGGTGTTTCTTGACTTCCTACTTTTGCATTCCAGTCCCCTATAATGAAAAAGACATCTTTTTTGGGTGTTAGTTCTAAAAGGTCTTCATAGAACCGTTCAACTTCAGCTTCTTCAGCGTTACTGGTTGGGACATAGACTTGGATAACTGTGATATTGAATGGTTTGCCTTGGAAACAAACAGAGATCATTCTGTCATTTTTAAGACTGCATTCAAGTATTGCATTTCGGACTCTTGTTGACCATGATGGCTACTTCATTTCTTCTAAGGGATTCCTGCCCACAGTGATAGATATAAGGTCATCTGAGTTAAATTCACCCATTCCAGTCCATTTTAGTTCGCTGATTCCTAGAATGTTGCCATTCATTCTTGCCATCTCCTGTTTGACCACTTGACTATGCCAAAACCTTTGACTGTGTGAATCACAATAAACTGTGGGAAATTTTGAAAGAGATGGGGATACCAGACTACCTGACCTGCCTCTTGAGAAATCTGTATGCAGGTCAGGAAGCAACAGTTGGAACTGGACATGGAACAACAGACTGGTTCCAAATAGGAAAAGGAGTACGTCAAGGCTGTATATTGTCACCCTGCTTATTTAACGTCTATGCAGAGTACATCATGAGAAATGCTGGGCTGGAAGAATCACAAGCTGGAATCAAGATTGCCAGGAGAAATATCAATAACCTCAGAAATGCAGATGACATCACCCTTATGGCAGAAAGTGAAGAGGAACTCAAAAGCCTCTTGATGAAAGTGAAAGAGGAGAGTGAAAAAGTTGGCTTAAAGCTCAACATTCAGAAAACGAAGATCATAGCATCTGGTCCCATCACTTCATGGGAAATAGACAGGGAAACAGTGGGGCTCCAAGATCACTGCAGATGGTGACTGCAGCCATGAAATTAAAAGACGCTTACTCCTTGGAAGAAAAGTTATGACCAACCTAGATAGCATATTCAAAAGCAGAGACATTACTTTGCTGACTAAGTTCTGTCTAGTCAAGGCTATGGTTTTTCCAGTAGTCATATATGGATGTGAGAGTTGGACTGTGAAAGAAGGCTGAGCACCGAAGAATTGATGCTTTAGAACTGTGGTGTTGGAGAAGATTCTTGAGAGTCCCTTGGACTGCAAGGAGATCCAGTCAGTCCATTCTGAAGGGGATCAGCCCTGGGATTTCTTTGGAAGCAATGATGCTAAAGCTGAAGCTCCAGTACTTTGGCCACCTCATGCGGAGGGTGGACTCACTGGAAAAGACTCTGATGTTGGGAGGGATTGGAGGCAGGAAGAGAAGGGGATGACAGAGGATGAGATGGCTGGATGCATCACGGACTCAATGGACATGAGTCTGAGTGAACTCCGGGAGTTGGTGATGGGCAGGGAGGCCTGGCGTGCTGCGATTCATGGGGTCTCAAAGAGTCAGACACGACTGAGCAACTGAAGTAAACTGAACTGAATTTGCTTTTATCATGGACCTAACATTCCAGGTTCCTATGTAATATTGCTCTTTACAGCATCAGACCTTGCTTCTATCACCAGTCACATCCACAACTGGGTATTATTTTTGCTTTGACTCCATCCCTTCATTCTTTCTGGAGTTATTTCTCCACTGTTCTCCAGTAGCATACTGAGCACCTACCGACCTGGGGAGTTCCTCTTTCAGTATCCTATCATTTTGCCTTTTCATACTGTTCATGGGGTTCTCAAGGCAAGAATATTGAAGTGGTTTGCCACTCCCTTCTCCAGTGGACCACATTCTGTCAGACCTCTCCACCATGACCCATCTGTCTTGGGTGGCCCCACCAGGGCATGGCTTAGTTTCATTGAGTTAGACAAGGCTGTGGTCCTAGTGTGATTAGATTGACTATTTTTCTGTGATTATGGTTTCAGTGTCTTCCCTCTGATGCCCTTTTGCAACACCTAGTGTCTAACTTGGGTTTCTCTTACCTTGGATGTGGGGTATCTCTTCACGGCTGCTCCAGCCAAGCGCAGCCGCTGCCCCTTACCTTGGACGTAGGATATCTCCTCACCACCGCCCCTCCTGACCTTGAATGTGGAATAGCTCCTCTCGACCCTCCTGCACCCATGCAGCCGCCACTCCTTGGACGCGGGGTTGTTCCTCCCGGCCGCCGCCCCTGACCTCGGCCGTGGGGTAGCTCCTCCCCGCGGCGCTTGTGCACCATCGCAGCTGCCCACGCTTGTGCTTTAGTGACAAGCTTAGTGACACCTAATAAATAAATGTGAACATAATAATAGTATTCAATTTAAGTAATCACTATTTGAAAGGATTATTGAATTTATAGAGTTAACTGTATTTTATTAAGATCTTTTTTACTGCTATTAATTTTTGTACCCCAAGTATTGGAAGTCTTTGTTAGATATAAGGGTTTCTCCTGTGGCTCTGTGATAAAGAATCCACCTGCAATACAGGAGATGTTGGTTGGATCCCTGCATCAGGAAAATCCCTTGGAGGAGGGCATGGCAACCCACTCCAGTATTCTTGCCTGGAGAAGCCCATGGACAGAGGAGCCTGGCTGGCTACAGTCCATGAGGTCACAGAGTTGGACATGACTGAAGCAACTGAGCATGCATGCATGCAGATTAGATATAAGAGGATTTCCTTATCAAGCTTTAATTAGAGGTAACATTTACTTTCGCATTATGTGGCTTTTATATTACCACCAATTTGAAAGTCCATAAAAAATGGCACTGCCTATATAAAGATTTATGATTCTTCTTAAGGTCAATGTACCCAGAACGTGGATGGTTATAAACTAACTTCCAAAAATTTAGCATAGGCTATTGATATATGACTTGTCACTTCCAGGTTTGATTCAGTTTCTGGGGAAGCATTAAATACTAGGTGAACTTTCTTAATAGATTCAGTAAGAGAATGACATGGGCAAAAAGTAGAGGAAAAAGAAGAAAAATTTTGAATTGTTTCAGGTACTCCAGGACTACAGCTTAAACTTTGCATTCAGTGAAAATTTGCAAAGTTCTGGCATATGTGAAAAGTTCTTAGAATGTCTATTAGGAGTGTGTATATGTGCCTACACATGTATGTGCCCATGAATGTGATGTGGTGTGTGTATGCAAGTTAATGTGCAAGCATGTGAGTGATATAAGGATTCTGCATGCATAAGAAACCTGAGATTCTGAAGAGAAAAAAAAAGGTTAGATATACTGGGAAGAGGGTCATCCTCTAGTGCCAAACCATCAAGATGCATAAATCACCTGTTAAAACTCCAAACAATGTCTTAGTTGGTTAAGAACCACAATTTGGGAATTCACACTGGGAAGAAAGATCACAAGGACACACAGTGGTTCATTCATTCATTTACCAAACCAATGGCTATAAAGACACAGAAAGAAAAAGCTGACAGAATTCCTTCCATCCTGGAGCTTATATTCTAGTGGGGATGCAATCATTAGGGTGAACAATCCAAATACATTGTGTATTGTTGTTTAGCCGCTTAATCATGTCCAACTCTTTTGTGACACCATAGACTGTAGCCTGCCAGGTTCCTCTATCCATGGGATTTCCCAGGCAAGAATATTGCAGTGGGTTGCCATTTCATTCTCCAGGGAATCTACCTGACCCAGGTGTTGAACCCATGTCTCTTGCATTGCCAGATGGATTCTTACCACTGAGCCAGCAGGGAAGCTCACACTGTGTATTAGATGGTGACAAACACAGTGGAAGAAATGGATTGAGGAAGAGCAATTGTAATTTTAGTTTGGATGGTTGTGAAGGTCTGCAGTAAAAAGAAGGCATTTGATGATAGGACTTAAAGAGATGAAGGAATAAGCTCTGCCAGTCTCTAGTGAAGAGGACAGAATGATGATGTAATAAGTTGAAATGGTAAGTGTGAAGTTGCCGACGTAGATCACAGCTGTGATATGAATGATAGCTGTGAGGGCAGGGAGATAAGAGAGGAAACAGAAAAGGCACTGGGTAGTCTTCAGGAGAGAGGTCATATGATCTATTAGTTAGCTCATCCTGACTCCTTTGTGGAGAGGATTCTGAAGAGGGGCAGTGGTACAATAAAGCATTTGGGCTAGGAGAGGAGGTGGTTGTAATAATCTCATTTAGAGATGATGCTGTCTTGGGCCAAGGTAGTGGCAGTGAAAATGGTGAAAAATGGTTGTACTCTAAAAACAGAGCCAACAGGATTGCCTAGGGAATGAATGTGTAACCTGGGAGGACATCAAAGATTTGGGCCTGAGCAAAGAGCAGGAGTTTGTCATTTACTGAGATAGATAAGATTGCAGGAGTTGTAAACTTGGGGTCAAAGCTCAGAGAGATTCAGTTTTGGATATATCGAGTAGTGTTATTGCTGTTCAGTGGCCAAGTGGTGTCCAAATCTTTGAGACCCCATGGACTGCAGCAGTTATCAGTTGGTCATGTAGTTCCAGAGTTTGAAGGAAAAACTGGAAGATGCTGACTGGAATTGTTTTTTTGGAATCTACATGTAAATTTTATGGATACTCTTCACAGTCTTGGGTGTATGGACTCATGAAAATAGCTGAATATCAAAAGAAAATAAAACCTGAACAGGTAAGGATGTTTCACATTTATTTGGTCCAGTCCTCAGAGTCTCAAATTTGAAAGAAATATGTCAATAATAAACCAAAGATCTTTATGTGTCAATGCATACAATATTCTTATCACAGTGTTTTATTCACAGTAGTCACTAACTAATTATTATTTTTATTTTTAAAAATACTTTTAGGAGCAAAAAATGTTTTGAGGAAGATTTTTAGTAAACTGAAAATAGAGCGACCTTATTATCAACAATATCACTTCTAAATATGTATTCAAAAAAGAAAAAGAAAACAGGGTATTGGGAGAAAGATAAATACTGCATATTACCACTTATATGTGAAATCTTAAAAAAAAAAAAAAAACCAAAGTCACAGAAATAGAGAGTGGAAAATTGGTTGCAAGGCACTTGGGATAGGGGAAATAAGGAGAGGTTGATAAAAGGGTACAAACTCTCAGTTTTTTCTCAGAATAAAATCTTAGAATCTAATGTAAACATGGTGATTGTATTTGCTAACAACATATTGTATATAATACTTGGTTTCAAACGCACACACACACACACACAAAGATAAATATCTGAGGTTACTGCTAAGTTGCTTCAGTCGTGTCCAACTCTGTGCGACCCCATAGATGGAAGGCCACGAGGCTCCCCCATCCCTGGGATTCTCCAGGCAAGAACACTGGAGTGAGTTGCCTTCTCCTTCTCCAATCTGAGGTTAAGAATGTACTAAATAGCTGGGAGAGCATTTTATAATATATATCAACAAAAAAAGTACTATACTTTAAAAGTCTAATAATATTATTACTCAAATATACCTCAATAAAGCTAATGTTTTTTTAAAATGGAAACAATCCAAAGGTCCACATTTGGTAGTAGAACAAAATGTGGCAGAGTTATACAACGGAATTCTACCATCAACAAAAAGAAATGAAGTATTCAACATGCTGGGCTTCCCTGGTGACTCAGACAGTAAAAGAATCCACCGGCAATGAGGGAGACCTGGGTTCGATCCCTGGGTTGGGAAGATTCCCTGGAGGAGGGCATGACAGCCCACTCCAGTATTCTTTCCTGGAGAATCCCATGTACAGAGGAGCCTGGTGGGCTACTGTCCTTGGGGTTGCAAAAAGTCGGACGCAACGGGGCGATTAAGCACAGCACTCATACATGTTATGGCACAGGTGAAGCACAAAAACATCATGTTCAGTAAAGAGCCTGGACAAAAGGGACCCCATATTGTTTCATTCAATTTATACGAAATATTCAGAAAAGGCAAATTTATAGAGATAATAGATTAATGGCTGCCTGGCAGTAGGCATGGAGAGGAGGAGTGACTAAGAGTGCGCAAGAAATTTCTTTTTGGGAATAATGGAAATGTTGTGGTTGCACAAAGCTATACATTTAGTGTTATTAAATTTTACACTTAAATAAATTTTGTGCCATGAAAACTGTCAACAAAGCTTATTTTGTAAGAAACTAAAAATGCTATGTGAATCAGTAAAATCTAGTATTAAGAAAATTGTTTAAATATGCTGTGGTTTAAAAAAAGTATTTTTTGGCAGAAAAATACTTTTCCAAGGAAAGTACAATTTTTGTTAGGTGTGGGGAAACAAGTTTCTCAAGAAGAAACAAACTTAAATGTCAAAAATTATAGATGCATATCACTACTCTATTACTAGGAGTCAATCAGAAAAAGCATTTTTTTTAAAAAAAGGAAGATATTTTGCACTCATATAGGACTCTATGGGGCTTTCCCAGGACAGGCTTCCCCCATAGCTTTAGTTCCTTTCTGAAGTACCTGCTACTGCTGCTGCTGCTAAGTCGCTTCAGTCGTGTCTGACTCTGTGCGACCCCATAGACGGCAGCCCACCAGGCTCCTCTGTCCCTGGATTCTCCAGGCAAGAACACTGGAGTGAGTTGCCATTTCCTTCTCCAGTGCATGAAAGTGAAAAGTGAAAATGAAGTCACTCACTCGTGTCCGACTCTTAGTAATCCCATGGACTGCAGCCTCCTTCGTCCATGGGATTTTCCAGGCAACAGTACTGGAGTGGGGTGCCATTGCCTTCTCCGCTGAAGTACCTAGATAATACTAATTGGTGCATATTCCTTAATTGTTTTGCATATGTGAAAACCCCCCATGAAATGGAAAATGTTAACTACTTGATGCCCATAAGCACTTAGTCCCAGGCCTTCTGGAGCCTAAAGACTTAACCCTTGTGACACCACTCTTTTCACTCCCCATCAGCCAGTCCGAGAACTGTGTGTGAGCTGATCACATACCCTGTGGCCTCCTTCTGTCATCTGACCTTTAACCATGCTTTACCAAAATCCATCTCAGAACTTGGCTTTTTAGAGCATGAACCACCTCATGGCCCTGCAATAAACCTTCCTCTGCTCCAAACTCAGACATTTCAGTTTGCTTGGCATCTCTGGGTCAGGCACATGAACTTAAGCTAATAATTTGAACAAATAAAATGGTTGTTGTTCAGTTACTCAGTCGTGTCTGACTCTTTGTGACCCCATGAATTGCAGCATGCCAGGTTTCCCTGTCCTTCAACAACTCGATGTCCAACTTCCTTAGGATAACTTGGCATCTTTCTGGGTTAGGCACATTAACTTGAGCCAATAATTTGAACAAGTAAGATTAGCTATTACAAAACTTGCTTTTTTAATTTAAATGGCTTTAGTTTGTTGTTTTCTTTCAGAAATCTCTAGCGCTCCCTGCAAAGAATGAGCAATTGTTATCAGTTAACTTCATGATGGGAAATATTTTCTTGGCACTAAAGCTATGCTTTTGAAAACTGATATTGCAGAAGACTCTTGAGAGTCCCCTGGACTGCAAGGAAATTAAACCAGTCAATCATAAAGGACATCAACCCTGAATAGTCATTGAAACGACTGATGCTGAAGTGAAGCTGCGATACTTTGACCATCTGATGAGTAGTTGACTCATTGGAAAAGACCCTGATGCTGGGAAAGATTGAGGGCAGGAGGAGAAGAGGGATGACAGAGGATGAGATGGTTGGATGGCATCACCAACTTGATGGACATGAGTTTGAGCAAGCTCCAGGGGATGGTGAAGGACAGAGAAACCTAGCGTGCTGTCATCCATGGGGTCACAAAGAGTTGGACGCGACTGAGAGATTGAACAACAACAAAAGCTATGCACTTAACAACATCTAAGTACTGCAGGTGAAAATAGAATACTCCACCTTAAAATTCTTAATATTCAATTTTTTCTCCTGGACCAGACCACACTTTTGAGACACTTTTGCAGTTTGGGTGGGACCACCTCAGCTCTGGTCAAGAGAAGGTAAGTGAACATAACATATTTGTGTCCATGTGAAATCTTGCCTCTCCCAAGTTCCCTCCCCCACACCCTAACTGTGACCTTGGAGGCTGTGCTGAGGCTAGGGGCATCCTGAGGTGATAAGAATCTGGACTGCAGAGTCACTGTTTGTGTATTTTTGTACAGGATAATGGTGTGACCTGATTGGTGTTGAGTGAGACATTTTTAATGTTAAGGCATTGGGATTATAGAGTTTTGTGTAACTGTATATTTGTCTGGCTTATACTGCAATTCCATTTAATCCAACTCTGAACGTATACCATATTTCTAGTTTGGGAATGCTTTCAAGGCCTTCAGTTAACAACACTTCTATTTGTCACACAGAGATAAGTGAGCCGCCCTTCTGGCCTTCAAGGGTCAACAAACACAGATGGCCCATCATCTTCGGTTCCAGCCAACATTGTAAAACACGCTTGCATTTTGTTCTGGCTGAGTTGAGTTCAGACTGCATTCTGGTCTTTCTGTCTTCTGGCAGTAGTCTTAAATGAGTCTCATTTCTTACTTGTCTAACTTTTCCCAGTGCAATTTTGACTATGACAAGAATAACTACTGATGATAAGTATGCTACTGGTAAGTATGCTACCATTGCAAGGTGTCTACAGATTCTGCTGAACCAGTTCTAATGGGAAGATAATTTATATTAACATTCTTGCTTTCTAAGGAGAAGGCGATGGCACCCCACTCCAGTACTCTTGCCTGGAAAATCCCATGGATGGAGGAGCCTGGTAGGCTGCAGTCCATGGGGTCACTAGGAGTCAGACACGACTGAGTGACTTCAGTTTCACTTTTCACTTTCATGCATTGGAGAAGGAAATGGCAATCCACTCCAGTGTTCTTGCCTGGAGAATCCCAGGGACGGGGGAGCCTGGTGGGCTGCCATCTATGGGGTCTCACAGAGTCGGACACGACTGAAGTGACTCAGCAGCAGCAGCAGCAGCTTTGTAAACCTATTACCCATCATGAAAAATACACAATCCTTGGCTTTTAGCATTTTCTACACATTGATATGAAAACATGATTCAGTTCAAGATGGTTGGACAGAGTGGACTAGCTGAACTACTCTCTGAGCCCTTTGTCTGTACTGTCCCCAGTGAGCTATAACCTAGATAATTAACCTGGACTCATTTTCTGAGGACTGTGGATGGATGCTATCAAGATAACAGCAGGATAGACCATCAGAATATAGAGTGTGGGGATGAAATGGGGTGAAATGAAATAAAATTTGGAAGCTAAAAGCAAGTTCAAGCATATTGTATGAAAACTAATGTCAGAGAATAAAAAGAAAATGGAAATGGAATTTGGAAAGCTTTGCTGACCAAATCTCTACAGAGATGGGCTGCAGGGACTTTTCTTAATGTCCCCATGGCTTGGGCTTGGGTAGAGTAACAGCAATCCTGACAGCCATGTTGTCTCATGCAAACTTCAATCAGCTTTTCCATGTTCTCATCTGTGACTTGCCACCCAGTAACAGTCTCACTCATAAGCGGTGGTAATAAATATCCCAAATATTTTAAGTAAATATGCTTAGAGTGAAATATAATTTCACTCTACTCTTTGACTTGGACTAGAAAAGAAGTTTTATTTTGTTAAATATGAGCGAAACTGGATTTCACAAACTTCAGCCATAAATGAGACAAATATCATATGCTGTGCGCTCAGCCAAAGTTTTAGATATGAGAACTTTAGACGTGAGAATTTATTTTTTGGTACATTCTTCATATTTGGGATAATAAATTTAAATTACATCATTTATGACACATATAAATCCTATGAATTATTAATCACAAATATTTACTAACTGGAGTAGTCATATAACCTATCATTCAAATGCTTATGGGTGAAAGGAAGCACAGATAATTTTTCTGGAGTGCTGGTTGTACTCAGAATGTCCTGAATAAAGACAGATGTCAGATATCCTATTGTTAATCCATTACATTTTGGTTTTGATCCTTAATAAGACAATGCTGCTGCTGCTAAGTCACTTCAGTCGTGTCCGACTCTGTGTGACCCCATAGATGGCAGCCCACCAGGCTTCCCCATCCCTAGGATTCTCCAGGCAACACAGTTCAAACCCACTATAAACAAGAAGAGCAATGGATGACTTCCATGTTTTATTTCAATTAAAATGTCATGTTAAAAAATGTCCTCTCTGACAAGATACTATGAAATTCCTAGAGGAAAGCATAGGCAGAATGCTCTCTAACATGAATCAGAGATACGTTTTCCGATCAATCTCCCAGAATAATGGAAATAAAAACAAAAATAAATGGGACTTATTTAAAAACTTTTGCACAGCAAAGGAAACAATGAACAAACCAAAAAGATGGCCCACAGATTGGGAGAAAATATTTGCAAATGATGTGACCAATGAGGGATTAGTCTCCAAAATTTACAAACAGCTAATGATGCTTAACAGCATCAAAATCGACCACCCACTTAAAAAAATGGGCAGAAGACCTAAATAAACATGTCTCCAAAGAAAACATACAGATTGCCAATAGGCACGTGAAAAGATGTCCAACATCACTTGGTCGTCTTTGTCCAAGTGGAAATGCAAGTGGAAATGCAATTTCCCTTTGTCCAAGGGAAATGCAAATCAAAACTACAATGAGAGGTGAGATATCACCCACACCAGCCAGAGTCGCTATCATTAAAAAATCCACAAACAATAATGCTGGAGAGGGTATGGAGAGTGTAAATTGGTCCAGCCACTCTGGAGAACAGTATGGAGGTTCCTTAAAAAACTAAAAAGAGTTTATGATATGACCCTGCAATCCCACTCCTGGGCATATAACCGGAGAAAAACATGATCCGTAAAGAAGCATGCACCCCTGAACAGTCTACCATGCTATCTCAAATTATTAAAATATGATTAAAATCTTCTTTCCCGACAACTTAATCCAACTTATAGCAATTAATTTATCCAGTGGCCATCATATTTAAGTTGTGATGAATAATTTAGGATTCAGGAACATGAAGGGACTGCTAAGTAGTAAGGTACAATATTTTGTGAAAATTATAACATTTTTACTGCCACTACATAGGGCAAATGGCAGACATGGAACTGATGAAATGAGTACATTTTTAGAGGATAGATATGTTTGTAAAGGGGCTTTCCAGGGGGCTCTACTGTAAAGCACCTGCCTGCCAATGCAGAAGCCAAAAGAAATGCTGGTTCGATCCCTAGGTCAGGAAGATCCCCTGGAGGAGGGTATGGCAACCCACTCCAGTATTCTTGCCTGGAAAATCCCATGGACAGGGGAGCCTCTTAGGCTATGATCCATAGGATCACAAAGAGTCAGACTGATAACACACATGCATGCTTGTTTGAACAGAATTAATTCAATTCAGAGTACGTGTGCAGAAACAGTGCTGCAGAGTAGCGTAGATGAATAGATCAGCTTTATGTCACTTGATGTCTAAAAGGAAGAAGCAACAATGGCAGTGCTTGTTTTCATAGTTTTCCATTTTTAGCTCTGTCTGTGGGGTATGTTATTAATCTTTAAGAAAGACATTCTTTATAATTTATGTCTCTCTTTCTACCTAGACAAATTTTGCTTTGGAGAGAAGAAAGCTACATTCATTTGTCCTTTAAATTTTAACAATGGAGCTTTCTATATCAAGAGGCTTCACTGAGTTTTTCTGCATAGTCAGTTCTGCAGATAGTCATAGAGATATAATAAGTGCTAGATAACTGAAATGAAATGCTGATCTGTTCATGCTTATGTGGGATAACATTCAAGGAGTCCCTGACTAGTTGTCTTTTAAGAACATGTTTGATGATAGAAGAGATGATGAAAATGTACATTTTTGCCTATGTTTATTATATTCATTAATTTAAATGTGGGTTTCTTTCCCAGAGACTCTCTGGCCTTTTGTTCCTTAATACTACAAAATGCCAAAACAATGTAAAGAATATTTATTTTTCTAGGTCAAAGCTATAATACATATTTTGAGGTATGTTTAAAAACTGTAGGGAAAAATACTTCAAAAATGATGTTAATTACAAATAGAATGATATATATTTGATATTAAATTAGGATCTATTCAAGACTAGTGGGGAGATACTGATTAACAAAGGAAGTAAAAAACATATAATTTGTAACGTGAATTTCTCATGGTATATTAATACTAATAGAGTAACCTATAAAAAAATAGTATCCAAATGCTCATAAAAAATAAAAGGAACAAAGAAAAGTTAATAGTCTACAGGATTCAAGGAGGAAAGAGTAATATAAAAATGAGGACATGTAGAGGGCATTGGAGAGATTGTAAATACATTCGTATATATGATTATAAAATAAATGCAATTAAATTAAATTGGCTTATTAAATAGTAGTGATAGTCTAACTTTGTAAATCAAGCTAGGTAATCTTGAAAATACAGACACTGAGTATTTGAAAATAAAATGACACAAGATACACCAGGCACATTATCCTCAACAGAAAGCTTGGAGAGCCACATTAGTAACAAATTAGACTTTGAAAAATGCTCATAAAAAATAAAAGGAACAAAGAAAAGTTAATAGTCTACAGGATTCAAGGAGGAAAGAGTAATATAAAAATGAGGACATGTAGAGGGCATTGGAGAGATTGTAAATACATTCGTATATATGATTATAAAATAAATGCAATTAAATTAAATTGGCTTATTAAATAGTAGTGATAGTCTAACTTTGTAAATCAAGCTAGGTAATCTTGAAAATACAGACACTGAGTATTTGAAAATAAAATGACACAAGATACACCAGGCACATTATCCTCAACAGAAAGCTTGGAGAGCCACATTAGTAACAAATTAGACTTTGAAAGAAATGAAAATTTGGGCAGAAATATGTTTGGTAAATAATAGGAAAATAACAGTTCACCAAAAATATATAATCATAAACATATACATGCCTCATATCATTGCCTTAATTACTTAAAAATTGTCAGTTTTATGAGTTATTGATGAATTATATTTTATAACAAAACTTTCTGCTATATTAAACAAATTCAATCAAGATACAGAAACTTTGTAAAACAAAATTAACAAACTTTATCTCATGACTATATTCAATTTTACATACATGTGTAACTAGAGTAAACATACTTCTCAAACATGCATGGAGTTTTGGAAAAATGTAAATGTGTACTGAATGAAAAGACATGTTTTAATAATGATTCGGGTATTGTAACCACTCAGAACTTACGCTGTGACCTAAAATGGTGGGGACAGAAATAGCAAGGACCCTAGAGAAGCAGAAGAAACTAAGAAGAGGTGGCAAGAATGCACAAATGAGCTGTACTGAAAAGGTCTTAGTGACCCGGATAACCACAATGGGTGTGATCACTCATCTAGAGCCAGACATCCTAGAGTACAAAGTCAATGGGCCTTTGGAAGCATCACTACGAACAAAGCTAGTGGAGGTGATGGATTCCAGCTGTTATTTAAATTCTAAAAGATGATGCTGGCAAGGTAATGTTCAAAATCCTTCAAGATAGGCTTCAACAGTATATGAACCGAGAACTTCCAGATGTACAAGCTGAATTTAGTAAAGGGCAGAAGAACCAGAGATCAACTTGCCAACATCTGTTGGATGACAGAAAAAGCAAAGGAATTCCAGAAAAACATCTTCTTCATCGACTACGCTAAGGGTTTTGACTGTGTGGATCACAACAGACTATGGAAAATTCTTCAAGAGATGGGAATACCAGACCACCTGACTTACCTCTTGAGAAATCTGTACACAGATCAAGAAGCAACAGTTAGAACTGGACGTGGAACAATGGGCTGGTTCAAAATTGGGAAAGGAGTATGTCAAGGCTGTATATTGTCACGCTGCTTATTTAACTTTTATGCTGGGCTGAATGAAGCACAAGCTGTAATGAAGATTGCTGGAAGGAATATCAACAGCTCCAGATATGCAGATGACAGCACCCTTATGGCAGAAAGCAAAGAGGAACTGAAGAGCCTTTTGATGAAGGTGAAAGAGGAGAGTGAAAAAGCTGGCTTAAAACTGAGCGTCCAAAAAACTAAGATCATGGCATTCAGTCCAATAACTTCATGGGAAATAGATGGGGGAAAAGTGGAAACTGAAATATTTTATTTTGGGGGGCTCCAAAATCACTGTGGACAGTGACTGCAGCCACAAAATTAACAGATGCTTGTTCCTTGGAAGAAAACCTATGGCAAACCTAGACAGTATTGAAAAGCAAAGACATCACTTTGCTGACAAAGGTCCATCTAGTCAAAGCTATGGTTTTTCCAGTAGTCATGTATGGATGTGAGAGCTGGACCATAAAGAAGATTGAGCACTGAAGAATCGACACTTTCTAATTGTGCTGGAGAAGACCTGAGAGTCCCTTGGACAGCAGGGAGATGAAACCAGTCAATCCTAAAGGAAATCAACCCTGAATCTTCATGGAAAAGACATGTTGAAGCTGAAGCTCCAATACTTTGGCCATCTTATGTGAAAGGCCAACTCATTGGAGAAGGCTATGGCACCCCACTCCAGTGTTCTTGCCTGGAGAATCCCAGGGACTGGGGAGCCTGGTGGTCTGCCATCTAGGGGATCACACAGAGTCAGACACGACTAAAGTGACTCAGCACCAACAGCAGCAACTCATTGGAAAAGACCCTAATGCTGGGAAAGATTGAGAGCAGGAGGAGAAGGGGGCAACAGAGAATGAGATGGTTTGATAACATAATTGACTCAATAGACATGAGTTTGAGCAAACTCTGGGAGACAGTGGAGGACAGGTCTGGTGTGCTGTAGTCAGTGAGGTTGCAGAGTCAGACACCAGTGAGCAACTGAACAACAAAAGTGAGAACTGGAAGAGAAATCCTCTCCAAGTTAAGTATGAAAACGATGCCATTATAATTGAGTAAAAACAAAAAATAAGATGACTATTAAAGATACTTAATAGAAAAGGTCTTAAATGAGTTATTAGTTATTAATAAATTAGTTATTAATCAATGAAGTTATTAGTTTTTTCCGGCATGATTTTCATTCAGCCTGCTTCTAAGTAGCCACATTAAATGAACAACGTTGATTTTAAGAGTTAGTCAATCTAAAATAAAAAATACTTTTAGCATAGCATGTCATCTTGTCCTGCAAGTGAAAACTCATGCACAGCTTAGGGAAGCTGCTACAAAAATCAAAAAATCTCATACACTCCTAATTATGATATACATGATTCTTTGCAAAAGCTGATACAGATATTAAATAAAATAGAGCAAAGTACAGTAATGTTAAGCAAAGTTGATTCAGCTTTTGAAAACTTGCTTGGATGTCATGCATGTCAAGGTAAAGTTTAAAACTAGACAGAACCAGGAAATTAAAAAAGAAAAATCTGAAATAAATATTTTAAATTTCCTACATTATTTCTTTTCTGTGATTGGCATTTTTAAAATTTTCTTGTCTTTATTAAGTAAAAATCAAGCCTTCAGCTTAAAGTGCCAGAAAACTAACCTATGCCTGAATGTACACTCCAGGGCATTACTTAATCAGGGATGGAATTTTTGTCAAAGCACAGTAGCTCTGCATGGGAAGATGAGAAACGGTGGGTGCTCTGTCTGTCAGTATACTGACTAAGACATAAAATCAATGTTAGATAATCAGGTCTTGGATAATTTTCATCAGGAGTAGGCTGAATTCTATGCTGCTGATGCTTTTCAGGTCATGAATATGCTAGGATGCTCTAGACCTTCTATTTATCAGAGGGATAGAGATATGGATTAAATAGTTTATCACAATTTCCCCCTACCTTACTGGTATAGACTGAATGAATTAAATACATTCCTAAAAAGGGAAAAAAAAGTTACTCACTTATTTGTATGCAGTATAAAAAAAGAAAGAAATGATGTAAATTTTTGTTCCCCCAGTGTCCTACACATTTTTCCAAAGCAAGACAATTACCCCATGTAGGTACCCCTCCTCAGGAAGACTAAAGAAGAATGGGCTTCCCTGGTGGCTCAGACAGTAAAGAATCTGCCTGCAATGCAGGAGACCCATGTTCCATCCCTGGGTTGAGAAGATCCACTGGAGAAGGGAATGGCTCATTTCAGTTCAGTCGCTCAGTAGTGTCTGACTCTTTGCGACCCCGTGAATCGCAGCACGCCAGGCCTCCCTGTCCATCACCAATTCCCGGAGTTCACTCAGACTCATGTCCATCGAGTCAGTGATGCCATCCAGCCATCTCATCCTCGGTCGTCCCCTTCTCCTCCTGCCCCCAATCGCTTCCAGCATTAGAGTCTTTTCCAATGAGTCAACTCTTCTCATGAGATGGCCAAAGTACTGGAGTTTCAGCTTTAGCATGATTCCTTCCAAAGAAATCCCAGGGCTGATCTCCTTCAGAATGGACTGGTTGGATCTCCTTGCAGTCCAAGGGACTCTCAAGAGTCTTCTCCAACCACTCCAGTGTTCTTGCCCAGAGAATTACAGTTCATGGTGTCATAAAGGATCAGAAACAGCACAGCAATAGCATGTAAAATTAACTCAATCTCTTAATGTAACAATTTTCAAACTTGAGGGATTACCAAGATAAAAGATTCTATTTTTTGCCACAATGTAATAAATCTTGAATGAGGCATGCGTTTTTATGACCCAGTTTTCACTCTCCATTAACATGAAAACAGGAATAATAGATAATGTGTAATCGGGAGCTTTCATTTTTAAAAATGTATTACTACAGGTGTTATGTGAGCATTTAGCATGATTCCTTCCAAAGAAATCCCAGGGCTGATCTCCTTCAGAATGGACTGGTTGGATCTCCTTGCAGTCCAAGGGACTCTCAAGAGTCTTCTCCAACCACTCCAGTGTTCTTGCCCAGAGAATTACAGTTCATGGTGTCATAAAGGATCAGAAACAGCACAGCAATAGCATGTAAAATTAACTCAATCTCTTAATGTAACAATTTTCAAACTTGAGGGATTACCAAGATAAAAGATTCTATTTTTTGCCACAATGTAATAAATCTTGAATGAGGCATGCGTTTTTATGACCCAGTTTTCACTCTCCATTAACATGAAAACAGGAATAATAGATAATGTGTAATCGGGAGCTTTCATTTTTAAAAATGTATTACTACAGGTGTTATGTGAGCTTTCCAAAAGCAGATCCTGAAGCAAGCATTCCTTTGCAAGCAAGTATTTATAGATTTACTTAGAGGAGAAATCAATAAGGGAAGAGCAGGACAAGGAAGGAGAATTAGCTGGACAAAGGCACAATTATAGAAGAATCCTAGCATCATCTTAATGCAAAAGAGAGCCAGAGAGCACAAATCAGAACTCAAAGAAAGGGAGTTAGATCTTCCTATTTTCACATCAAGGGAAGCCTGAACTCCTAGAAAATTCTAATTCTATACAGAGGGTGAATGCCTATCCAGGGCTTAAGGGCAGTCTTCTGAAGTCTGCAATTGTGAAGCAATCAAACAATAAAACACAGAAGCTGATTAGTGCACAGAACAATACAAGTGTTTGGCGGCCATGTGGACAGTGCATGGGCAGTAAGAAGAAAATGTATCACTGATATTAGATTTTATCCTTTTCTAATACAGGAATTTAACAATATATATTTTAAGCATTAATTTGGCTGCATAGCATATACACAAATTTAAATATGTTGTTTTCATTTTCACTGAGTTCAAAATATTTTCAAATTATCCTTGTTCCTTATCTGACAGAGAGCAGAAAGGTGCTTGATCTTCAGATAATTGTGAATTTTCCTAATATCTTTTGGTTGTTGATTTCTAATGTCTTCCTTTGTTGTTAGACAACATCTTCTCAAGGATTTTAAGATGTTTACATTTACTGAGAATTACTTATATAGTTTACAATGTGATCAACTTAGATGAATGTTTTATGTGTACTTGAAAAGAAAGCGTCTACTTCTCTTAATGGAGTGTGCATGAATGCCTGTTAGGTTAATTTAGTTGACAATTTTATATTATTATTGATTTTCTTTTAACTTGTTCTATCCATTATTGAGAGATGAGTGCTGATATGCCAGTTATAATTGTGGATATATCTATTTCTTCTATTTATCCATTAGATTTTGCTTCATGTATTTTAACATTGTGCATGTGTGTGTGTGTGTGTGTGTATTAGTTGCTCAGTCATGGCCAATTCTTTGCAATCCTATGGACTATAGCCCGCCAGGCTCCTCTGTCCATGGAATTCTCTGGGCAAGAATACTGTACGAAGTAGCCATTCCCTTCTCCAGGGGCTCTTCCTAACCCAGGGATCAATCATGGGTCTCTGCATTGCAGGCAGACCCTTTACCTCCTGAACCATATCTCCACTTTTATTTGACATGAGGACTTCCCTGAGGCTCAGCTGGTAAAGAACCCCCCTGTCGATGCAGGAGACATAAGTTCATTCCCTGGGTCGGGTAGATCCTCTGGAAGTATATGGACTTTCCTGGTGGCTCAGACGGTAAAGCATCTGTCTACAATGCGGGAGCCCTGGGTTCCATCCCTGGGTTGGGAAGATCCACTGGAGAAGGAAATGGCAATCCACCCCAGTACTATTGCCTGGAAAATCCCATGGACAGAGGAGCCTGATAGGCTACAGTCCATGGGGTCGCAAAGAGTTGGACAAGACTGAGCGACTTCACTTTCCTTTCCAGTATTTTTGCCTGGGAAATTCCATGACAGAGGAGCCTGGTGGTCTATCCATGGGGTCCTAAAAAGTTGATCATGACCGAGCATTAACACACACCATTAAAAAAAATTTTTTTTTTCTAAGAGCAATCCCAATGGGTATTGATAATATAAGCTTGATGGTTGTTGGTGAGGCACTAAGGGCATTATTCCATTCCTGGATAATGGAAACATGTCCCCAAATAACAAAATTGAACTTTTCCACCTTTGTATTCCAACATCCTAGTTCAACATCTTCACATCTGCTCCTACTTTCTGTTTGTAGTCATTAATCAGATCATTCAGTAAGGAGTCCCTTTTGTTCATTATCAAGGACATTATTTGTCGAATTGTGACATGAAATGCTTTAATGCTATTTGATTTCCTAGTGACATTAATGGTTAACAGGGAAATGATTTTTTGTAGGTCAAGCATTGAGAAAGTCAATCACTGACTTTCATCCCTCACTTCCTTCTTGCATAGTCTTCAGAATGAAGGAATACTAGCCTCTGCAAAGGGAGTGGGAGCACCTTTTCAGGCACACAGGGTAAAAAAGAATTTGGAGGCTCCATGTTCTCGAATTTATCTACCCAGGCCTACCTATCTTAAATCTCCACACCTCACTCCTCTCCTATCAAGGACAAATTTTTCTGTGGGAAATTTTTTGAGGCTAAAAATCTATCCTTCTCTCAAATTTTGCTACTCTTGCAATTAGGACCCAAGCCCGTTGGCCCTCCAGTGCAGGAGGTGGGGCAGTCTTTTTAATCCTGCCATAAAAGCATTCTTATTTTCACCACTTTTCAATTTGGAAATTGATTGCAATGACTTTATCATTTTCCTTTACAATGCATGAATTGTACCTCACAACAATCAATTAATTCTACAGTCCTAATATTTATTTTTTCTTTCAAATGCCAAAGCTGCAATGCACAAACCAAGATAGCCTATTCTACCTGTACCATATTCAATTCATTACAGGCAGACATGTTAGCAATTGCAATGCTGTATTATGTCAGGGGCTATCATTTTTTTTTCTGTTTCAAGTGATGGGGCTATTTATTGCTATTTGGAGAGAGAATGATCTGATGTCATATTACCAATCATAGAGTTAATTTCCTGGAACCACTTTTGTTATTTCTCTTAAGTCCCGAAATGGACCTAAGGTAAAAATCCTAATGCAAGTGATTTATTGAAAAGACACAGAAGGTATCAGACTTGTATTGATATGCATTCTATTAGTTTTTTTCCTGAAATAGATGACTTTTTTTAAAACAAGAAATATATTTAATAACATGCTATATTATTGCCTACCAAATCCATCTTCCTTTCTTTTTCTTAATCCCTTACAGAACCTCCCTCTCAAACACAAATATTAAATAATCACATAATTCAGGTGTATTCAACTATAATATTACACCATAACCCTGACCATAATTATTGGCTTATGAATGGCTTCTCCAGGGTGTTAGCAAAAGGAAGGAGACTTTATCTATTACTGACTCAATGAAGATGTAATCTGGGACATTTCTGAACATACTTCCCTTTTGTCATATTAAGAAAAAAAAATTGGCAAAACACCAGAATCAAAACTGAGATGTCGAGAGAAGATAAGACCATAAGATTATCAAATGTTTCCTAGAGCCAGTCACAAACATGTGGGCCAAAACATTCTGTTTTTAAATCTCATTTGTATGGGTTTGAATCACTTGAAGGTGAAAGTACTCTAACCCTTAATAAGCTTAAGCTGTTAATGTAATGAAACATAATTGAATGAAAACTAGAATGTAATACAGAATAAAAATGAGTTGTACTCTAAAAAATGATAAAAGAAAATAGCTGTTGACCTAATATTCATCTAGATAAAGGTGAAACTGAATTGTTTTTAGGCAAAGTAGTAAAGAAAATTTGCAATGAGTACACTTGAATTAAAAGAAATGCTTAAGGGACTTTTTGAGAAAAAGGAAAATGATCCTAGACATTAAGAGAGAAATACAGAAATAAATAAAGAACAAAATAAGTGGTGAACATGTAGGTAAATCTAAATGAATGCTGACTGGAAAAGTAAAAAGTTTTTATTATTTAAAACTAAATTTAACAAAACTTCAAAAATAGTGCAAACATGGGAATAGGGTAGTATTTCAAAATCTTTGTGTGTCTGAAAAGTAATAAAATTACTAACTTAATTGAGAGTGAATAAGTCAACATTTCATTTTTTTACTCCTTAGGGAAGCCACTAAAGAATAGTATAAAAAATGTACAACTGACAAGTTAACAAAGAAGACTGAATAATAAAAATTTTATTGTGAAGGTTCCAAATGGAATCTAGCCAAGAGAGAAAAAGAAACGGAATATTTTGGGAAGATATGAAACAAACTTTAATAAGGTAGATTTAAATTCAAATATATCAATAGTTTGATTAAATATAATAGACTCCAAGTAAAGGCAAAGATTCACAGACTTGATAAATACAGACTCTTGATAAATACTCTTGATAAATACAAAGTCAGTTATATCAACTTATAAACCAGATTGTTAAGAAAGAGAAGAAAAAAAATAGAGTTAAAAAGATTAACATATAAAGAAACAAACACTATATCACACCTATCCCTCCTTCCCCCCAAAAATACATCTATATAATCTCAGATAAAATGTACTTTTGAGGCCAAAATATATATGGCTTAAAAATACAGACCAGCAGTCTCTAAGCTATGGACTTTCTCCTGCATTTTTAAATAAAGTTTTATTGAAAAACAGATACATTATATTTTTATGTATTGTTGACAGCTGTTTTTATGCTAGGTGGTAGAGTTTAGTAGCTGCAACAGACACTATGTTTGCTGTTTAAAATATTTACTATCTCATCCTTTACAGAAAAATTTTTGTGATTTCTAATGCAGACTCAAAATATATAAATTATAAACGTAAAATTTTCATCAGAAAAATAGGTAAATACACAAATATCTTGTCAAATTTTAATGAATCACACTTATAAATATCAAAGACTCACTAAGTATAAGCAAAATTCCAACAAGCAAACTATAAAATAGAATTAATTGCTTTAGAACACAGAACTCAATATACAGAATATTTTCAAGTGAACATAAAATATTCATTAAATTTTATCATATTTTTTCATAAAATTTTTAAATAAACATTAGAGAACTGAAATAAGATAGAATATATACTAATCATAATTAAATTAAGAAACAAAAATAATTATAAAATGCTTAAATGTTTGGAAATTGAACAATATATTTCTAAATATACTATGGATCAAGGAAGTCACAAATAGTAAAATACTTTGTAATATAAAATAATGAAAAATTACATATCATAAGTTGTTATTCAATTCAAGCTATACTTTTAAACTTATAGGTTAAATGAATATATTAGAAAAGCATGACATAAAAATCAACCATCTAAACATTATCTTAAGAGTTAGAAAAATAACAGAAAATTAAACGCAAAGAAGTAGATGGAAGAAAATAATAACAAGAAGAGATTCAGGTAGTAAAATAAAATGCATCTAGGGAAAAATCAACAAGGTAACTTAGAAAAGAAAAAAAAGGACATCCAAAAGACCCTATATGAAAATATTTACAGAAAAAAAACAACTAATCAAAACTGACAGAAAACTTAGCTACATGAAAAGTTACCTATTAAATACATTGAATCTTTCATTAAAAGTAACTCCCAAGAACCAGGCTACATGGATGGCTTCACTAATGAATTCTTCCTAGGGTTTATGAATCATTAAATCTATGAAAATAAGATAGCTAATAAAACTATATATATACACACACACACACACACACCTGGAAATTAAATGGCACAAGGAACTGGAAAGCAGCATTTAAAAATTTTGTTGAAGTAACATCAAGAAACCTGAAAATATTAGGAACAACTTTAGCAAAATATGTCCATAGCCTTTGCACTGAAAACTGCAGAATATGCTTGAAAGACATTTTTATGCTTTAAATGACTATTATTCCAATTTCAATTCTTTCTTAACTAGTCTAAAGATTTAATGGACTTTCCATTATAACCAAAGTAAGACTTCACTGTGTGAAAAATTGACATACATGTAAGTTCTAAAATGTATATTCATATGCAAATAATGTTGAATGTACAAAGCAATATCACAAAAGAATAAAAAGATTATAGGTTATACACTACACAAAATCTAAGACTTACTATAAATGGTTGTATTGGCATTGTTGTCGTTTGTCACTAAATCCTCTCCGACTTGTTGTGACCCATGGACTGTAGCCCACCAGGCTCCTCTGTCCCTGAAATTTTTCAGATAAGAATACTGGAGTGGGTTGCCATTTCCTTCTATATTGCATTGTCATAAATATCAACAAACTAATAAATAAAGCAAACACAGGCACAGGAGTAGACCCACACTTATAGGATTATTTAATTCCAACAAAGACATGAAAGAAACACAAGGAGGGAAATGAATTTCTTTTGAATATATGGTGTTGGGACTAAATATTGACAATTGACAGAAGGAATTATTTCAGTGTCATGCCACACATAGAAATTATTTGAAGAGGTACTCATCTAAATATACATATTGAAAAAAAGCTTTTGCTACGAGCAAAATGACATAGAGACAGACAGACAAACAGGACAGACCCACACACAACTCCAGCCAGAGGAAAAAAGGACCACGCCGGCGGTCCGCGGTTTATTTATATAGCTCTCTGTTTCCGCATTCCAATCTACATGACTAAGCCCTTTTATTACAGCGCATGTGCAGAGACGTGATCCAATAGCAGAGCAGAAGGGAGTGAAGCTTTTGTTTATTCCTAGAGTCTGTTCAGGGCCTCTTTTCCTCCAGATCAGGAGGGAGGTTCCCTCGCTCTGCAAGGGACCATTAATCTCAAGGCTGTGTCCAGACTCCGTAGCAGAAGAAGCCCCGCATGCAGGAATCTTCTCTGCCTGAGTGGAGAGTTGCTCACGTGGGAACGTCTCCACTTCCCTATCACGGTTACATTAGATTCCTTCAAGCTTTTAGAGGAAAACATAGGAAAATGATTTCTTAACAGTAAGCAAAGCAGTTTTAGGACCTAGAAAGAAGTAATCATAAAATATTAAATATTAACTTAATATTATTAAAATATTAAATTCCAATTTGAGTAATGAAAAAGTAGAAAGCATCAGATTTGCTTCATGGCTTATTGTTAGGAAATCAGATAATATGTCCAAAACAACAGTTTTCAGGCATTGAACAATAAGGCTTATAGGGCTGAGGCCCTAAAGGAAAGAAAAAATATAATAGGCCTTACAATTGTCCCAGGTATCTGCCTAGAGGTAGTTGCCTGGTTGTAAGGTAGGGTGAGAAAAGTCAAACACAGCCTGGTTGCCTTGAGGGGATAAAGGAGATCAAGGAGCTCAAGAAAGTAGTTATTTGATTTAGTGTATTAGAATAGCTGAAGCTGCAGTACCTGATGCGAACAGCTGAAGCTGCATGGGAAAAGACCCTGATGCTGGGAAGGATTGATGGCAGGAGGAGAAGGGGGTGACAGAGGATGAGATGGTTGGATGGCATCACTGACTCAATGGACAAGAATTTGAGCAAACTTGGTGGGGTGGGTGGTGAAGGACAGAGGAGTCCATGGGGTTGCAAAGAGACAACTGAGGGACTGAACAACAATATCAGATAAAAAGGAGTTGAACAGAGAATGAGCTCTGGAGATAAGCAGAGGAGTCCTGAGTCTTTGATTGAGGGCAGATATGCTGTAGTGTGAGAGGAAAATGCCAAAGGCTAGTAAAAGAACTGCCAGAAAGCAACAGGTCAGATATGTCCTGGAAGACCCTCAAGAGGATAAATAGCTTAAGCCCACACGCCTGAATAGAAAGACTTTGTCAATAGACGGAATTAGTGAAAAGACATCAAAAGGGTTGTTGTTATTGTTGAGTTGCTAAGATGTGTCCAACTCTTTGTGACCTTGGGGACTGCAGGGCTCCAGGTTGCTCTGGCTCCTCTGTCCTCCACTATCTCCCAGAGTTTGCTCAAACTCATGTCCTTTGAGGTGGTGATGTTACTCAACCATGCCATTCTTAGACTAAATGCTGTTCTGGATCCATCAAGAGGGAGCTTTAAGGCAGTCTCAAAGAGAGCAAACTGATTCCAAGTAACTTAGTTACATACCAGGACAAATTCTAACACTATTATATGAACACATCAAAATTCAGCATTCAACAATTCTGTGGCTGAACCACACTGACTCCATTTTGTCAGTTCCATCTTAGGCCCAAAGTCCACCCCTACCCTTTCCTGAAAGACTAAGCTTTAGTGTACTCATTAGGAATGCACCCAAGTGAAGTAAGTTCCCTATCAACTTTACCCTTGCCTTCACCTGCTCTGATAAATGGAAGAATGCCTTTGACTGACATCGATGGTTAATGGTCATGAGAACCCTCATGGAGAGGAAAAAACCCGGGTTCTATTGCTATGGATGTGCTTTTCACTTGATATTCAGATTCTATCTTAGCTTTGACTCCTTTAAACTCCACTGTTAGCCTGTTTGCAATGTGGAGTGTAGCTACAAATGCCTTTAGATCTTCATCTGCCAATTCTGTCTGTAAGTGAATTACCTACAATCAGTTCAGTTCAGTTCAGTTCAGTCGCTCAGTCGTGTCCAACTCTTTACGACCCCATGAATCTCAGCACGCCAGGCCTCCCTGTCCATCACCAACTCCTGGAGTTCACTCAAACTCACATCCATCGAGTCTGTGATGCCATCCAGCCATCTCATCCTCTGTCATCCCCACCTCCTCCTGCCCCCAATTCCTCCCAGCATCAGGGTCTTTTCCAATGAGTCAATTCTTTGCATGAGCTGGCCAAAGTACTGGAGCTTCAGCTGTAACATCATTCCTTCCGAAGAACACCCAGAACTGATCTCCTTTAGAATAGACTGGTTGGATCTCCTTGCAGCCCAAAGAACTCTCAAGAGTCTTCTCCAACACCACCGTTCAAAAGCATCAATTCTTCAGTGTTCAGCTTTCTTCACAGTCCAACTCTCACATCCTTACATGACCACTGGAAAAACCATAGCCTTGACTAGATGGACCTTTGTTGGCAAAGTAATATCTCTGTTTTTCAATATGTTATCTAGATTTGTCATAACTTTCCTTCCAAATGGTAAGTGTCTTTTATTTTCGTGGCTGCAGTCACCATCTGCAGTGATTTTGGAGCCCAAAAAAATAAAGTCTGACCCTGTTTCCACTGTTTCCCCATCTATTTCCCATGAAGTGATAGGACCAGATGCCATGATCTTTGTTTCTGAATGTTGAGCTTTAAGCCAACTTTTTCACTCTCCTCTTTCACTTTCATCAAGAGGCTTTTTAGTTCCTTTTCATTTTCTGTCATAAGGTTGGTGTCGTCTGCATATCTGAGATGATTGATATTTCTCCCAGCAATCTTATTTCCAGCTTGTGCTTCTTCCAGCCCAGCGTTTCTCATGATGTACTCTGCATAGCAGTTAAATAAGCAGGGTGAAAATATACAGCCTCGACGTACTCCTTTTCCTACTTGGAACCAGTCTGTTATTCCATGTTCAGTTCTAATTGTTGCTTCCTGACCTGTATATAGGTTTCTCAAGAGGCAGGTCAGATGGTCTGGTATTCCCATCTCTTTCAGAATTTTCCTCAGTTTATTGTGATCCACACAGTCAAAGGCTTTGGCATAGTCAAGAAAGCAGAAATAGATGTTTTTCTGGAACTCTTTTGCTTTTTCCATGATCCAGCAGATATGGGCAATTTAATCTCTGGTTCCTCTGCCTTTTCTAAAACCAGCTTGAACATCTGGAATTTCATGGTTCATATACTGCTGAAGCCTGGCTTGGAGAATTTTGAGCATTTCTTTCCTAGCATGTGAGATGAGTGCAATTGTGCGGTAGTTGCAGCATTCTTTGGCATTGCCTTTCTTTGGAATTGGGATGAAAACTGAACTTTTCCAGTCCTGTGGCCACTGCTGAGTTTTCCAAACTTGCTGGCATATTGAGTGCAGCACTTTCACAGCATCATCATTCAGGATTTGAAATAGCTCAACTGGAATTCCATCACCTCCCCCAGCTTTATTTGTAGTGATGCTTTCTAAGGCCCACTTGACTTTACACTCCTGGATATCTGGCTCTAGGTGAGTGATCATACCATCGTGATTATCTGGGTCATGAAGATCTTTTTTGTACAGTTCTTCCGTGTATTCTTGCCACCTCTTCTTAATATCTTCTGCTTCTGTTAGGTCCAGACCATTTCTGTCCTTTATCGAGCCCACCCTTGCATGAAATGTTCCCTTGGTATCTCTAAATTTCTTGAAGAGATCTCTAGTCTTTCCTGTTCTGGTGTTTTCCTCTATTTCTTTGCATTGATCACTGAAGAAGGCTTTCTTATCTCTTCTTGCTATTCTTTGGAACTCTGCATTCAGATGCTTATATCTTTCCTTTTCTCCTTTGCTTTTTTCTTCTCTTCTTTTCACAGCTATTTGTAAGGCCTCCCCAGATAGTCATTTTGCCTTTTGCATTTCTTTTCCATGGGGATGGTCTTGATCCCTGTCTCCTGTACAATGTCACAAACCTCATTCCATAGTTCATCAGGCACTCTATCTATCAGNAGATGCTTATATCTTTCCTTTTCTCCTTTGCTTTTTTCTTCTCTTCTTTTCACAGCTATTTGTAAGGCCTCCCCAGATAGTCATTTTGCCTTTTGCATTTCTTTTCCATGGGGATGGTCTTGATCCCTGTCTCCTGTACAATGTCACAAACCTCATTCCATAGTTCATCAGGCACTCTATCTATCAGGTCTAGGCCCTTAAATCTATTTCTCACTTCCACTGTATAATCATAAGGGATTTTATTGAGGTCATACCTGAATAGTCTGATAGTTTTCCCTACTTTCTTCATTTTAAGTCTGAATTTGGCAATAAGGAGCTCAGGATCTGAGCCACAGTCAGCTCCCAGTCTTGTTTTTGTTGACTGTATAGAGCTTCTCCATATTTGGCTGCAAAGAATATAATCAATCTGATCAGTGATGACCATCTGATGATGTCCATGTGTAGAGTCTTCTCTTGTGTTGTTGGAAAAGCATGTTTGCTATGACCAGTGCATTCTCTTGGCAAAACACTATTAGCCTGCTTCATTCCGTATACCAAGGCCAAATTTCCCTGTTACTCCAGGTGTTTCTAATCTTCCTACTTTTGCATTCCAGTCCCCTATAATGAAAAGGATATCTTTTTTGGGTGTTAGTTCTAAAAGGTCTTGTAGGTCTTCATAGAACCATTCAACTTCAGCTTCTTCAGCATTACTGATTGGAGCATAGACTTGGATTACTGTGATATTGAATGGTTTGCTTTGGAAACAAACAGAGATCATTCTGTCATTTTTTAGATTGCATCCAAGTTACCTACAATAAACTTCATAATTGCACTATATGGTATTGCTGCTTTGTTTATCAGTCTCAAAGGTCTTTCTCAGTTCAAAGAATATTATTCATTATTTCTGCTGCCTAACAACAGTACAAAAATCCCAAGAATGGCATCCAATTAAAAAAAAAAAGAGCCAGACTTGCAAAGAAATAAGAAAATCATATACATAGAAAACCATTAGCAGAAATAAATTCCTAATCACTTGCATAAAGGGTCAAAATAGAAAATAATGATAACACAAATGTTGGTGAAGATGTGGAAAAACTGAATCATTGATACATCATTGGTGGGAATATAAAATTGTACAGCATCTCTGGAAAAGGTTTGGTGGTTTATCAAACTAAATATGCAATTACCATACAACCCAGTGATTGCATTATTAGACATTTCCCTATGAGAAATTAAAATTCAAGTTCACCCCAAAACTTGTACACAAATGTTCATATTGAACTTATTTTTTGGAGCCAGAAGCTGGAATCAGTCCAGATGTTCTTAAACAAGTGAATGGTTAAAGAACTGCAGTATATATATACTGTGCAATGTTACTCAGCAATTAAAAGGAACAAACTATCGATACATGAAAAAACTCAAGATAAATGTTTAGGGCATTATGTGGAACAAAAAAGTCGACCATAAAATGTTACATAGTGCATTATTGCATTGATGTTTTTGAAATGACATTTTAGAAAAGGACAAATTACTAATTTCCAGGGACTAAGAGGAAGGCTGAGCGCCGAAGAATTGATGCTTTTGAACTGTGGTGTTGAAGACTCTTGAGAGGCCCTTGGACTGCAAGGAGATCCAACCAGTCCATTCTGAAGGAGATCAACCCTGGGATTTCTTTGGAAGGAATGATGCTAAAGCTGAAGCTCCAGTACTTTGGCCACATCATGCGAAGAGTTGACTCATTGGAAAAGACCCTGATGCTGGGAGAGATTGGGGGCAGGAGGAGAAGGGGACGACTGAGGATGAGATGGCTGGATGGCATCACAGACTTGATGGACGTGAGTCTGAGTGAACTCAGGGAGTTGGTGATGGAGAAGGCGGCCTGGCGTGCTGCAATTCATGGGGTCGCAAAGAGTCGGACACGACTGAGCGACTGAACTGAACTGAAGAGGAGAGGAGCGCAAATGGGAGGTAGACATGGTTATAAAAACACAAAAAGGACTCTTGTACTAGTGGAACTGTTCGGTAACTTCACTATGATGGTGAATACATGACTATGTATGTGATAAAATGGTCTAGTCCTTTTGCATTCACTGCTGCTGCTGCTGCTGCTGCTGCTGCTAAGTCGCTTCAGTCGTGTCTGACTCTGTGCGACCCCATATACGGCAACCCACAGGCTCCCTCGTCCCTGGGATTCTCCAGGCAAGAATACTGGAGTGGGTTGCCATTTCCTTCTCCAATGCATGAAAGTGAAAAGTGAAAGTGAAGTTGCTCAGTCGAGTCCGACTCTTAGCGACCCCATGGACTGCAGCCTACCAGGCTCTTCCATCCATGGGATTTTCCAGGCAAGAGTACTGGAATGGGTGCCATTACACATAAATGGGTACAAGTGAAATGGGGAATCCGAACAAGATTGGTGAATTGTATTAATGTCAAAAATACATGTGTGCTATTATATTACGGCATTTCCAAATGTTACCACTGGAGAAACTGTGCAAAGAGTCCAAGAAATCTCTATGTGTTGATTCCTATATCTGCATGTCTAATGTGTTAACTGTAAATCATTTCAATACAAATTTCAATTGCAAAATTGGAATAGGTTAAGATTTCTCATTAAAAAACTAAGCCCAAAAATAAATGATAAATTGAACTTCATCAAAATTAAAAAGTCTTTCATAATTAGACATTATTATGGAAATAAAGAACCGAGCCTCACACTAATGATCATAAAACATGTATCTGACAGATTTTATTTCCAAAATATATGAACTCCTACAATTTTTTTACCTACATATCAATAGTAAAAACAACAACAACAGCAACAACAAAGCTCCACCAAAAGTACTCATCAGCATTTGTGATTTAGTAAAAGCAAATAAAAAATGCATGGAGATACCTTTAATACTCACTGCTGCTGCTGCTGCTAAGTCGCTGCAGTCATATCTGACTCTGTGTGACCCCACAGACCGCAGCCCACCAGGCTTCCCCGTCCCTGGGATTCTCCAGGCAAGAACACTGAAGTGGGTTGCCATTTCCTTCTCCAATGCATGAAAGTGAAAAGTCAAAGTGAAGTTGCTCAGTCATGTCTGACTCTTCACGACCCCATGCACTGCAGCCTACCGGGCTCCTCCATTCATGGGATTTTCCAGGCAAGAGTATTGGAGTGGGGTGCCATCGCCTTCTCCATAATACTCATAGTGTATCTTAAATAAAAGAAACTGGAAAAGATCAAATATTACTGAGAATAAGGAAAGTCCTGGGGGCATCTTGCTTTGTTAGGAGGCAACTCTGTGAATGATGGGAGAGCCTAGTGAACTGAGAGGGGCATACAGAATCGTCAGCAGTAATTAATGAGTTGTTTGGGGGACAGAAGTGGGGATGTCCTGGTAAATAGATATTAATTGACTGTTAGGAATGTTTCAACATATTTATACAGCTGATATGGCCATATATGGGCTTCCCAGGTGGCGCAGTGGTAAAGAATTTGCCTGCCAATGCAGGAGACACAAGACACATGGGTTCAATCCCTAGGTCAGGAAGATTTCCTGGAAGAGGAATTAGCAACCCACTCCAGTATTCTTGCCTGGAGAATCCCATGGACAGAGGAACCTAATAGGTTACAGTCCATGGGGTCACCAAGAGTCGGACACTACTAAGTGACTGAGCGTACACACACACACACACACACGGCCATATATACTTTACAAAGTAAATATTTCCATAAATAAAACCCAACTTTTCTACTCTAGTCATATAAGAAGTAGCTGTGTAAAACTTGCATCGGTAAATTCTACTTATGTGGATAAATGTGGAAGATAAGAGGGAAGGCTTTTATTTATATTTTAGTCACATAAAGTCAGAATTAGAGAAACTCTAAAAAAAACTTTATCTAGCACCACTATTTCACAGTTAAAGAGGAAATGTTGACCTGGGAAAATTTTCCACAAAGCATTGATTTATCTTGGCAAAGGAACAAATACTAAGCTCTTTATCTTTAGACATATTGATTAATTCTATTTCTCTGACAGCAAATTATAATTAATACTATTCCTATTATCAGTGACTGGCCTTGTGAAAGCAAGATTTGGTGTTTAGAACACCTTGACACTCTTCAGGCATTTTGGTTGCAATCCTCTTATAGAAATATTTGCTTAGGGTTGCTAAATATCACTTTAAAGAAATGAAAAGGAAAGCTCAATAGCACCCTTCAGGATTTAAAGCTAACAAATTTGTTTGTTATTAGACACATGCCAAATCTTCAACCACAGAAGCCAACACAAACTAGAGGAAAATGTTGATAATTAATATAAACTATTCTTAAAATTCTCATCCCTCCCTTCCTATATTTTGCCAAAAATACACATAATTTTTCTTTCTTTCTTTTTTTTTGTTGGCATTGATTTTTGTAAGCAGCTCTTGGCAGAACTCATTTTCTTCTACTCAATTGTAATTATAAGATCAAAGCAAGCAAACACTGTTCTCACACAGTACTTACTTTCATTTATGATGGAAGGTCAATATCCCATTGATATGGTAATATTCAATTTAATCAACATCTTCTGATTTTAAAATAGAGTCAGTATATTCTATTATAGGCTAAGTAAAGCCAAACCATGAGAATTTTGTTCTTTGCCCCTTTCACTTTTTGGCAAATACCATTTAGTGATTCAGGCTGCCCTGTCAGATAAATTATCTGCTCTGTAATAACCATAACGCTGAACTATAGCACTGGAAACATTTGTAAGGGTCAAAGGAACCTCTTTCTTTAGACATAAGGCAAAACATTCAAGTAATAATGTTTTTATAATAGCTTTGTCTGTCATCAAATCATTTACTTCTCATTTTATTAAGATTTTAAAACATTGACTATTCAAGAAATGTACTCAAGGTTCCCAAACATTTTATTACTGAAGTGAAAGAGTGGTCACGAATGTTGTTTGGAAGAACCACATTCTACTGAGACATATCTGAAATTTACCAGGATTCAACATACATTTTTATATAGAAAAATACTCATTTTTTCTTCTATTATGAAACAGGACCAGCCTTAAACACAGACAGAATCAATCATTACTTCTACTGTGCAGATTAAAGAATCTGAAGGACAAGATGAAAACTTCAGTTTTTAAATTACTTTCTTATATTTCGATATCTTACTTTTCTCACTTATCAGGAATCTGCAGACCAAATTATTTTCATTTAAAGAATTAGTAAAGAAGTCAAATCAGAGTATGTCTGTAAGTTAAGCTATTAAAAAAATAGGATAATGCCTACAAGACATGGGGAAAAGAACCCATTAAGGGGAGGAGATAGTGCAAATAATATATAACCGTGACCAAGTGTTAATGCTGGGAAAAGATAAGGTACTGTAGCAAACATTGTTGGTACCACATCTAGACCAGCTCTGAGGACTATCCCTCATGCTGTGTATCCTTTGCTGCTTTTGCTGCTAATGATTCCCAACTGTAATCTTTAGAGGATAATCTTCAGTGATTGGAGCTGGAAGTAGCCCACTGGAAATAAAAGCAACTCATTTTCCACTGCTCCAGAAAGGACCCATTTCAAGGTGTAATTTATTCTCCAGAAGACCATTTGAGGCTACAACTGTACCTGACTTTGTTCCTTTGCTTAGTTTCTTTCCCTTTTCTGTCCTCCTTCCTCCAGATCCTTGTTGGTTCCTCCTGAGACCACTTTAATAAATCTTGTGCAGAAATGATCCATCTTAGAGTCTGATTCTGAAAAGCTCAAACTAAGATGAGTATACTTTAACTTCTGATGCCAAATTGAAACAAAAGAAAAAAGGGTAAAGAGGCAGAGTGCTTTGCAGTTTGGAGGGACAGAAATGCAAGTTCACTAAGGGTGATGTTAATATTATTGAAATAGATAGCAAAGAAATCTGTTAAACTGTAGGAAACAATGGTTTAAAGACAGTACCATTTTAAGAATCCTTTCTGTTAATAGTCGTATGCTTTCAGAACCATTATTAGAATCCAGTAGGGTTTTAGATACATGGATTCCTACTAATGGTTGGGAGGCTTGTAGCGAAATGGGCACACCTGGGCACATATGCTCAGCTGTGTCCAACCCTTTTACGACCCCATGGACTGCGGCTCGCCAGGGTCCTCTGTCCGTGGGATTTTTCAGGCAGTAATATTGGAGTGGGTTTCCATTTCCTCTTTCAGGGTATCTTCCCAAACCAGGGATTGAACCTGGGTCTCTTGTGTCGCCTGCATTGCAGGTGGATTCTTTACCACAAGTGCCCCTGAGAGGGTCTGTGGCAAGACGATGTATAAAAAGAAGTAATTCAGAGCATGGATGAAACAAAGGGCAGGCCTTGTTAACGCAGTGTGATGCGGGCTTCAGGGAGTGGAATGCACCATAAGGCAATGAGGTACCTGGAACCCAGCTGAACATAGATGATGCAATAATGGTATATGGAAAAGCACAAAGAGAATGCAGAAGTGCCCCATAAATGCTTATCCTAAAATGATTCTTGTTGTTTTTTTTTTAACTAGACTTGAATTCTCCCCACCATGCTCATGTGCAGCTAATTTCCCCTATGTGTAATAGCCATAGCAATTTTTAGGAGTGGCTCAATTTTTTTACTATCCAGCATGAGAATTAAAATAAATTGCACAAGATACATTATGTGTTTTGCATAAATGAAAGAGAAGGTGCTAGTCATCAGTCATCTCTGACTCTTTGTGATTCCATAAACTGTAGGCCATCAGGCTCCTCTGTCCATGGAATTCTCTAGGCAAGAATACTGGAGTGGGTATCCATTTACTTTCTCCAGGGAATCTTTGCAATCCAGGGATTGAACCCAGGTCTCCCACATTGCGGGCAGATTCTTCACTATCTGAGCCACCAGGGAAGCCCCAATGCATAAATAACAAATAACAAATCAAAATGTATTTTTTTTTCATTCAAACTTCAACAACATCCATGACTTGATAGACTGACTTATTCTCCCTTTGTGATCTGCATTCATAGAAACATGTCCTATGCTTATGAAAGCAAGATATCCACATCTAACTGAGGGAAGTGGTGAGACAGTGTAGGTGTGTGATGGGTACTAAATATATTTAATAGATTGGTTACAACAAAAGTATTCCCAAATATTCAAAAAACACAAAGCATCTCTATTTTTAAAACTACTTTCCAGAGGTATTTTAAATCCATTTGCTTTCTCAGAAAATGGTCACATGAAATGGCACAAAATGGGATTGAAGTGAGACAGAAAAAAAGGAGAACTAGGAAAATGAACTGCAACTATTATATTGCTCTTTCTCTTTCCTCTCCTTTTGCCAAACATCCGTGAACAAACTGTCCTTTACCTTGTGAATAATTGTCTCTGATCTTTTAGTCCACAGCCATTTCTCCAGTTGTCCACTCACTGGTTTTGGACAGACCGTACCAAATGCTTTTTTTTTTTTCTATATGGCTATCAAGCTTTCATTCATAGGATTTTGATTATTTCATTTGTAATACAGATTACAAAAGAAACAGATGATCAGAATTTATCAGTTTTTATTCATTCTTGCATAATTAGATTCTGGTAGCTTGAACACTGAGAGTGACAGGTTTTCTATCTTTTATTACCCCTACCTCCCTATCCCACCCCCCAAAAAAAACACCTTGAGTCATAGGCACAGAGCAAGAGTTCCTAAGTGATCAAAAGTGTCAGTGTGTCCTATTTCTGTATCACTAGCTTTATAAAATTTAGATAAAATAATACAGTGGAAAGAACACTTAATTTAGAACTATAAGACCAGTATAAGAAGCTAAAGAGTGTCATTCATTGGCCCAAGACAAATAACCTAAACCCTTAAGCATCTACTTTTATCTTTAAAATGTGTTTTTTTCTCTACCTGGAAAAAAGATGGCTTATTTTACTTACCTTAAAGATTTTTCATAAATTGAAGTATGTAAGAAAAGACTACAAAATTTCATAAATTATTCAAAATAATTATTATTAATATATTCTAAGAAGGGCATATGATTTTAGGTTTTTTGAGGTAAGAGAAATAGCAGTAACTTCTTATCTTGCATCTATAACCATATATCTTCATCTTGACTTGTTGAGATTGATAACCACACCAATTTCACATCTTTTGTATGTGAAAAATAATCACACCCAAAGAAATTTGGTAGCCTACCCAAAGTTGCTAGTCTCCAAATTGAGTTACTATGTGAATTCCATTCAAGAGTAAGTGGCCATACTTTCCATGGGGCAGATAGGGGGAGTAAAGTCTAGTTAAAATATTAACTCCAGAATAAACTTTTATTAGGAACTTCTACTTTTTCTTTCTACATTTTCATACACCATCTTGCAGAACCCTGAAGTAGACTAACAGTCTGTCCAAAAGCTCCAAAGCATTTTAAATTTTGTTTCACAAGAAAGGGAGTTAGAAATTTAGAGTAGCTGATGGTACAAAAAATACTGTGAAATCATTACTTGCATAATGCTGAAAATGATTCTTATTCTATAGAAGGAAGCATTGAACTAATTTAAAAATATTAGATTCTCAAGATTATATCTGCTCTTTTGCTTAGGCATAAGTATTATATCTACTCCATTACATGAGCTCCCTATTTGAATGTATCANTCACTTTCAAAGTTGTGCTAAAATGAAGAGATTATTTACCAAAGAAAGAAAAAAAGTCTACTAGAGGCAATTTCTGCTGAGCATAATGGTTAAATGAAGAAAATCTACTTCTTAACACCTATGGTACTAGGAATCTTTTTGATTTCTTATTCCTATTTCCTATTCTCTGGAATTTGAGAATAGTAATAATAATTAACCTGTAATCTTGTTATAAGAAGTAATATTTCTTAAAAGACTAAAATACCCTAGTACACAATAAGTGTTATGTAAATATTTATTAATAAATAATATGTCAAAAATTATTCTAGGAGAATGCTGAATTAAAAAGACAAGCCTTTGGGTGACACAAGACAGAGGCAATCACAAGTAAAAGCAGAGAGCTCCTAACTGATCCCATTGAGGAGGTGTATCGTTAAGTATATGGTTTTTATTTTGCATTTAAAAAATATTACAAAAAAACAAGAGGACCCAATTTCCACAAAAAACTTCTATGCAATTATTTATAGCAGTATTATTCATAGTAGTTAAAAAGTGGATATAATCAGTGGGTGAATTAATTAACAAAATGGTCTATCTATTCAGTGGAATAGTATTTATCCTTAAAAAGATACATGGTTGTGATACATGCTACAACTTGGATGAACCTTGAAACAGTCAGAGAATTCCACATATGTGATTTCATTATATGAAAGTACAGAATAAAGAATTTTATAGAGACAGAAAATACATTAGTGACAGCTTAGTGGTAGACAAGGTAGGGTGGTGATAGCTAAAATCTATGGGGTTTCTTTTTAGGTAATGAAAATGTCCTAAGATTGATGGTGGTGTTGGCTGCACATATCATGTGAATATACTAAACCAAATAAACTGACTACTTTAGGTGGCTAAATTGTATTATATGTGAATTGTGTTTCAGTAAAGCTGAAATAAAATAAAAGTAAAATGAAAATATCATCTAATAAACCAGAAAAACACAAGCGAACACAAATTATTGTTTATCTTGTTTGTTCACATTTTTCAATCAAACACTGGATGTGCTCTAGATTCTAGAAATATAATCAAACAGTTACATGCAGAAAGCATTTAGTTTTGTTATGTTAGATAAGTCCAGTCCAGTCGCTCACTTGTGTCCTATTTGTGACCCCATGAACGGCAGCACGCCAGACTTCCCTGTCCATCACCAATACCCAGAGCTCAAATTCATGTCCATCGAGACGGTGATGCCATCCACCCATCTCATCCTCTGTCGTCCCCTTCTCCTCCCACCTTCAATCTTTCCCAGCATCGGTGTCTCTTCCAATGAGTCAGCTCTTCCCATCAGGTGGCCAAGTACTGGAGCTTCAAATTCAGGATCAGTCCTTCCAATGAATATTCAGGACTCATTTCCTTTGGGATTTTCTGGTTGGATCTCCTTGCAATCCAAGGGACTCTCAGGAGTCTTCTCCAACACCACAGTTCAAAAGCATCAATTCTTCAGCGCTCAGCATTCTTTATAGTCCAACTCTCACATCCAAATATGACTACTGGAAAAACCATAGCTTTGACTAGATGGACCTTTGTTGGCAAAGTAATGTCTCTGCTTTTGAATTTGCTGTCTATGTTGGTCATAGCTTTCTTCCAAGGACCAAGTATCTTTTAATTTCATATCTGGAGTCACAATCTGCTGTGATTTTGGAGCTGAAGAAAATAAAATTTCCTTTGGGATTTTCTGGTTGGATCTCCTTGCAATCCAAGGGACTCTCAGGAGTCTTCTCCAACACCACAGTTCAAAAGCATCAATTCTTCAGCGCTCAGCATTCTTTATAGTCCAACTCTCACATCCAAATATGACTACTGGAAAAACCATAGCTTTGACTAGATGGACCTTTGTTGGCAAAGTAATGTCTCTGCTTTTGAATTTGCTGTCTATGTTGGTCATAGCTTTCTTCCAAGGACCAAGTATCTTTTAATTTCATATCTGGAGTCACAATCTGCTGTGATTTTGGAGCTGAAGAAAATAAAATCTCTCATTGTTTCCATCCTTTCCCCCATCTATATGCCATGAAGTGATGGGACTAGATGTCATGATTTTAGTGTTCTGAATCTTGTGCTTTAAGCCAACTTTTAAACTCTCCTGTTCACTTTCATCAAGAGGCTCTTAGTTTCTTCACTTTCTGCCATAAGGGTGGTGTCATCTGCATATCTGAGGTTATTGATATTTCTCTCAGCAATCTTGATTGCAGCTTGTGCTTCATCCAGCCCAGCATTTCTCATGATATATTTTGCATAGAAGTTAAATAAGCAGGTCTCTAGACCTGATGTACTCCTTTCCCAATTTGGAACCAGTTCCAACAGTTTCATGTCCAGTTCTGTTTCTTCTTGATTTGCATACAGATTTCTCAGGAAGCAGGTAAGGAAGCTGGTTTCCCATCTCTTTAAGAATTTTCCAGTTTGTTGTGAACTACACAGTCAATCAGAAAGATCCCCTGGAGAGCAAAATGGCAACCCACTCCTGTATTCTTGCCTGCAAAATCCCATGGATGGAGGAGCCTGGTGAGCTATAGGGCTACAGTCCATAGGGTCACAAAGAGTCAGACATGACTAAGTGACTTCAAAGTCAAAGGCTTTCACACAGTCAAAGGCTTTGGCATAGTTAATAAAGCAGAAGTAGATGTTTTTCTGGAACTCTCTTGCTTTTTCCATGATCTAGCGGATGCTGGCGATTTGATCTCTGGTCCCTCTACCTTTTCTAAACCCAGCTTGAACATCTGGAAGTTCACGGTTCATGTACTGTTGAAGCCTGGCTTGGAGAATTTTGGGCATTACTTTGCTAGCGTGTGAGACAAGTGCAATTGTACGGTAATTTTCAGAGAAGGCAATGGCACCTCACTCCAGTAATCTTGCCTTGAAAATACCATGGACAGAGGAGCCTGGTGGGCTGCAGTCCATGGGGTCGCTAAGAGTTGGACACAACTGAGTGACTTCACGTTCATTTTCACTTTCATGCATTGGAGAAGGAAATGGCAACCCACTCCAGTGTTCTTGCCAGAAGAATCCCAGGGACAGGGGAGCCTGCTGGGCTGCTGTCTATGGGATCGCACAGAGTCGGACACAACTGAAGTGACTTAGCAGCAGCAGTAGCAGCAGTGCGGTAGTTTGAGCATTCTTTGGCATTGCCTTTCTTTGGGATTGGAATGAAAACTGACCTTTTCGGGTCCTGTGGCCACTACTGAGTTTTCCAAATTTCCTGGCACCACTTTCACAGCATCATATTTTAGGATTTGAAATAGCTGAACTGGAATTCCATCATCTCAACTAGCTTTGCTCATAGTGATGCATCCTAAGGCCCACTTGACTTCACATTCCAGGATGTCTGGCTCTAGGTGAGTGATCGCACCATTGTGGTTATCTGGGTCATGAAGATCTTTTTTGTACAGTTCTCCATGTATTCTTGCGACCTGTTCTTAATATCTTTGCTTTTGTTAGGTCCGTACTATTTCTGTTCTTTACTGTGCTCACCTTTGCATGAAATATTCCCTTGTTATCTCTAATTTTCTTGAAGAGATCTCTAGTCTTTTCCATTCTATTATTTCCCTCTATTACTTTGCATTGATCACTGAGGAAGGCTTTCTCATCTCTCCTTGCTAGTCTTTGGAATTCTGCATTCAAACGAGTATATCTTTCCTTTTCTCCTTTGCCTGTAGCTTCTCTTCTTTTCTCAGCTATTTGTAAGGCCTCCTCAGACAATGATTTTGCCTTTTGCATTTTTTTTTCTTGGGGGTGTTCCTGATCACTGCCTTCTGTATAATGTCATGAACCTCTGTCTATACTTCTTCAGGCACTCTATCAGATTCAATCCCTTGAATCTATTCGTCGCTTCCTGAATGGTCTAGTGGTTTTCCCTAGTTTCTTCAATTTAAGTCTGAATTTGGCAATCAGGAGTTCACGATCTGAGTCACTGTCAGCTCCTGGTCTTGTTTTTGCTGACTGTATAGAGCTTCTCCATCTTCGGCTGCAAAGAATATAGTCAATCTGATTTCAGTATTGACCATCTGGTGATGTCCATGTGTAGAGTCTTCTCTTGTGTTGTTGGAAGAGGGTGTTTGCCATGACCAGGGTGTTCTCATGGCAAAACTCTGTTAGCTTTCTCTACTTCCTTTTGTACTCCAAGGCCAAACTTTCCCATTATTCGAGGTATCTCTTGACATCCTACTTTTGCATTCCAGTTCCCTGTGATGAAAAGGACATATTTGTTGGGTGTTAGTTCTAAAACATTGAAAGATGAACTCCACAGGTCAGTAGGTGCCTGATATGCTACTGGAGAAGAGTGGAGAAATAACTCCAGAAAGAATGAAGAGACAGAGTGAAAGCAAAAACAGTGCTCAGTAGTGGATGTGACTGGTGATGGAAGTTTAGTCTGATGCAATATTGCATTGGAACATGAATTGTTGGTTCATGAATCAGGTAAATTAGAAATCGTCAAGCAGGAGATGGCAAGAGTGAACATCGACATTTTTGGAATTAGTGAACTAAAATGAAATGGAATAGGTGAATTTAATTCAGATGATGTTATATCTTGTTGTGTAAAGTAACCAAAATCTGGTTCATCAGTCTAGAAATATGCATGCTTGCCTTAGCAGGGGGAGGATGAGCTTTAATCAATGTGGACATTAGATCTACTTTTAATCCCCTGATCTCACATAACAGTGTAAATTACTTTTCTTGTTTACAGTGGGGGGGAGGGTGAAGAATTCAGTCTGATAACAGTTAAATACCAAGTAACAGACACTGCTAGTATTTTAATTTTCTTTCTTTCTTATTTTTTTTTTAAGAATGAATGAAGTTGCTTCTAAGAACGCCAATCACATCTCTATCTTTGTACTCAGAGGAAAACATATCAAAATGTAAATATGGCCATGTGATGCTTACTCATACTATTGTATAATCTGGTCCTTGTGCGTGGGGTGTCAGTCTTTCCTCTCCTGTGCCTACAACTGCTCACCCACTTACCCATATGCTTAGCAGACTCTCAACTCTTCTTCCAAGCATAACTATGCACTGACTTTCCACTGCATCATGTCCTCAGTGCTTTCTTTAGCTGACTAACTACTTTTACACTTTCTCTAAATAGTCATTCCTTTTCAAGGACAGAATGAGTCTTCTCATTAGTTACCTCAACACCCAGGTAAGTATACTGAAGATAATAAAAGTAAATAAATATTTAATAAATATAAATGAAAGTTAGTATATCTTTTTTCTGATATAAAAAATGTCTTTCATTTCAGTTCAGTTACTCAGTCATGTCCTACATTTTTTGACTCCATGGAATGCAGGATGCTAGGCTTCCCTGTCCATCACCAACTCCCAGAACTTACTCAAACTCATGTTCATCGAGATGGTGATGCCATCCAACCATCTCATCTTCTGTCGTCCCCTTCTCCTCTTGCCCTCAATCTTTCCCAGCATAAGGGTATTTTTCAATGAGCAGTTCTTCTCATCAGGTGACCAAAGGATTGGAGTTTCAGCTTCAGGATCAGTCCTTCCAATGAACACCCAGGACTGATCTCCTTTAGGATGGACTGGTTGGACCTCCTTGCAGTCCAAGGGACTCTCAAGAGCCTTCTCCAACACCACAGTTCAAAAGCATCAATTCTTCAGTGCTCAGTTTTCTTTATAGTCCAACTCTCACATCCATACATGACTACTGGAAAAACCATAGCTTTGACTGGATGGACCTTTGTTGGCAAAGTAATGTCTATGCTTTCTAATATGCTGTTTAGTTTGGTCATAGCTTTTCTCCCATGGAGCAAGTGTCTTAATTTCATGGCTGCAGTCACCATCCTCAGTGATTTTGGAGCCCAAGAAAATAAAGTCTCTCACTGTTTTCATTCTATCCCCATCTATTTTCCATGAATGATGGGACCAGATGTCAAGATCTTAGTTTTTTGAATGCTGAGATTTAGGCCAACTTTTTCACTCTCCTCTTTCACTTACCTTGAGAGGCTCTTTAGTTCTTCTTTGCTTTCTGCCATAAGGGTGGTGTCATCTGAGTATCTGAGGTTATTGATATTTCTCACAACAATCTTGATTCCAGCTTGTGCTTCTTCCAGTCAAGCATTTTTCATGATGTACTCTGCATAGAAGTTAAATTATCATGGTGACAATATACAGCCTTGACATATTCCTTTCCTGATTTGGAATGAGTCTGTTGTTCCATGTCCAATTCTAACTGCTGCTTCTTGACCTGCATACAGATTTTTCAGGAGGCAAGTCAAGTGGTCTGGTATTCCCATCTCTTTCAGAATTTTCCACAGTTTGTTGTGATCTATACAGTCAATGGCTTTGGTGGAGTCAATAAAACAGAAGTAGATGTTTTCCTGAAAGTCTCTTGCTTTTTTGATGATCCAGCGGATGTTGGCAATTTCATCTCTGGTTCCCCAGTCTTTTCTAAAACCAGCTTGAACATCTGGAAGTTCACAGTTCACATAATGTTGAAGCCTGGCTTGGGAATTTTGAGCATTACTTTATTAGCATGTGAGATGAGTGCAATTGTGCAGTAGTTTGAGCATTCTCTGGCATTGCCTTTCTTTGGGATTGGAATGAAAACTGACCTTTTTCAGTCCTGTGGCCACTGCTGAGTTTTCCAAATTTGCTGGCATACTGAGTGCAGCACTTTTACAGCATCATCTTTCAGCATTTGAAATAGCTCAACTGAAATTCCATCATCTCCACTGGCTTTGTTCATAGTGATGCTCTCTAAGGCCACTTGACTTTGCATCCCAGGATGTCTGGCTCTAGGTGAGTAATCACACCATCATGGTTATCTGGGTCACAAAGATCTCTTTTTATAGTTCTGTGTATTCTTGCCACCTCTTCTTAATATCTTCTGCTTCTGTTAGGTCCATACCATTTCTGTCCTTCATTGTGCTCATCTTTGCATGAAATATTCCCTTGGTAGCTCTAATTTTTTTAAGAGATCTCTAGTCTTTTCCATTCTATTGTTTTTTCTCTATTTCTTTGCATTAATCACTGAGGAAGGCTTTCTTATCTCTCCTTACATTTTTTGGAACTCTGCCTTCAAATGGGAATATCTTTCTGTTTTCCTTTGCCTTTAGCTTCTCTTCTTTTCTCAGCTATTTGTAAGGCCTCCTCAGCCTCCTCAGACAACCATTTTGCCTTTTTTCATTTCTTTTTCTTGGGGATGGTCTTGATCACTGCCTCTTGTACAGTGTCACAAACCTCCATCCATACTTCTTCACGCACCTTGTCTATCAGAACTAATCCTTTGAATCTATTTCTCAATTTCACTGTATAATCATTGGGGATTTGATTTAGGTCATACCTGAATGGCCTAATGGTTTTCCCTACTTTCTTCAATTTAAGTCTGATTTGGTGATACAGAGTTCATGATCTGAGCCACAGTCAGCTCCCAGTCTTGTTTTTGCTGACTGTATAGACCTTCTCCATCTTTGGCTGCAAAGAATATAATCAGTCTGATTTTAGTGTTGACCATCTGCTGATGTCCATGTTAGCATCTTCTCTTGTGTTGTTGGAAGAGTGTGTTTGCTATGACCAGTGTGTTCTCTTGTCAAAACTCTGTTACCCTTTGACCTGCTTCGTTTTGTGCTCCAAGGCCAAATATGCCTGTTTCTTCAAGTATCTCTTTACTTCCTAATTTTACATTCCTGTCCCCCATAATGAAAAGGACATCTTTTTTGGATGTTAGTTCTAGACGGTCTTGTAGGTCTTCATGTAACCTTTCAACTTCAGCTTCTTCAGCAGTACTGTTTGGTGCATAGACTTGGATTACTGTGATATAGAATGGTTTGCTTTAAAAGGAAAGAGATTAATCTGTCATTTTGAGATTGCATTTTTGCGATCCTAAAAAATGTCTTTAGGAATTCTTTTTTATGGGCTTTTCAGGTTGCGCTAGTGCTAAAGAACCCCGCCTGCTAATGCAGGAGGTGTAAGAGAAGCAGTTTTGTTCCCTGAGTCTGGAAGATCTGCTGCAGGAAGGCATGGCAACCCATTCCAGTACTGTTTCCTTTGAGAATCCAATGGACAGAGGAGCCTGGCTGGCTACAGTCCATAAGGTAGCAGAGTCGGATGTGACTGATGTGCCTTAGCATACACACACGTATTCTCTTCTATGAACTGATGGTTTTTGGTTAGGATGCACATTTTTAAAAGGTAGGAAATAGTCAAGATAGACTGAGACACCAATGAAAATAAGCAAAAAATGGCTGATAAAAAATTAGGTGAAATTAAACAATGGAAGAATAAAGAGCTGAAAAATATGAAAATCATCCAGTACATATACTTCCTCTTCCCTTCACATTCCCCTTTCTAAAATACATATCAGATCATAAAACACAACATCCAGAACTTCAAATATTCACCACCCATGTTGGAAACACTCTTCACACTTTCATCCTCTGTCACTTCCCATCAACTCTGAAACTTCAACAGTGAAAAAGCAATTGCATATCCCTAAATTTCTGCTATTTCAAAGTCATTGCTTTTTCACAAATACATTTTCTTCCCTGTCTCTGGGGAAATTTCTTTTCATTTCAAAGTCTAACTCAAAATGAACTTGTTAAGAAAGCTCCCCTTAACTACGTCCTCTCCAAAAATGGACTTGAGCACACTTTTCTATTTATGCTTGGTATTTCACCTGTTTCTATTTGTCACACATATCACATTGAATTTTAATTGGCATTAGTCTTCCTGATTCAGTAGAGAGATCACCATGGTTAGAAATTTTAGTTTTCTTTGTTGGCTGAGTATCTTGTAAATAGTTGATACTAAAAAAATTTTTTTAATGAATAAATGAAGGAATAAGTGAACAAATGAATACTTTGACACTTGATTTTAACAATACTTCTTTCTGTTTTGTTTTCCCTATTTGCTTTCCTTTTTTAAATTAATTTTTATTGAAGTATAGTTGTTTTACATTGCTGTGTTAGTTTCTGCTGTACAGTAAAGTGAATCTGTTATACATGTACATATATCCACTCTTTTTTAGGTTCCTTTCCCATAAAATTCATTACAGAGTACTGAGTATAGTTCCTTGTTCTATATAGTAGCTTCTTTGTAGTTATATATTTTATATATAATAGTGAGTGTATGTCAATCCCAAATTCCCAATTTATCCCTCCCCATCTTCCAGCTTGCTACAAACCACAAGTTTGTTTGCTACATGTGACTCTATTTCTGTTTTGTAGAAAAGTTCAATAGCGCATATTTTTTAGATTCCACATATAAGTGATATCATGTGGTATTTGTCTTTCTGACTTACTTCACTCAGTCTGACATCTCTATGTCAATCCATGTCACTGCAAATGTCATTATTTTGTTCTTTTTATGGCTGAGTAAGGAGAAGGCAGTGGCACCCCACTCCAGTACTCTTGCCTGGAAACTCCCATGGACAGAGGAGCCTGATGGGCTGCAGTCCATGGGGTTGCTAAGGGTCGGACACCACTGAGCGACTTTCACTTTCACTTTTCACTCTCATACATTGGAGAAGGAAATGGCAACCCACTCCAGTGTTCTTGCCTGGAGAATCCCAGGGACGAGGAGCCTGATAGGCTGCCATCTACGGGGTGGCACAGAGTCAGACACGACTGAAGCAACTTAGCAGCAGCATGGCTGAGTAATAACCAAAAAAATGTAACTATGTATATCCCTTCTTAAACAATAGGATTAACAAAAAATAATTAGGACGTGTGGCTTTAAGTTTTTGCAATATTGGTTATTGCCTGGGTCCAGCCCCGGTGGATCCAGGGTGATTCGAAGGGGAGATGGATAGGCGAGGAAAACTTATTTATTATTAATATAAAATTAGATTAGGAAATAAGAGTATAGTAGGAAAATTTAGTGGAGAAAAGAGGCTGAATAACTTGGTTTACGTGGAGAACTAATAAAACTTCAGGACAAGAAGTTTGCACCATCTACGTTAGGCCACTGGCATCCATTTGAATATCAGAGAGTGCCCCGCCCTAGGCTCGCTCTCTCACAGATCTTAGAAGCTGGGACAAGTAAGTAGACATGGCGAGCCTCCACGCCCCAGATGGGAATTCAGCCTGAAATTAAGAGTAAATAGGAGACACGGTGGAAACCAGTCCTTCCAATGACTGGCCCCACCCCTATTGTCTAGAAAGGCCCTTTATACCTTTTTTGATTGTACATAGAGAGCAATGGGTAATACAAAATTATGCAGCGTTAGCAGCCCAGACTCTCATCAAAACCAGGCTTTCCTTTTGCATACCCTCCCATATACAAAAGGTCTCAGGTGGTTTACATTATCTTCTGGCCAAGAGGCCTGTTAACATTTTTATGGCTCTCTTCCTGGAAAATTGTCTATCAACCAGAAAACTCCTTTTCCCTAGAAGTGTTTTTTCTTTACTCTGCATAGCCTCAAAGTACTAAATAAAGTTACATACCTGTAGAAAAAAGGTGCAGTGGGTTATAACAAAGAAAGTGCTTAACTCAAAGATCTAATATTGCTAACATCAGATCTACTACCTGTTTTTCTATATACCAACTATATAAGATATGAAAATTTGGCAGCAAGTATTGGCTCAACAAATGAAACCTTAATCAGTCCTATTCTAATGATTTTGACTCCTCAGAAGCCCCTACATTCCTAGGATGTTTTAAGCTTTCTGTGCCTCCTGTGGTCGGGAGGCCTCAAACAATCACATGAGCAGCCTGCAGGCAGGCTAGAAAGCCATCAGAGAGGTTTTTGGATTGAAACACCCTTTCAAATGAAGAAGACTAAAGCCCTAAGTTGATTTTTTCCAGGGAATGTCAGAAGAGTGGAAAAGCAGGCAGATTCTTATTTTTGGGGGGTACATGCTCAGGAAATGCCAGGGGGAAAACCTGAGATCTGACTCGACCTTGCCCATCAAATCTCTGCCACATGACCTTGTCATAGGTGGGATTCCTCACGCTGGCTTCCGGCAGGTTATAATATTGCTTCTTTGTGCTTCCTTAAGTCTGATTACGGAGAAGGCAATGGCACCTCACTCCAGTACTCCTGCCTGGAAAATCCCATGGACTGAGGAGCCTGCAAGGCTACAGTCCATGGGGTCGCTGAGGGTCAGACACGACTAAACGACTTTGCCGGGGTCCAGCCTCGGTGGATCCAGGGAATTCAAAGTGGGGATGGAGTTGGCATCCTAGGAATTAATTGCTTAATTAAAGATATGGAAGGGGATTAGAAAGAAATAGTGTAGTAGGAAAATAAGTGGAGAAAAAGAGGCTGAATAACTTAGTTTATGTGGAAAACCAATAAAACTCCAAGACAAGGAGTTTGCACCATCTACATAGGCCACTGGCGCCCGCTTGAATAGTGGAGGGTGCCCCGCTTTGGGCTCCCTCTCGCGTGGGTCTTAGAAGCCAGGGTAAGTAAGTAGACATGGTGAGCCTCCATGCTCCAGATGGGAATTCAGCTAGAAAAGAAGAGAATGAGAAAAGACCACACAGGGGAAGCCAGTCTTTCCAGGAACTGGTCCCGTTTTTTTTATTTTCCAGGTCCACTTTTATACTTTTAGTTATGTAAGAAACAGAGTCATGCAGGGTCAGCTGCTCCGACCCTTATCAGCATATCTTTGTTTTACAAGGGTCTTACATTTGTTCACAATATCTTCTGGTCTGGAAACCGATCAACATTTTATGGCCCCACCTTACTTTCTATTGATAAAGGTTAGTTGATCAGAAAACTTGTTTCCCCTTAAGATCTACTTAGTCTTAAGATAGTGATAAAATTACATTCTTACATAACAAGGACACAATGATTTATAACAAAGAAAGAGGAGCACATAGATCTATAACAAAGAGAAAATTCATTAACTCAAAAGTCTAGTATTGCTAACATCAAAACTTATTTTTCTACATTCCAACTAAATTGATTAACATACTCCCAGGTGCTTAAGGATATGGAGGCCTGGCGGCAATCATTAACTCAGCGATGGAACCCTTCACCAACATAATTTCTAACTAACTCACTAGTACTATACTAATAATTTTCTAACTTCTCAAAAGAATCTGTTTTTAGAAAGTTTAAAGCATCTCGTGCCTCTCACGGTTGGGAGGCTGTAAACAATCACATGTGGCCCGATAATCCTGTCAGGCAGGCTAGAGAGCCTTCAGAGGAGTTTGTAAGTTGAAACACTCTTGTCACACCAAGGAATTTTTATTAACTGGAGCTGTAAGTTAACTCCTTCTCCGGGAGAGGTGATGGGGGACAGCCCCCTGTAAAGTCAGAGGTGTAGGTGACAGCATAAAGCAGTAAAGTAGGCAGACTCTGGTTTTTGGGGTAGATGCTCGAGAACAGGGGGTCTCCTGAGGCTCGATCCCGCCTTTGCGTATGCCGAGCCTCCTTCCTCATGATCTTTGCCATGGGTGGATTTCCTCATGCTGGCTCCCGACACAACTTCTCTTTCCCTTTTTACTTTCATGCATTGGAGAAGGAAATGGAAACCCACTCCAGTGTTCTTGCCTGGAGAATCCCAGGGACAGGGGAGCCTGGTGGGCTGCTGTCTGTGGGGTCATTCAGAGTTGGACATGACTGAAATGACTTAGCAGCAGCAACAGCAAGTCTAATTAAGTATTTGAGCCAAATAAGAAACTATCCACATTAAAATGAACGTAGCAATTAAATTGTGCTTCAAGTGCAGTAACTTTGGGGAAGTTTTACTGTAAATAGCAATCCCCATACTATTGCTGCCAAGGAAAGAAAGGGAGAAATCAATTAAAGAAAACTAAAAGACATAGACACTATGAAAAAAAGGCCTTATGCATCAGTTCATATATTTATTTCAGCCACACTATAGGCATATTAAGTATTTAACTCCTTTGAGATCCAAGAAAACTAAGAATCTGAGCAGTGTAATGACATTGGGCAGAAAAGTTCAGATTTTCTGGCTTCTGCATCACTCTGCCGCACTAAAGTGAAAGTGAAAGTTGCTCAATCATGTCTGACCCTGTCTATGTACATAGTCCTTGGAATTCTCTAGGCCAGAATACTGGAGTGGGTAACCTTTCCCTTCTCCAGGGTATCTTCCCAACCCAGGGATTGAACCAGAGTCTCCTGCATTGCAGGAAGATTCTTTACCAACTGAGCTATCAGTGCCACACTAAATGAACATCTGAATTGGAAGCAACAGTATAGAATGCAAGCAATAAACAAGAAAAAGAAATGGAAGTAACTCCAGGAAAGACATATCATTGCTAATACTAGATTGTAAGATTTTACTGTACATTGGGAAAGGAAATTTTATTATAAAAGACTTCCTTAGAAAGCCACATTTCCTCCAATCATTATTAAAGTCATTTCCACCAAATGGAACTATTTATTACAAATAAATTAATATTCCTTTGGGAATACTTCCTAGGTCAATTTTTATTTAGAAATTATAGTATTTTACTAAATGTATATAGTTTTCTGTTAAGCAGATCAGCAGTTTCTTGTCACTATGTATTTACACATCCTGCAGAATAGATGACAACTTTATATTTAAAGACCTGATTTTAAGCAGTTGACATTTGATTGTATGTTATTTAAAGTGAAAGAAACCTTGGAAATCATCATCACCAGCCTTTTAATTTTTAAATTAAGAAAACCGAAGATGCTAAGAGGTGAAATAATTTAAGGCGATGACTAAGTTAGAATAGATCTGTGAACTGGCCACCAGCCAAATACAGGCTCTTGTTTTATTTATTATCTGCATATTATTTTTCTCCAATTTGATCAGCATACTCTTTGCATCAATTTTGTTTTCATATATCCAAAACCATCTTTGCTATGGGAAAATTTCTTACTTTTTTTTAACAGCTCCTCATTTTAACCATGACATAATGATGAAAGGGTCAACATAATGTATCTTTTCATTAAATAGTATGGTATGATCACTTTTTATGACTATAGTTAGAGATATTTTTGAAAACAAGTGTGTTTTAAAAATATCTCTCAACATCAATTTGGACAGCATTGCTTTGGTTTCAGCAGCTTTCAGCAAATGCTGCTGCTGCTAAGTTGCTTCAGTTGTGTCCAACTCTGTGTGACCCCATAGACGGCAGCCCACCAGGCTCCCCCGTCCCTGGGATTCTCCAGGCAAGAACACTGGAGTGGGTCGCCATTTCCTTCTCCAATGCATGAAAGTGAAGTCACTCAGTCATGTCTGACTCTTAGCGACCCCATGGACTGCAGCCTACCAGGCTCCTCTGTCCAAGGGATTTCTCAAACAAGAGTATTGGAGTGGGTTGCCATTGCCTTCGTCTTACAGCAAAGAAATAGTGTCAATTTAGATTTAGTTGTATAGAATCGCAATTCCCGTCTTCAGTTACCTTTTTTGCATTCACCATTTTCTGATTTCAGCTCTGGATTCTGGTACTTCCTCAACTCATTTATTGGCCTCCAAGGCTAGGTATAATTGTTTCTAACCATATAGAAGCTGTGAGCATAGTTCCTGGCTAGAAAATGCATGGGTTGAAATCTAGCCTCTGACTAACCAGCTATAAAAAGTTTGGGAAAAATACTTAATTTTTCCCTCAGTTTGTTTTCCATCTGATAAATGTAGATAGTATTAATGTCTATCTCATGAGATGGTTGTCAGCATTACATGAATTTTTTCACCTAAAACAAGTCACAAATTGTATAGTATTTAATAACTCTTTCATAATGTTGACCATTAATATTATTAAACAACTTGAATAGGAATTTCCATATGAATATGGAAAATAACAAATGTGATATGTCCCCAACAAACCCACATACATGACAATATTTTATGACCATTTTCTAACATCCCTTTGGGAAATACACAATTAAAAATAAACAAACAACATTAAAAAGATATCTTAAATTGAAATCTTTGCTACATACCACCCTTTTAGCACCCCACTCCAGTACTCTTGCCTGGAAAATCCCATGGACAGAGGAGCCTGGTAGGCTGCAGTCCATGGGGTTGCAAAGAGTCAGACACGACTGAGCGACTTCACTTTCACTCTTCACTTTCATGCATTGGAGAAGGAAATGGCAACCCACTCCAGTATTCTTGCCTGGAGAATCCCAGGGACGGGGGAGCCTGGTGGGCTGCCATCTATGGGGTCACACAGAGTTGGACACGACTGAAGCGGCTTAGCAGCAGTAGCAGCAAAAAGATTACAAGTCTCATGAAGTTAAAATTATTAAAATGTTTCCCTCAATTAGATAAAAAATAAGAATTCAATGATTGATCATATTCATAAAGATGAGAAATGGTTTCATTTTAACTAGAAAATTTGACACATCCTTATTAGCTCTACAGTAATGTGGTCAAACTACTTTCCTTAGTTGGGGAAACATACAGGCTGGAAGAGTGGTAAATGAATGCTTTTTTAATGTAAGTTATCCAGAAACTTTAACTTGCATAGTACAGTAAAAGCTGAGTAGAATTTAGAGTAATGACTCAGAAGAACTTAAAGAGAGTTTTTATATATATTTTGTACTGAGTGGAAAAAGGCTGTTCTTTGCAAGGATTTTTGTTGATGAATTATACCTACAGCTCAAGCATATAATCAAGTAAATTGTCCCTGCTTGTTAAATACAACATCCTCCTTGAATATTTTAATAGAAAGCTTTCTCACCTGTACAAAAAGGCCTATTCAGGACTGGGGAGAAGCTATGTAATGAATGCAAAGGTGAGGGATCCCTGTGGATTGTATCTGCTGTAGTTCTTGATGTTTTGCAGAAGGGAAGGCTCCCGGTGATTTTAAGCCCCTCTTCTCTACCAATGAAAGAGAATAGAGAATAGAATCCTACTGAGGGAGGCATGGAAAACTAGGACTTGAGGTGTAGGAAGCCTCTCTCTGGAGCATTTCCCTTTAGACATTGTCAGTTATCCTGTGTAACTGTAGTTCTGCCTGCCTCTCTCGCGGGCAAGCAAATCAATTTTCTTTTGCCTTGAATTCTCTGCAGACTAGGTCCAGAAGGAACATGAGTCATTTCAAGCTTGGCATTAAAGATACTGCTTTCTAGCACTGAGATATTTCTTCTTATAATAATTTTCATTAAACTCCCTCTTCAGTAACACTGGCTTAGAACATGGTCATTTAATCATTAATGCTCAATATTGTAGAATAACTAAAGGCTAAAATGCAATTTAAAAGATTATCTTTAGTAGACTCTGTTCATTAAACTTTCATAAAAACATCTTGAAGAATGTGATAATTAGCTCTATATGTTACAAAAGGAAAATCTACTAAATTTCTATCTAAAATATTACATACATTACTGGAGTCTTTTGCCATCCAGACAAATGATAGTGACACTTAAGATGGAGATTCGCTCACCATTATATTCTATTTAGGTCACACTGTTGTGAATCCAGAGCAAAGAGAATTTGATTTTTACCATTCAATCTTCTGGTACTATTTTCTTTTAGTCATTAAACAATGTGTCAGACTAGGAAGCAGTAAAGCTATAACTAACAGTAACAGGCAATAATAAATCAGATATCTGATATTTTCTGGACTGAGGCAGATTATTTCCTAGTGTTATAAACATACTGTTGATTCATTCCTGATCTTGGGAGAAACAAAGTAAACATAAGCCAGAGGCCCAGTGGAGGACTAGGAGGAGAGTTGTTATTGATTTGGCCAAAAAAAAAAACAAAACCAAAAACAATGCTGATCAAAGAAACACTGTGGGGATGAAGGTCATTTGCAGGGTGTTTGAGGAATTTTGAAAAGTGAGGGTGGTTTTAAATGGACAAATTTAAGTATTTGGATTCTATATGACCCTTCTGTAGGAGAATTTCAGAGTGCAGAAATTCTATTTCATTTGTTCTCTTGGCTTTCAGCTCTTGTCCCATCTTAGTATGCAGGGACTCCAGCAGCAAACATGGGTTTCTGTATCCTTGGTGGTGGTTTCCAAAGAGCAGAAGCAGGGATGCAGACCGCTGCTTGACTGCTGAAGTGCCGTTCAGTGGCAGTCTATGCCTGGAAGAAACTCTCCGTGTGATGGTAATTAAGGTATGAGAGTGCAGGCAGAAACATGAGGAGACTCTTCAGAACTGAAATGCCAGCAATTCTTCCCCATGCCTTCATCTAAATGCAGGTAATATGACAGCTCAAAGTCTAGGAGTGGGGAAATCTACTCTAGTTCTTTAATGTGAGGAACTGCAGTTAACATGTCAAAGGACAACAACGGTTAAGGTCAGTAATGCAGTCTGCCTCACATGCTCTGTGTGCTCCCAATTAGACGAAAACGGACACTGTATGCAAATGCCAGGACATCTCATCACCAGAGTCACCTTGAGAGACATGGACTGTTCTTGTCTATTTTTTCTTTTCATTTTGAAGATGAGGGTGATGGGAAGAAGGTAAAGTTCTGAAAATGGAAATTGTACCTGAATGAGGCAGTTTTGAATGATACATTTAGTCAGGATGAGCAGATAAACCAACTGAAACCTAATTTGTTACACAAATTCAGAATTAGTTTGGCCACTAAATACACTGCTGTGTCAAAAAAAATTGATTTTTATAAATATCATATACAATATTGATATCTATTAAATATTTCTTTCACATATATACAGTGATATCAAAAATGCTTGTATCAAGATATGAAAATACTTTTAATCACATTACTTTGTATAATGCCATCACTTTCTCTTTTTACTTTCCAAATAGGAAATAAAAAATTTCAAGGGTTGTATCTACACTTTTACAGCATTACAAGAGATCACATTCCTAAAAATATGCTACATAAAAGCCAGGGCACACTCAAAGACTCTAAAAAGAGAAAACAAATTAAATTTCTGAAATAAAAGGCATGAAAATGTTAGTCACTCAGTTGTGTCCAACCTTTTGAGATCACATGGACTATAGCCTACCAGGCTTCTCTGTCTATGGAATTCTCCAGGCAAGAATACTACAGTGGGTAGTCTATCCTTTCTCCAGTGGATCTTCCCCACCCAAGAATCAAACCAGGGTTTCCTACATTGCAGGCAGATTCTTTACCAACTGAGCTATCAGGGAAGCCCATAAAATCACTCAGTTGTGTCCGATTCTTTGCAGCACCATGGACTGTACAGTCTGTGGAATTCTCTAGGCCAGAATTCTGGAGTGCTTAGCCTTTCTCTTCTCCAGAGGATCTTCACAATCCAGGAATTGAATCCAGGTATCCAGCATTTCAAGCAGATTCTTTACCAGCTAAGCCATAAGGGAAGCCCAAGAATACTGGAATGGGTAGCACATCCCTTCTCCAGGGGATCTTCCAGACTCCTTGGAATCAAACCGGGGTCTCTTTCACTTACAGAAAGCTTAACTTAAAAACACAAAGAAATATGCTTATTAGAGCAGGATAGCACTAACTTGGCATCTCCAAATCTCTGGGTTGCAAGGTATTTGCATGCCTTGATCAGTTTTTAGTCACAACAGAAGTCTCAATATTTAAAAATTATTTCGTTTTTTTTTTAAGAAGAAACTCTTGCTTTCTGCAATGATGACTTAGTAGAACTAGTTATTATTAATATTATTAACAGAGAATTTCTCTTGTTTCCTGCTATGAATAAACAGGAAAACTGGACAAAATAAATATATGAAATGTTCATTGTAGTTATTGGAAAATAGAGATTATAGAAACTGTTTTGCCAAGAAAATGCACTGGTCATAACAAACACCCTCTTCCAACAACACAAGAGAACACTCTACACATGGACATCACCAGATGGTCAATACCGAAATCAGATTGATTATATTCTTTGCAGCCAAAGATGGAGAAGCTCTATACAGTCAACAAAGACAAGACCGGGAGCTGACTGTGGCTCAGATCATGAACTNACACCCTCTTCCAACAACACAAGAGAAGACTCTACACATGGACATCACCAGATGGTCAACACCGAAATCAGATTGATTATATTCTTTGCAGCCAAAGATGGAGAAGCTCTATACAGTCAACAAGGACAAGACCGGGAGCTGACTGTGGCTCAGATCATGAACTCCTGATTGCCAAATTCAGACTTAAATTGAAGAAAGTGGGCAACACCACTAGACCATTCAGGTATGACCTAAATCAAATTCCTTATGATTATACAGTGGAAGTGAGAAATAGATTTAAAGGTCTAGATCTGATAGATAGAGTGCCTGATGAATTATGGAATGAGGTTCGTGACATTGTACAGGAGATAGGGATCAAGACCATCCCCATGGAAAAGAAATGCAAAAAGCCAAAATGGCTGTCTGGGGAGGCCTTACAAATAGCTGTGAAAAGAAGAGAAGGCCTTACAAATAGCTGTGACAATGATCAGGATTTTTTTTATTTTTATTTTTACTTTATTTTGCTTTACTATACTGTATTGGTTTTGCCATACATTGACATGAATCCACCACGAGTGTACATGTGTTCCCAATCCTGAACTCCCACCTCCCACCCCATATCATCTTTCTGGATCATCCCAGTGCACCAGCCACAAGCATCCTGTATACTGTATTGAACATAGATTGGCAATTCGTTTCTTACATGACAGTACTTTGGCCACCTCATGCGAAGAGTTGACTCATTGGAAAAGACCCTGATGCTGGGAGGGATTGGGGGCAGGAGGAGAAGGGGACAACAGAGAATGAGATGGCTGGATGGCATCATTGACTCGATGGACGAAAGTCTGAGTGAACTCCGGGAGTTGGTGATGGACGGGGAGACCTGGCGTGCTGTGATTCATGGGATCGCAAAGAGTCGGACACAACTGAGCGACTGAACTGAATACATGTTTCAATGCCATTCTCCCAAATCATCCCACCCTCTCCCACAGAGTCCAAAAGTCTGCTCTATACATCTGTGTCTCTTTTGCTTTCTTGCATACAGGGTTATCATTACCATCTTTCTAAATTCTAAATTCTAAATATATATGTGTTAGTATACTGTACTGGTGTTTTTCTTTCTGGCTT